>CM062297.1:495366635-495946682 GCA_031216915.1 Pictodentalium vernedei | reverse complement strand
TTAATAGCAACATTGAAAATGAACCCATTGGCATGATTCTTATTGTCACGTATCAGATCATGGTGAGGTATATCCCTATAAAATTTCACAGAAATCTCTTTAGTGGTTAAAAAGCTATAGCCGATTGAAAAACTTGATCTGAAAACTTAACCTTGACATGGAATTTATTTTTTTTAGTATCAGGAGACCTTGACCTTGAACCTGGTGGCATGGTTTTGATTGCGACATATTACTTCATGGAGAGATAAATCCCTGTTAAGTTTTACTTAAATGTCTTAACCCTTTGAATGCTGGTGGTATCTTCCATGCCAGTTCAATGGCAGCAATCAGAAGAGTCCATATTCATTATTTGGGGTAGACCAATCAATACTTTCAACGTGCAGCCTCGGAGCTGCACAATGAAAATACTGATTCGTCTACCACACAGAGTTACTGAACGGCAATCCTATTTAATGACGTTATGACTTATCATGTTCCTGGCCTATTCAAAGGGTTAATAGGTTCAAAAGTTATAACTGAATGTTGACAGCTGCTGACCTTCAGATTTAGTAATGACAAAGTCTTGCCTCTGCTAAATCAGGCGAGACAAAAACGGAGAGTAACAAGTAAAGGCAGAATAATGTTTGTTTTTTTTATCATGTATTTCCTAGTAACTTTGAAGATGACCATACAAATTTTAGGTTTCAGTCTTTTTTTTTAATATTTCATCTGTATTTTTGCTTTCCTTTTTATTATCTAGTTCCAGTCTTCACCACCACCACCACCCCAGCTAGGTGCAGGTGCTGCAGCAGGGGTTGTGGTCGGAGGAACAGTTGTTTGAGCTGACCAGTCATCTGTGGCTGCAGGAGCTGCCCAATCTTCAGTTGTGCCTGATGCCGGAGCACCAAAGCTTTGCATTCCTACAGGTCCGACTTGGACATCTGTTGCCCAGTCCGTCACAGTTGTAGTTGCAGGAACTTCCACATCTGCAGCCCATTGATCCTGTGTGTCTGTCTTCACAGGTGCTTTCTCAGTAACTGTTGCTTGCTCTTCTTTCTCTGCCTGAAAACAAAATATGGCTTATACAATGGTGATGAATACGAAAAGCAGAAATCCATGGCCATCATATTTAAGCCCAAATTAAATTATCATGTTACAATCCAAGATTATTTTTGGCTGCCAATATATTTTTAATGTGCCTTTATAATGAGCAAAGTGACACAAAGCACATCATAGAATGTGTGGTGAATTGGGGTTACAATGTTGTGAGGTGCATCAAGAAATTTATTTATTTATTGGTGTTTAAGGTCACATACTTTTGCACAAAAGCTAACCATAACCACAACATGGAGATAAAGTCAAGGTCAGTCAATCGTTTATACCCCATGTTGCCTATTTTAGAGGACTCGCACCCCAAGCATTAGTGACTGGGACCTATTTTACCAGTGAAAAAGAGCTTGTTTACCACAGTAAACAAGCACTGCTTCACTTCCCGGGGTTCCCACAGGAGGCATCAAGAAATAAAAGGCACAAACTTTGTATTTCATGTACTGTACCAAACTCAAAATTTGATTACTGATGTGATAAGTTTATTTGAAAACATGGGTAATAGGTTTGGAATCCCCATTTACTGTGCACCAGTAAGGTGAATGGTGTGCAGACAAGCTTGCAAAAATGAACACTGAATTGCTTTCTGTTCATTTACTGGTATACAAGTCAATTTCAGCATATCGGCTATCTCGTGACTGCAGCATACAGATAAAGTCAAGTTTAGCCACATCGTTTATACTTCCCACTTTTAGAGGACTTCCACTCCAGGCACTGGTTCCATTGTACTACAATATCTTCACTCTGTACCCACAATTATCGGGGGGGGGGGGGGGGGGGGGGGGGGGGGGGGGGGGGGGGTGGGGGGGGGGGGGGGGGGGGGGGGTGGGGGGGGGGGGGGGGGCAGTTAACTGAGTTTGTCTAGACCACCCTGATTATCTTCCTGCATTCTGAATTCTCCCCCCCCCCCCCCACTCTCCACCAGGAATTCTTCTCGTCCCTGATTACCTACACCTGTAGCAGTTTATCTAACCTTCCCCCCCCCCCCTGTTTATCTGTTTTTACCTATTCCACAAGTTAGTATCCTTTCCTCATTCAGTGCCATTATGTGATTAAAATGAAAGTGTCACTGACACTGTAGCTCAACTTATGTAAGACATGTACATGTATAGTATGTGACACAGCAATGATACACATCTAGGTAATGACCTGATAACAAAGGTACGTGTAAAGTATTGTGAAGGTCTGTACATAAATACTGACCGTAGCCTGTAACAAATGTACAGGTAAAGTATTGTAAAGGTGGGTGACAGTTAGATGCCTCTGGCAAAGGCTGTATTGAAATGTGCACTTACTGTGTATAAGTAGCACTGAATAAATCAAAGTTTGCCTAGTTTGCCGGCGGCAGGCATCTTGAAATTTCGGATTGCAACCCTAAACACTCGTTCTTGTCCCAAGGTGATAACAAAGGTACCAAAAATGTTTTGTGAAGATTGGTTCATGAATATAGCCCGAGTCGTATTGACATGTGTACTAACTGTGTATAAGCAGCACTGAATAAATCAAAGTTCATCTAATTTGCATAAATTCTGCATGAGAAAAAACCTTTATTATATGTGATGTATTATATGTTACTAAACATTCATTCAAAAATTTATTCAAATCAGTACAGTCATATAGAAGTTCTATACAATGAAAGTGTCAATGACACTGTAGCTTAACTTGTGTGTTGTATTTGATGAAAAGGATAATGTTCAATGTTTATGAAAGGATTATGAAATAAGACAAGAATTGTGATAATTGGGAATATGTTCATTTCTGGTCCCTGTATGCTACGTTTTTGATAAAAATAATAGGAGGTGTACACTGAACTAAAGAGCTGAGGGGTGGGTTAATATGACCTCACAGTTAATGTATGTGGCCCTCACAGTTAACGTATATTAACCAAGTTACAGTGAAATTATTCCAAAACGAGTCATCCTATAAAGTTACATTGAAATCCCTTCATAAATATGGCCTGTAGACTGTGCTAAAGGTTTTCGGGCTTCAGGCCCCTTAGCCGTCAGTTTCCCCAATTGCTTCCAAAGGGGACGTTCTCATCTAGACATTATATGAAGTCAACCTACCAAGTTACAATGAAATCCTTTCATAAATATGACCTGTAGACTGTGCTAAAGGTTTTTGGGTTTTGGGCTCGGGCAGCCATCATGGCTAAATGATCGCAACCAAATGGGGATATTCTCATCTGGGCATCATCTTGAGTGATCCTACAAAGTTCCAATGAAATCCCTTCATAAATATATGACCAGTAGACTGTGCTCAAAGGTTTTTGGGCTTCGGGCCCCTGAAGCCGTCACAGTTGACCAATCACAACCAAAAGGGGATGTCATCATCTAGGCATTATATGGAGTCAAACTAACAGGTTACAATGAAATCCTTCCATAAATATGACCTGTAGACTATGCTAAAGGTTTTGGGGTCTTGGGCTCGGGCAGCCATCAAGGCTGAATAATCGCGACCAAAAGGTGACGTTCTCATCTAGACATTATTTGGAGTCATCCTACCAAGCCCTACCAAGCTACAATGAAATCCCTTCATAATTATGACCAGTAGACTGTTCTAAAGGTTTTCGGGCTCCGGGCCCCTGTAACTGTCACAGTTGCCCAATTGTGTCCAAAAGGGGACGTTCTCATCTGGACATTATATGAAGTCAACCTACCAAGTTAAAATGAAATCCTTCCATAAATATGACCTGTAGACTGTGCTAAATGTATTCAGGCTTCGGGCTCGGGCAGCCATAATGGTTGAATGATCGCAACCAAAAGGGGACATTCTCATCTGGGCATCATCTTGAGTGATCCTACAAAGTTACAATGAAATCCCGTCATAAATATGACCTGTAGACGGTGCTCAAGATTTTCTGGCTTTGGGAACCTGTAGCCATAACAGTTGGCCAATCACGACCAAAAGGTGATGTCATCATCTAGGCATTCTATGGAGTCAACCTAACAGGTTACAATGAAATCCTTCCATAAATATGACCTTTTGCCTATGCTAAAGGTTTTTGGGCTCGGGCACCCATCAAGGCTGAATGATCGCAATCAAAATGGGATGTTCTCATCTAGACATTATTTGGAGTCATCCTACCAAGTTACAAAGAAATCCCTTCAAACTGTGCTAATGGTTTTCGGCTTCGGGCCCCTGTAGCCGTCACAGTAGCCCAATCACGTCCAAAAGGGGACCTTCTCATCCAGACAAGATATGAAGTCAATCCACCAAGTTACAATGAAATTCCTCAATAAATATGACCTGTAGGCTGTACTAAAGGTTTTGGGCTCAGGCAGTCGTCACAGTTGGCAGATCATGCCAAATGGGGGAATTCTCATCTAGACATCATAAGTAGTCATTCTACCAAGTTACAATGAAATCCCACCATATTAAACATGACCTGCAGACTGTGCTAAAAGTTTTTGGGTTTCGGGCTTGGGCAGCCATCATGGTTGACGGATCATGACCAGAAGGGGACGTTCTCATCTAGGCATTATACAGAGGCATCCTACCAAGTTACAATGAAATCCCTTCATAAATACGACCTGTAGACTGTGCTAATGGTTTTCGGGTTTTGGGCTCGGGCAGCCATACCGGTTGCCCGATCGCGACCAAAAGGGGATGTTCTCATCTAGACATGACCCCAAAACTGCATATGAAATTTTGTGACGATCAGACAAGAACTGCGGGGTGTAGCCCGTGCTAAAGGACAACCTGGCCGCTGGCAGCCATTTTGAATTTTGGACCACACCCAAAAATGCTTGTTCTTGTCCCAAGGTAATAACAAAGGTACCCAAAAAGTTTCGTGAAGATCGGCTCATAAATACAGCCCCTAGCCCGAGACATATTGACATGTGTACTTACTGTGTATAAGTAGCACGGAATAAATCAAAGTTCATCCAATTTGCATAATTTCAGCACAAGAAAAAAAACCTGTATTATATGTGATTGTATTCCATGTTGCTAAACATTTGGACAAAAATTTATTCAAATCTGAACTTTCAAACAGAGGTTCTGTACAAAAAACTGATTGCACTAATTTCGGTACAAAATGGCTGCCAGTGGTCATCTTGAATTTTGGACTGCACCCAAAAACACTCGTTCTCGTCCCATGGTGATAACAAAGGTACCCAAGAAGTTTTGTAAAGATTGGTTCATAAATACAGCCTCTAGCCAGCTAAAATGTGTCTGTATTTGTCATCCAAGTCATGAGGCTCATACAGCTTGTTGAGTCATCTAGGTTACTCAGTGTTCACCACTCTTCTCAGCTGATGGACATATTGTGTTGGGCTACAGTGGTGGAGCCATGGGGTATCTAGGGAGACCACCCCTGCCCCCCCCCCCCCCCCCCCCCTCAAAAAAAAAAAATCCCACTTGCTCCTCCCATCCCCAAATTTTAAAACATTCTTTTTGATTTCCTGCACTCAGTACAAGTACAGTACCCTCAGTCCCGAGATTCCCCTCCCCCCAAACTCTTCACCAGCATGGTCCCCCAGGATTTCAAACCATGGCACCACCACAGGTGGGATCTGCCTTGTTCTGTCGGTGAGATCTGGGGGCCTTGTAAAGATGCAGAAATGTACAAGAAAAGCTACATTTTAGCAAAAATCAACAGTTCCTTATTTTTTATGGAGTTGCTAAGCTCTCACCCTGGTTTTGGTGGATAATATGCAATTGTTGTGCTTATTCGGTAATTATCTCATCGTTTGAAAACAGACTGCCCCGTGTTTCAAATGACAGTGGAATAAAAAGAACACAAATCATATTTTTTGTGATTTTGATAACCATTATTGAAGTTGTGATATAAGAATCACTTTTATTGGTAACTCACTCACTCCAATGCTTTCATGATATCTCTCCAAATTTCGATTGGGCGAAGTGAGTGGTGCCAAGGCAAAGATATTACCAACTTCACTTCGCCCTCTTGGCTGATCCCTGCGTTGATTTCATCTCGGTCAAGACAGGCGATTGATGTTTTTGAAGGGAGACTGCTGCATAATGGGATTTGAAAGAAAGTTTGCAATACTGCATCTTGGGATTTGTTGTGCACAAAGTGTCAATGACACTGTAGCTCAACTTGTCAAGACAAAGACATGTACATGTATAGTATGTGACACAGCAATGACAAACATCTAGGTAATGACCTGATAACAAAGGTACATATATAGTATTGTAACGGTCTGTACATAAATACTGACCGTTGCCTGTAACAAATGTATAGGTAAAGTATTGTAAAGGTGGTTGACAGTCAGATGCTAAACTAGAAAAGAAATCTTTTGAGTCCCAGAGTGGGTCTGACTGAACCCCAAAATATTTGTTCTCATAGCACAGTGATAACAAAGGCACCCCAAAACACACTCATTCCTGTCCCAAGGTGAAAACAAAGGTACCCAAGAAGTTTCGTGAAGATCAGTTCACAAATATGAGCTGTGTAGAAGTTGTGACAAAAAACTGATTGGACTTAATTTCGGTACAAAATGGCCACTGGCAGCCATCTTGAATTTTGGACCGCGCCCAGAAACACTCGTTCTCGTCCCAAGGTGATAACAAAGGTACCCAAGAAGTTTGTGAAGATCGGTTCATAAATACAGCCTCTAGCCCGAGCCGTATTGACATGTGCACTTACAGAATATAAGTAGCACTGAATAAATCAAAGTTCATCTAATTTGCATAATTTCTGCACGAGAAAAAAACCTGTACTATATGTGATGTATTCCATGTTACTAAACATTCATACAAAAATTTATTCAAATCAGAACTTTCATACAGAAGTTCTGTACAAAAGACTGATTGCACTAATTTTGGTACAAAATGGCTGCTGGTGGCCATCTTGAAATTCTGACCACACCCAAAAACACTCGTTCTCATCCCACAGTAATAACAAAGGTACCCAAGAAGTTTCGTAAAGATCGGTTCATAAATACGGCATCCAGTCTGAGCCGTATAGAAGTTGTGTACAAAAAACTGATTAGACCTAATTTCGATACAAAATGGCCACTGGCAGCCATCTTGAATTTTGGACCGCACCCAGAAACACTCGTTATCGTCCCAAGGTGATAACAAAGGTACCCAAGACATTTCGTGAAGATCAGTTCAAAAATACAGACTCTAGCCCGAGCCGTATTGACATGTGTACTTACTGTATGTGTAAGTAGCACTGAAAAAATCAAGGTTCATCTAATTTGCATAATTTCTGCACGAGAAAAAAACCCGTATTATATGTGATGTATCCCATGGTACTAAACATTCACACAAAAAATTATTCAAATCAGCGCTTTCATATGGAAGTTCTGTGCAAAAATCTGATTGCACCAAATTTCGTACAAAATGGCTGCCATCGGCCATCTTGAATTTCGGACCGGACCCCAAAACACTCGTTCTCGTCCCACGGTGATAACAAAGGTACCCAAGAAGTTTCGTAAAGATCGGTTCATAAATACAGCCTCTAGCCCGAGCCGTATAGGGATTTGCACTTACAGTGCTGAAAGTAACACCAAAAAACATCAAAGTTAGTGTAATTTGCATAATATAAGCACGAGAAAAAACTCCATATGATATGTAATGTATCTCATGGTACTAAACATTCATACGAAAAATTATTCAAATCAGAGCTTTCATATGGAAGTTCTGTACAAAAAACAGATTTCTGCATCGTCGGTACAAAATGGCTGCTGGCAGCAATCTTGAATTTCGGACTGCACCCAAAAACACTCGTTCTCATCCCACGGTCTTAACAAAGGTACCCAAGAAGTTTCGTAAAGATTGGTTCATAAATACGGCCTCCAGCCCGAGCCATAGCAGCTTGGCACTTACAGCTCTGAAAGTAACACTAAATAAATCAAAGTCAGTCTAATTTGCATAATTTACGCACGAGAAAAAAACCCGTATTATATGTGATGTATCCCATGGTACTAAACATTTATACAAAACTTTATTCAAATCAGAACTTTCATACAGAAGTTCTGTACAAAAAGTTAAAAAATTTATAGTAATTTATATATTTTTTATACTTACCAATGACCCAGACATAGCTGGTGCTAACTCTTAAAATATAGGGCCAAACACAAATTTTGCCCCCCAATCCCCAAAATTTGCATCTAAAACTAAAGAAAACATGTCCTGAAAGGCCCTCCACACTTCGCCCCTACTGCGCATGCGCAGTGTCAAGGACGTTCCGAAATTGGCGCCATTAATCATTCTAATAACCAGTGCCTGGTAAGCGCTATGTACTCAGCGGGGAGGCAAGAGTTCCCAACTCCTGGGAGGGCCATCCCCGTCTGGGTCATTGGTAAGTATAAAAAATATATAAATTACTATAAATTTTTTAACATTTTTATACTGTACCAATGACCCAGACATAGCTGAATAGTAAAAAGGCTGGAGGGCCAAGGACATAGAGCAAAATGGAATACGCTCAATAAAATAAAATAGAGTCATCCCCTGTAGGGAAAAAGAAGTAATAGGCCTTACATGTATCTTTCTTATTTATGATAAATTAGAAAGATACAACACCTTCCAAAATTGAGCTTCATACATCCATGTACTCTATTAATATCCAATATAATCCTTATACTAATAATTTTTAAAGTAAGCCAATAAATAAAGTAAGTCTAGAGAATAGAGACTCTTATACTCCTAAAAGTGTCTGAGGATTGCATAATCATGTCCGTTGACATATGCAATATTCAAAAGCTATACTTTAAAAACTAAGACTTGAATGAATTTTAAAAACCTAAACTTCTCACTAAACAACCATCCCAATAACAGCTCAGAATTACTAACTCCGGAGGAGGTATCCCCTTGTTTTCATAGTAAAACAGGTGACCCAAGGGAACACCCTCCCCCCCCACCCCCTTTTCTTGCCCTGGGTCAAATAGCCCAGAGCGAAGAGGGCAGCCGAACGGAGACACTGCCGAAACAGACAGCCTACATAGCTATAGTAGCAACTGTTAAGTGAATGACATTCTGAGCAGTAGATAATAGACCTAACAATAGAGGCCTCCAGAAATGGACTCGATATTTCTAAGATAAAATTCATGAATGTGGATGGTTGAGCGCAATGAGCGGCCTTCAAAAATCTATAATAGCGACACTATTAATGTAAGCCCAAGAAGTAGAAGAACTCTTACTTCATGAGCCGAAATCTTAAGCACAACTGCTAAGTCAATGATATACCATAAGCAGTACCAATAGTTAATAGAATCCATTAACAATAAAATGGAGCGTAACGTCCTTCTACTAGACATCAAAGACAGAAGAAGCTTACGCCCTTTGTAATAAACAGATATCTGTTTATAAATACATAAACTGTACCCGGAAAGAGTAAAGGCCTATGCCCATACGAAGACGGAAGGACCTTAAAATAATAGGTTCCGGATAATAGGAGCCTAACTCTTATGCAACAATCCAACCTAAATAGTAACGGAAGTATTGATTCCGAAACTATGAAAGTGAAAATCATCCATCGATAGTGCATGAAACTCACTGACTCTACAGTAAAAGAGAAACCAACAGAATTACTGTCTAAAAGGTCAGAATTTGAAAACTACTGTTTCCAGAGGCTCAAATGATTACTTAGCTAAATAAGAACCGAAGTTAAAATCCGTATAGGAATTTAATCTAAAGATTCTAAGTCTATTTATCAAAAAGTTACTAACTGACTTAGATAAAGAGACAAAAGACTCAATTGTAAACTATCGTAGAGTGCATAGGTATGAGGTAACATAAACCTATAACCTAAATAATAACAGGCTGCAGTAGATCTTGTGAAACAAGTATACTAAAAAATAGCAATGAGTAGTATGGAGGGATCAACAATATGAACATAATGATCCCTACACCACGACGGAAGAGCCTCCACTTTAGCCGCATAGAATAGCGAAGAAGAGGATCTCCTATAGTAAGAAATCGCGTCCAAAGCTCGTCCAGTACAGTGCTTACAATGCAATACGGACCACACAACGGAAAACACGAAGGTTGCGACCTTGCTGGTTGTGATAAAGATGACACGATTTACTCAGTGAAAAAGATCCTCACATAGAGGAAGATTTCACGTTAAGACCCACAGTAGACAAGAGAGTAAATTACTCATGATCTCTGTGAAGATAGAGATGCTATCAACAGAAATGTATTGTGGTTGTTTATCTTAGCAATACCTGCTAAAACAACAGCGCCGGAGGATACGCGTATCCTATCATTCCGTCCTATAGATCAATAGAGCGTTAACAATATTAGCTCAGAGATCTGGACAAGCCAACACATACGTCTGCAATTGATTAGCAAGCTGTGTCATAAATAAATCATCATTGGGCGCTCCCATAGATAGCAAATCTGATTGAATACTTGTTTGTTGAGAGTCCATTCTGACAGCAACAAGCGACCCGTAAGAGAACGGGAGTCCGATAAAACAATCAGACGACCCGGAATATGACAGACCAAAACTGAACTTGGTGTACTATAACCAACAGATGGATTCTTTCCATTAAATTGAATAACGGAAACGAAAGAGTGCCTCCCTGGTTCCGGAGATACGCCACTACTGTCGAATTAAAGGACAGGAATTTGGGCATGCGTTTCTGAATAATGTTCATGCAATGACATAAAGCAAGCCTAAAAAACATTATTCCGCGGAAGTTAAACTGATTGCTAAAAGACTGCGGAACCCAAAGACCCTGGCACTTCGAATCCGTAGGGATCAGTATTATATCCCAATCTGTTTGACTGGCAACCGTCATAACAGCCACACTCGGGTCCGGCAACTGCGGCGGCACTCTCTGAGTCAACCACCGAATGTTTGCCCCAGTCTGAATCTCTTGTAACACTAGATAGACAAGAGAACGTATAAATCGAGCAATTCATGGATTGCCGAAAAGTTGCCGTCGAAGAGAAGCTCCTCCGAGAACGAAGCGACTCTGAGAGAGTTCTTAACCTTACTATCCACGCGTGTGGATGTAGCTAGGGCTGCGTCACGTCTAACTAACTCCAATCAGCCACTGAAGGGCGGAGTTATACGTGAACAAACTACTGCCCTCAAAAGAAATTACATTGAGAATAATATCCCGTAAATCTTTTCTTGAAGACGTAATGATAACGCCTCAGTAAGGCGGATTACGTATAATAAAGCGTCTAAGTTAAGTCTACTATACATAATGTCGTTCCCAACATTGAAATTGGAAAAGACATAAACGGCAAAAAAGAATATATGCAGTCTTTAATCACACCGTCTAGACGCATATGAACTCTCGGTATGCCCTGCTCTGCCAAAATAAACTATTTGTATAAATGATAAAATGGCAGAAATGAGCAACGCGGACAAGAAACTAAACTATCATTCTTAGTAGCAGGCTTGTATATATATATATATATATAGCGTCGAAAAATAAAACACATGTTGTAATGACAATATTGGACTGCGTCGGTAAGTCAGGGACAATGTCCCTGAACCGATCGAAAAATCCGAGTCCAATGACGCTATAAGTCTCTTATCCAAGATCGCAGCAATGAAGTCCGAAATAATAATCACTGGAAGATAATGCCAGAAGATATGAAGAGCATCTTCCGATACAACTAAAGGGAAAACTCGAAATCTTTCGAATCCCTTTCGCCATCCTGTCGGACCCTATAAAGCGTTCGGTCGTCCGTAGCTGATGCAACCGCGGACCGCACCGACCCAGCGCCGTCGGATAATTCCTGATTCGACCGAGAAACTGTCAATTGCTGGGATGCTGCGAAACAACTGTGCTAACTCGGATAGCACGTCCGTCACTGAGGCCTGAGGAGAAGCGGTCTTACGATGCATTGCCGCTGGAAGCTCCGTGATCGTTACCCCGTGCATACTTCCAATATGCGAGCGAACGGAGTGTATAGGCCTCGTGTCCCTTGGCTACCGGATGGCACGACCTATTCGCCGTGGAATCACTGAATGCCGAAACTGATCGGATACTCGAGGTCACGTAGCCAATGTGCGGTCGTGTGCCCTGCTGTGAGGATGAGGAAGCATTAAAGACAGTCTCTCGGACTGTCAATATAACGGAGCGTCCCGACCAACGGACATATGCTCCGAATGTAAAATATCTGAACCACAACATGCGGTCCCCTATGTTGTTGGGCGAGAGAGGGACCTCTCTCGCTCACAGCCCGGACGGACCTGGACAAGCCAGGAACCGGACTAACAGGCTTCCTCCGATCTGTCCTCAATCTGCCGTCACTGGGTGAGTACTAAAGTAATTAAAGTGCTCGCATCACCCAAATCTCCTTCCTAGACCGCAACGGACGAACCCGGCAGCCGAACCATTCGATGAATGTACGCTACACCGGGTGAGCTAGCGAATGTCACTCCGTAGGCGATAGACATATTCCATGAGCACTTATTGCCGCTAACTCTTCATTAACTATGACGACAGAGGCACACTTTTGAAAGACATCTCCATAACTCTTCGAACAAGAAACCAGAAATGCTTGGATAGCAAGCATAAAATAATAAAATATATAGCGTCGTTCAATAATTCGAAAGTTTGTGTGACATTATTGGACTATGTCGGAACTGAGGGACGATGTCCCTGAACCGAACTAAAAATTTCTAAGTCCACCGACGCTATCAGTTTCTTATCCGGCATCGCAGCATTCTGGTCCGACGAAAGAAGCTGTAGAAGACCAAGTCAGATGACATACAGAACAGCATATGTTGTTCCGAAAGGGAAAGCTCGAAATCCTCCGAATCCCTTTCGGTATCCCGTCGGACCGGATGAAACTTTCGGATGTCCGTACCCGCTTCCGCGGAGCGTCCCGACCCAGCATCGTCGGATAAAATATATGCGACAGATTCAGTTGATGCTGGGATGCTGCGATAAACTGTGCTATTAAGGAAAGCACGTCCGTTCCCGAGGCCTGTGCAGTAGCGGTCTTACGATGCATTGCCGCCGGAAGCTCCGTGTACGATGACTCCCGCACACTTCCTATGCGAACGTCCGGAGTCTGCAGGCCTCGTGTCCCTGGCTACCGGATGGTGTGACCTGGTCGCCGAAGAATCCTTGATCGGCGAAGCTGGTAATATATCGGCGGTCACGCAGCCAAGGTGCGGTCGTGTGCGCTGACGAGAAGAGGAAGCCTTAGCAGTCTCAGCGGACTGCCTATACAACGGAGCGTCCCGAGCGACGGACGTATGCTCCGCTTACGACACATTTTGTACCACAACATCTGGGGCCAGATGTTGTTGAACGAGAGAGGGGCCTCTCTCGCTTGCCGTCCGGATGGACCGGAACGAGCTATGAACCGGACTAAAAGGCTTCCTGCGTTCTCCCTCCGATCCGCCGTCACTGGGTGTGCATTAAGTTAATTTATAGTGCTCGCTTCACCCCAAAATTCCTTCTAGACCGCAACGGACGAACCCGGCTGCCGAACCATTCGGTGAATGGACGCTACACCGGGCGAGCTAGCGGACGTCAAAGGCCGTCGAACCTACTAGGGTCCTCTTAGGCAATTGGCGTATTTACATGAGCACTTTTCCGCTAGCCCTTCATTAATTGTGACGACGGAGGCACACTGTTGGAAGACATCACAGATACATCACCCTAATCTTGATCGTCTGAAATAGAAATTGAAAAAGTAGAGTGACCCTGCGGGGAAAGGACCGGAGTGTCCAAATCCCCAACAACATACCGTGACATACGCTTCCCATATTGTCATCAAAATCATACGATACAGAACAGGAGTTAATGCGAGTACACTGACCACATATAGAATGATAATAAAGTCAGAGGAAGACTTCCTCTTAAAACAATTGATCAATATCCTTTCAATGTGAAAAGAAAACAAGTCCTGGTACTCGCACTAACCCCTGGCAATCAAAATACATAATAATAATATGATCCATTAATATAGAAAAAATAATTGAAATCAAAATATTTTGAAAAAATATTTTTTCAGAACAGCCCAAGTTTCTAAAAAGTAACGTTGAGCCCCAATGGATCCCAAGCCTAAGTGTGGACAAAAATTTTAAAAATATTTTAAACAATTTATTCAACACTTATGAACAATAATAATGTATCTAGTTATGATTAAAATAACATAAAGATATTATTTATTAGAAATCCCCCCCTCACACAGAGGGCTGTTGTAAATGTAAACAATGAGTGTAAAAACACTAAAATAAGACTCCAGGCACCCAGGCCCGAAATCAGTTACCAAAAATACACTATCTGATGCAAAACAGAGACTTCCAAGGAAGAAACTGCAGAACATCAGATGGTAGATGCAGAACACAACGCCTAACCACCCGTAGGTGAAGACGTAAACATGGGGAAAGAACAGAATTTATTCTGTTATTCAGCTAAAACTCCCAAGAAATTTTAGTAATAATAATTACAGAAACTATGCCAAAAGCATGGGAGAATAGCAAGGGGGAACTTAAAGGACAGGGAGAGAGGAAAACACTTAAAAAAACAGTGTAACTAAATAATCAGAATGACAACAAAATGGCTGCTGCCTTGAAAATAGGTAACTTAACATAATTTCATTAAAAAATTTTAAGTTACAGCCCTGATAATATTCTGTCACACATTCTTTTCCTCTCCTCCTTCTCTATCCTCCTTAGAATCACCATTTCACTAATATTTATGTGTCTGGCATCATTTAAACTGAGATTTAAAAGCACAAAGATCAGTCAGATGTTAACTGATGAAGGGCCAAACTTAGAATGATTAATGGCGCCAATTTCGGAACGTCCTTGACACTGCGCATGCGCAGTAGGGGCGAAATGTGGAGGGCCTTTCAGGACATGTTTTCTTTAGTTTTAGACGCAAATTTTGGGGATTGGGGGGCAAAACTTGTGTTTGGCCCTATATTTTAAGAGTTAGCACCAGCTATGTCTGGGTCATTGGTACAGTATAAAAATACTGATTTTTGCATCATCGGTACAAAATGGCCGCTGGCAGCCATCTTGAATTTCGGACCACACCTAAAAACACTCGTTCCCGTCCCAGGGTCATAACAAAGGTACAAAAGAAGTTTCGAAAAGATGGGTTCATAAATACGACCTCTAGCCAGAGCCATAGCCAATTGTTGACGTACGGACAGACGGACGACGGGCCATGACAATAGCTCAAATTTGACTTCGTCAAAGTTGAGCTAAAAACAGAACTGCCAATGCTTAGTGTTATCGCTGAGCATGTGACTTCAGAGAACGTGCCAGAAGTCAGGGTAATTAACATAATTTACTTGTCATTTTTCCCATGTGAACTTTGAGGTTTTAAAACACAATAAATTTTATGTTTACTTCCAATCTAATTTACAACGTGCTGTACACAGATGATTTTGGGTCAAAGGTAATTTATAATACTTTTACACCATATATTGTCAGGTAACTTGCAATAACTCATTGGTCGAATACGAGCGAGCCTGGGGCTGTGCCCGGTTCATTAAATTTACTTAACGATTCTTGAATTGCATGTGTGGATTCTTATGTAAGACTTTTTAATTTTTCATATTCCTTCTGGTGGTGGTTCTGTAGATATCGTTTAAGATACAAGAAATTTGCTACCACTATTTGGGTGGGGGATTTGTTGTCAGTCTTCTCGCAGTAAGCATAAATGGCACAGCGTTTACCTTTGCCCGATATTTAAGCCTTTGGCGTGCGGAAAGCAAGTGATTGAGAGGTCATAAACTTACCAACTCTGGGAAATTTGTTGAAACCGAAAGTCTCTGTTTCTTGTTAAAGCAGAGGTTCGGTTTCGGGACATTCTCATCCAGACATGACCTCGAACCGGCATATGAAATTTCGTGATGATCCGACAAAAACTAGGAAAGAAAATGCTAAAGAAAATGTGAACAGACTCACAGATTTCTGCATGTGTGATGGCAATAGCTCATCTTGACTTTGTCATTTTAAGCTAATAATAAGATAATAGTTCAGCTTGAAAATGTCAAGCATAACCCTCTGCACACACGTCAATGAGTCAAAATTTCACGCTTCCAATTCTTTACATAATGCAACTAGGTACTCATAGGGCTCTATCAAGCAATATTAAATTCCTAGTTGCATCATTGGAAAAACTGTTACTTGAATTTTTTTTATACCAGTGGCTAAATGATTAACCCTTTTGCATTGACCCCTGCCCGCAACTTTACCCCCCCCCCCCCCTCCCAGTACCAAACTGCATATCTTCCCTACATGATAGAAATTACACATAAGTCTTCAGACCGAGAGTTCATAGAAGATGTTGAGTACTGGTATTGCACGGCAAGCCAACTTGTCCAGGTTAGGACGTAGTGATTGGCATTCCACACACACACCGGGTAGTCCTAAAAGGGTTAACTAATCAACTAGTCAAAAAATATTTTCTTTTTGAGCCCTTTACCTAACAAATCGGTCATATCTGCCACTGTAGTTCACAAAACAAGCAGTTGAAAAGATATAATTTGTTGAAAAATTTAAACAAAACTGGATCATGTGACTCCTCATTGGAACAATATTGAGCTCATTCCACTGAGATATAACGTGTTTTTGTTGAAATGTTTTGAAAAATTTGAAATTTTTTTTTTTATTAAAATAAATATTGATATCTTGTGTAGTGGGTAAAGTAGGCCTGGCATTCTCAAGGAGGGCTGCCCTCCTAGAGCCCCCTGCAAATATTTTTAGGAAGGCTATTTTTAGTCCTCCTGCATCTAGCCAATTAAAGACATCACAAGTTGTTTTGCAGTAGTACTATTTTATGTGCACAATTTCTACGGCTCAATTTATCCATATGACAAAAAGGAATATATAATTTGCTCAAAAATAAACTCAACTGCATCACTGGGTATCATGTTCAAACATTCTGTCACATTCATGGTACTGGTGACATATGACTCTCTGGTAATGCCGTCAGTTAGATGTAGAATAATATTTGAACATTGTAGGCGAAAGTATTCTACCTTAAGATGTGGTTCACATCTCCCTAGAAATACTACTAGGGACAGATGTGGTCAATCTTGTTATTCTTACACTTACTGTATGAAGCAAGAAGACTTCCTTAAACATGTTGTGCATCCTGGCTAGAGCATCTGCCCTCCTGGGAGGATTTAGGTGGACAATTTTTAGCCCTATGTGTATTTTTTCATAATTTCAGGCCTGGTAAAGGGAAAAAGATGGGGTTTTTTCCAGAAGTTACATTTTTGTTTCAAACAATGATAAACAAATGTGTAAATTTATACCTCCTCCGGATCTCTATAGAAATACAAGTCAACCATTACATCCCATGGATGATCTCTGCTGATGGTACCACGCAGACGCAAAACTTCTCGAGCCAACAGCCACCACATCAATCCAATGGAATGGACACCCTGCAATTGTTGAGACAGTGATTGTTACTGAACAGCCTAGCCAGTCATCATACACCTGTTTATGAGGTTGCGGACACTGCATTCCACAGAGTTCATGGACAACACCTATCTGTGAACTTGACATTGAGGGTTCAATGCAACTCAACTGTCCACTGGTTCTCATTTAATACAAGTTTCATCTTCATTCCACTAAATGAAAAGCTATGGAATGGAATGGACTTGAAAATGTTTATGTACATAACGATTCCTTCTTTTGACCTATATCTGCAACTTCATTGGGGCACACCAACTGCAGGGTTGCCGGATTTAAAACAATGATTTTTTTTAAAATGAAAGTGTCAATGACACTGTAGCTCAACTTGTGTAAGACATGTACATGTATAGTATGTGACATAGCAATGAAACACGTCTAGGTAAGGACCTGATAACAAAAGTACATATAAAAGTATTGTAACGGTTTGTACATAAATGCTGACCGCAGCCTGTAACAAATGTATAGGTAAAGTATTGTAAAGGTGAGCGACAGTTAAATTCTAAAGTAAAAAAGAAATCTTTTGAGTCCCAGAGTGGGTCTGACTGAACCCAAACATATCTGTTCTCATAGCACAGTGATAACAAAGGCACCCCAAAACACTTGTTCCTGTCCCAAGGTGATAACAAAGGTACCCAAGAAGTTTCGTGAAGATCAGTTCATAAATACAGACTCTAACCCGTATATGTGATGTATTCCATGTTACTAAGCATTCATTCAAAAAAATTTTCAAATCAGAACCTTCATACATAAGTTCTGTACAAAAACTTATTGTACCTAATTTTGGTACAAAATGGATGGTGGCAGCCATCTTGAATTTCGGACCGCACCCAAAAACACTTGTTCTCGTCCCAAGTTGACAACAAAGGTACCCAAGAAGTTTTTGAAGATCGAATCATAAATAAAGCCTCTAGCCCGAGCCGTACTGACATGTGCAGTTACTGTGGATAAATAGCAGTGAATAAATCAAAGTTCATTTAATTTGCATAATTTCTGCACGAGAAAAAAACCCGTATTACAAGTGATGTATTCCATGTTACTAAACATTCATTCAAAAAAATTTTCAAATCAAAACTTTCATATAGAAGTTCTGTACAAAAAACTGATTGTACCTAATTTCGGTACAAAATGGCCATCGGCAGTCATCTTGAATTTCAGACTGCACCCAAAAACACTTGTTCTCGTCACACGTGATAACAAACGTACACATGAAGTTTCGTAAAGATCGGTTCATAAATACAGCCTCTAGCCTGAGCCATATAGAAGTTGTGTACAAAAAACTGATTGGACCTAATTTCGGAACAAAATGGCCGCTGGCAGCCATCTTGAATTTCAGACCGCACCCAGAAACACTCGTTCCCGTCCCAAGGTGATAACAAAGGTACCCAAGAAGTTTCGTGAAGATCGGTTCATAAATACAGCCGGATTGAATTGTTGATGGACAGACAGACCATCGCATAACCTGAAATTTGACGACGTCAAAGTTGAACTAAAAATCATTGATTTGAATCAAAAATTTACAAATATTCAGAAATATTTTCAAAACAACTTGGAAATGAGCTGAAACAAGATGGAATGCATATTAACTGTTGAAATACAGTTATTAGTCCTCGTTTATGACAGTTAGAACTAATCTATGGAGTGGGAATATACATCCCACTGTGTCTTCGACTGCTGGAACATGCTGTAGGGAAGTTAAATGTTCCCAAATCTTTTATAAGCTTATATAATTTTCAGCTAACATGAATAAAACTATATTTAAGTGAACATAGATTTTAAACCATATATATGATAATATTTCAATGAACCCATCAAAAATACGAAATCAACTCCAAGAACAATGATCAGTGATTTAAGTATCAAAAATGCCGATAGGATCACCGATCCAATGTCGAGTTGTGCCAGCACAAAAGTGGGTTTCATCATTATCAACTTATCGTCCGGAAACCAATTGTTTACAATTTACTATGTGAAGGTTCACTGTGACCTTGACCTAGTGATTCCAAAATAAATAGGGCTCTTTCTTGCACCAATGCCAACCTACCTATGAAGTTTCATGAACGTAGGTGGAACCATTGTCAAATTATCATCTGGAAACAAATTGTTTACGATTTATTATGTTTAAGGTCACTGTGACCTTGGCCTTTGACCTAGGGAGTCCAAAATAAATAGGGGTCTTCCACTCACCTAGGCCAACCTACCTATGAAGTTTCATGAATGTGGGTCAAACCATTATCAAGTTATCATCCGGAAACCAATTGTTTACAATTTACTATGTTGAAGGTCACTGTGACCTTGACCTTTCACTTAGCGAGTCCAAAATAAACAGGGTTCTTCCTCTCACTAATGCCAACCTAACTACGAAGTTTCATGAACATGGGTCGAACCATTATCAAGTTATCATCCGGAAATCAATTTTGATTTACTATGTTCAGGGTCAATGTGACCTTGACCTTTGACCTAGTGAGTCCAAAATAAATAGAATTTGTCCTCTCACAAAGGCCAACCTACATATGAAGTTTCAAAAATGTGGGTTGAACCGTAGTCAAGTTATCATCCGGAAACCAATTGCTCACAATTTACTATGTTCAAGGTCACTATGACCTTGACCTTTGACGAAGCAAGTTCAAAATTAATAGGGTTCTTCCTCTCACCGATACCAACCTATCTATGAAGTTTCCTGAACATGGGTTGAACCATTATCAAGTTATCATCCAGAAACCAATTGTTTACGCACGACAAAGTCTGCCATTCATCAAACTATAAGTCGAGTTTGACTTCGTCACAACTCGACTAAAAATGATTTTCAAAAAGTCATCTTCCTTCCAGCAATGATGTTACAATGAGAAAACACAAGTTTCAATGATTCCTCTCTATTTCCATCTACGCCAAATGTCTATTGTGCCATATATATTCTGGAATTCTTCCCCTCATACTACCTAAAAGACTGAAATGGTTAACACAGGTAAATGTTTTAGTATCAGTTATTTGTGTCCATTCTTTGGGCAGCCATTGATACAAACTGTTGCCAATACACTCAGTTTCTTTTATCTAAAGGAATCATGTGAGAAAAAGTAGCCTCTGATGAATAATTTATAGGATGGAAATAATGAAAGTGTCAATGACACTGTAGCTCAACTAGTCAAGACAAAGACATCTACATGTGTAGTATGTGACACAGCAATGACAAACATCTAGGTAATGACCTGATAACAAAGGTACATATAAAGTATTGTAACGGTCTATACATAAATACTGACGGTAGCCTGTAACAAATGTATAGGTAAAGTATTGTAAAGGTGGGTGACAGTCAGATGCTAAACTAGAAAAGAAATCTTTTGAGTCCCAGAGTGGGTCGGTCTGACTGAACCCCAAAATATTTGTTCTCATAGCACAGTGATAACAAAGGCACCCCAAAACACACTCGTTCCTGTCCAAAGGTGAAAACAAAGGTACCCAAGAAGTTTTGAGAATATCAGTTCATAAATACGAGCTGTATAGAACTTGTGACAAAAACTGATTGGACCTAATTTCGGTACAAAATGACCACTGGCAGCCATCTTGAATTTTGGACCGCACCCAGAAACACTCATTCTCGTCCCAAGGTAATAACAAAGGTACCCAAGAAGTTTTGTGAAGATCGGTTCATAAATACAGCCTCTACCCGGAGCCGTATTGACATGTGGCTTACATTGCGTAAGTAGCACTGAATAAATCAAAGTTCATCTAATTTGCATAATTTCTGCACGAAAAAAACCCCCCTTACAATATGTGATGTATTCCATGTTACTAAACATTCATACAAAAATTTATTCAAATCAGAACTTTCATACAGAAGTTCTGTACAAAAGACTGATCGCACTAATTTTGGTACAAAATGGCTGCTGGTGGCCATCTTGAATTTCGGACCATACCCAAAAACACTCGCTCTCATCCCACGGTGATAACAAAGGTATCCAAGAAGTCTCGTAAAGATTGTTTCATAAATATGGCCTCTGGTCTGAGCCGTATAGAAGTTGTGTACAAAAAACTGATTAGACCTAATTTTGGTACAAAATGGCCACTGGCAGCCATCTTGAATTTTAGACCGCGCCCAGAAACACTCGTTCTCATCCCAAGGTGATAACAAAGGTACCCAAGACATTTCGTGAAGATCAGTTCATAAATACAGACTCTAGCCCGAGCCGTATTGACATGTGTACTTACTGTGTGTGTAAGTAGCACTGAAAAAATCAAGGTTCATCTAATTTGCATAATTTCTGCACGAGAAAAAAACCTGTATTATATGTGATGTATCCCATGGTACTAAACATTCGCACAAAAAATTATTCAAATCAGCGCTTTCATATGGAAGTTCTGTGCAAAAATCTGATTGCACCTAATTTTGTACAAATTGGCTGCCATTGGCCATCTTGAATTTCGGACCGCACCCCAAAACACTTGTTCTCGTCCCACGGTGATACCAAAGGTACCCAAGAAGTTTCGTAAAGATCGGTTCATAAATACGGCCTCTAGCCCGAGCTGTATTGGCATTTGCACTTACAGTGCTGAAAGCAACACCAAAAAACATCAAAATTAGTCTAATTAGCACAATTTACGCACGAGAAAAAACCCTGTATTATATGATGTATCCCATGGTACTAAACATTCAACAAAACATTATTCAAATCAGAGCTTTCATATGGAAGTTCTGCTCAAAAATCTGATTGCACCTAATTTTGTACAAAATGGATGTCAGCGGGCAACCTGAACTTCAGATCGGACCCCAAAACACTTGTTCTTGTCCCACGGTCATAACAAAGGTACCCAAGAAGTTTCATAAAGATCGGTTCATAAATACGGCCTCTAGCCTGAGCCGTACTGAATTATTGACAGACAGGACGGCCAGATGGCCGACTGGCCATGGCATAAGCTCAATTTGACTTACGTCAAAGTTGAGCTAAAAATCACCAACCCTGACCAACTGCAGGAGCCACACATATACTCCTAGTTTCATCTTGGGATCAAAGTTCAAGAATACATTATGAACCAGAAACAAAAAACCTAACAAGCATGACTAATCACTCTTTTGACCTATCTCTGATACTGACTTTGGGGTAATGAAGTCAATCTGCTAAACAGTCTGATGGTAGTACACATGTAATACAAGTTGATATCGCATTCTAGGGTAGCAACTATTAATCGTGACACGAATGCATCACGATTCTTTGACGATACATATGATATGCATGCACTGTATCATGACACACGTGAACCAAATATTTCATGAACAGTTTGTTAATAACAATTCTAAAATGGTTACATCAATGACTGCTGGGATCTATTATATTATGTTTCCTTTTGAAATCAGGTTTATAGAAGTTTGAATTTACATTGTTTTCGAGTAATTCTTTGCACTGAATAGCGCAAACCATAAACCTCACTCTTAAATCTTTAAAGTAATAGAAAGATCCAACCACACAGTGGCAAGAAGCAAAACACTTTTTATGAAGTTTTGGTGATGACACTATATTACTGGTAGTGTATTGTGATACATATCGTACCGTGGAGATAGTATTGTGATACAAATTGTATCATGATGAAGCATTTCGTTGCAGCCCTATCACATTTCACTGAAATATTACAAACCAGACCCAAATATGTTCATGCGCATGCTGACTGCAGGTCTAGCTGTAATGTTGACTATGTACAGATTGGTCTTGAATTTTGTGAGTGACACACTGCATGTTCTACACATCTAATGCAGTGGAGCCCACTCAACTGGATATCTCCTAAATGAATAAGCCTTTTAACTGAATAAAACTTTCAAACACAAAACCATACCTTCAATACAATTTGACCTGCTTATTGCATGTAGGTGAGAGTGAACTCCTGTTAACTGCAGGCCATAAAATTTGAGAGCAATGATTTTATTGTTCCTCTGGTGTTATCTGAATGAAAAAACAGATAACCGCAAAGCTGTTCATCGGGAACTATAAACAGTTCATCAAAAAGTTGTGTCCTATCACCCTATTTGATAGCATTGTTTTAAAATGTTCCTGTGGGAAGACCCCTCTCTTCAATGCTCAACCTCCCAAAGACAGAGGATGACATCCCCCCACCCTCCCCCCCTCTGTGCATGCCACAGATGGTTGTATTTTTTTCCATGCATATAATTCAGAGATGATCCGCTATGACACCTAGCAAAATTTCCACCAATGAAGAACTGGGATTACCCTGGTGCTTCATTGGTGGAAATTTCGCTAGGTGCCATAGCGGATTGTCTCTGAATTATATGCATGGAAAATTCCCACTCATAGATTTTGACCCGTCCACGATGGCTGTACTGTAATCAGTCCTCTTAATTACATCCAGATGAACGGTAAATAGGTTATCTCAAAATTCAAGATTTTATTCTCTAACTGAAACAAGAGGCCCCAAGGGGCCTGAGGGCGCTCACCTGACATGGTAGCCTAAATATCAACCCAGAGAATTGATTTCAACAAGTTGCATCTGCTCCTCCTAAGAAAAGCTTATACCAAATATCCAAAGATTCTGACCAGTGGATCTTAAAAAAAAGAAGATTTTAAAAGAATATTCCTCATACTGAACAAAGTTATAATTCGGGTTCCCACAGGGAGCCCATATATGGACCCAGGGACTTGGCTTTAACAAATTTGAATCTCACCCCCCCTAAGGATGCTGCACATCAAATATCAAAACATTCCAAATGCTGGATCTGAAGAAGATTTTTAAAGAAAATTCCTCATTTTGAACTAAGTTATAATTCGGGCTACCACAGTGAGCCCAAATACGAACCCAGGGACTTGGCTTGAACAAACTTGAATGTCACCCCCCTAAGAATGGTGCATATCCAGTATCAAAAGATTCTGCCTGCTGGATCTTGAGAAGATGATTTTCAAAGAAATTTGCCTGAAATGCACTAAGTTCGAATTCGAGCTTCTATAATGAGCCCAAATATGAATCTAGGGAGCTGATTTGAACAAACTTGAATCAGATCCACCCCACAATGTTGCATACCAAATATCTAAAGATTCTGCCTGCTCGATCTGGAGAAGAAGATTTTTAAAGAAATTTGCCTGAAATGCACCAAGTTCAAATTCGAGCTTCTATAATGAGCCCAAATATGAATCTAGGGAGCTGATTTGAACAAACTTGAATCAGATCCACCCCACAATGTTGCATACCAAATACCAAAAGATTCTGCCTGCTGAATCTGGAGAAGATTTTTTAAGAAATTTGCTTGAAATGCACTAAGTTTGAATTCGGGCTTCTATAGTGAGCCCAAATATGAATCCAGGGGGCCGATTTGAACAAACTTGAATCAGATCCACCCCACACTGTTGCATACCAAATATCAAAAGATTCTGCCTGCTGGATCTGGAGAAGATTTTTTAAGAAATTTGCCTGAAATGCACTAAGTTCGAATTCGAGCTTCTGTACTGAGCCCAAATATAAACCCAGGGAGCCGATTTGAACAAACTTGAATCAGATCCACCCCACAATGTTGCATGCCAAATATCAAAAGATTCTGTCTGCCTGATCTGGAGAAGAAGATTTTTTAAGAAATTTGCCTGAAATGCACTAAGTTCGAATTCGGGCTTCTATAGTGAGCCCAAATATGAATCCAGGGAGCCGATTAGAACAAACTTGAATCAGATCCACCCCACAATGTTGCATACCAAATATCATAAGATTCTGCCTGCTAGATCTGGAGAAGAAGATTTTTTAATGTTTTTCCCATTGCCTACAGTGTTAAAAAGTGCTGACTCAGCACTTTTTCAAAGTCCTGAAATAAGTACCTTGTGATCAAACCGGTAGGGATTTTTTTTAACCATTCTATTCTACTGGATAAAAGGAAGCTTTATACAAAATAAGAATTCTCTGTGCCGTGTAGTTTTGGAGATATGGCAGTTTTAAGGTTTATCCTATTTTTAGCTCCCGAGGTTCCCATAGGGCAATGAGAAAATTTTTGTTTGCATCAATCAACTACTTATGACCCATTATCATCTCATATCAAATTGGGTTCAAATCGACCCGACGTTTCTGAAAATAGAAATTTTAGGCGTGGCCAAAATTTTTGCCCCTCCCATAACGAAGGCAAATAATGCCCGACAAACTTCTCTTGAACAGACTTGATTCTAAACCTCAAAAGGACTCTGTATACCACATATCAAGTCTCTGCTACTGGTGGCTCATTAGAAGATTTTCAAAAAAATGAAAGTGTCAATGACACTGTAGCTCAACTTGTCAAGACAAAGACATGTACATGTATAGTATGTGACACAGCAATGACAAACATCTAGGTAATGACCTGATAACAAAGGTACATATAAAGTATTGTAACGGTCTGTACATGAATACTGACCGTTGCCTGTAACAAATGTATAGGTAAAGTATTGTAAAGGTGGGTGACAGTCAGATGCTAAACTAGAAAAGAAATCTTGGAGTCCCAGAGTGGGTCTGACTGAACCCCAAAATATTTGTTCCCATAGCACACTGATAACAAAGGCACCCCAAAACACACTCGTTCCTGTCCCAAGGTGAAAACAAAAGTACTCAAGAAGTTTTGTGAAGATCAGTTCATAAATACGAGCTGTATAGAACTTGTGACAAAAAACTGATTGGACCTAATTTCGGTACAAAATGGCCACTAGCAGCCATCTTGAATTTTGGACCGTACCCAGAAACACTCATTCTCATCCCAAGGAGATAACAAAGGTACCCAAGAAGTTTTGTGAAGATCGGTTCATAAATACAGCCTCTACCCTGAGCCGTATTGACATGTGTGCTTACATTGTGTAAGTAGGACTGAATAGATCAAAGTTCATCTAATTTGCATAACTTCGGCACGAAAAAAAAACCCTTACAATATGTGATGTATTCCATGTTATTAAACATTCATACAAAAATTTATTCAAATCAGAACTTTCATACAGAAGTTCTATACAAAAGACTGATTGCACTAATTTTGGTACAAAATGGCTGCTGGTGGCCATCTTGAATTTCGGACCACACCCAAAAACACTCGCTCTCATCCCACGGTGATAACAAAGGTACCCAAGAAGTTTCGTAAAGATTGGTTCATAAATATGGCCTCTAGTCTGAGCTGTATAGATGTGTACAAAAAACTGATTAGACCTAATTTCGGTACAAAATGGCCACTGGCAGCCATCTTGAATTTTAGACCGCACCCAGAAACACTCGTTCTCGTCCCAAGGTGATAACAAAGGTACCCAAGACATTTCGTGAAGATCAGTTCATAAATACAGACTCTAGTCTGAGCCGTATTGACATGTGTACTTACTGTGTGTAAGTCGCACTGAAAAAATCAAAGTTCATCTAATTTGCATAATTTCTGCACGAGAAAAAAACCCGTATTATATGTGATGCATCCCATGGTACTAAACATTCACAAAAATAATTATTCAAATCAGGGCTTTCATATGGAAGTTCTGTGCAAAAATCTGATTGCACCTAATTTTGTACAAAATGGCTGCCATCGGCCATCTTGAATTTCGGACCGGACCCAAAAACACTCGTTCTCGTCCCACGGTGATACCAAAGGTACCCAAGAAGTTTCGTAAAGATTGGTTCATAAATACGGCCTCTAGCCCGAGCCGTATTGGCATTTGCACTTACAGTGCTGAAAGTAACCCCAAAAAACATCAAAATTAGTCTAATTTGCACAATTTACATACGAGAAAAAACCCCGTATTATATGTGATGTATCCCATGGTACTAAACATTCATACAAAAAATTATTTAAATCAGAACTTTCGTACAGAAGTTCTGTACAAAAAGTTAAAAAATTTATAGTAATTTATATATTTTTTATACTTACCAATGACCCAGACATAGCTGGTGCTAACTCTTAAAATATAGGGCCAAACACAAATTTTGCCCCCCAATCCCCAAAATTTGCATCTAAAACTAAAGAAAACATGTCCTGAGAGGCCCTCCACACTTCGCCCCTACTGCGCATGCGCAGTGTCAAGGACGTTCCGAAATTGGCGCCATTTATCATTCTAATAACCAGTGCCTGGTAAGCGCTATGTACTCAGCGGGGAGGCAAGAGTTCCCAACTCCTGGGAGGGCCATCCCCGTCTGGGTCATTGGTAAGTATAAAAAATATATAAATTACTATAAATTTTTTAACATTTTTATACTGTACCAATGACCCAGACATAGCTGAATAGTAAAAAGGCTGGAGGGCCAAGGACATAGAGCAAAATGGAATACGCTCAATAAAATAAAATAGAGTCATCCCCTGTAGGGAAAGAAGTAATAGGCCTTACATGTATCTTTCTTATTATGATAAATTAGAAAGATACAACACCTTCCAAAAATTGAGCTTCATACATCCATGTACTCTATTAATATCCAATAATCCTTATACTAATAATTTTTAAAGTAAGCCAATAATAAAGTAAGTCTAGAGAATAGAGACTCTTATACTCCTAAAAGTGTGTGAGAATTGCATAATCATGTCCGTTGACATATGCAATATTCAAAAGCTATACTTTAAAAACTAAGACTTGAATGAATTTTATAAACTTAAACTTCTCACTAAACAACCATCCCAATAACAGCTCAGAATTACTAACTCCGGAGGAGGTATCCCCTTGTTTTCATAGTAAAAACAGGTGACCCAAGGGAACACCCTCCCCCCCCCCCCCCTTTTTCTTGCCCTGGGTCAAATAGCCCAGAGCGAAGAGGGCAGCCGAACGGAGACACTGCCGAAACAGACAGCCTACCTAGCTATAGTAGCAACTGTTAAGTGAATGACATTCTGAGCAGTAGATAATAGACCTAACAATAGAGGCCTCCAGAAATGGACTCGATATTTCTGAGATAAAATTCATGAATGTGGATGGCTGAGCGCAATGAGCAGCCTTCAAAAATCTATAATAGCAACACTATTAATGTAAGCCCAAGAAGTAGAAGAACTCTTACTTCATGAGCCGAAATCTTAAGCACAACTGCTAAGCCAATGATATACCATAAGCAGTACGCTAGTTAATAGAATCCATTAACAATAAAATGGAGCGTAACGTCCTTCTACTAGACATCAAAGACAGAAGAAGCTTACGCCCTTGTAATAAACAGATATCTGTTTATAAACTGTACCCGGAAAGAGTAAAGGCCTATGCCCATACGAAGACGGAAGGACCTTAAAATAATAGGTTCCGGATAATAGGAGCCTAACTCTTATGCAACAATCCAACCTAAATAGTAACGGAAGTATTGATTCCGAAACTATGAAAGTGAAAATCATCCATTGATAGTGCATGAAACTCACTGACTCTACAGTAAAAGAGAACCAACAGAATTACTGTCTAAAAGGTCAGAATTTGAAAACTACTGTTTCCAGAGGTTCAAATGATTACTTAGCTAAATAAGAACCGAAGTTAAAATCCGTATAGGAATTTAATCTAAAGATTCTAAGTCTATTTATCAAAAAGTTACTAACTGACTTAGATAAAGAGACAAAAGACTCAATTGTAAACTATCGTAGAGTGCATAGGTATGAGGAAACATAAACCTATAACCTAAATAACAACAGGCTGCAGTAGATCTTGTGAAACAAGTATACTAAAAAATAGCAATGAGTAGTATGGAGGGATCAACCATATGAACATAATGATCCCTACACCACGACGGAAGAGCCTCCACTTTAGTCGCATAGAATAGCGAAGAAGAGGATCTCCTATAGTAAGAAATCGCGTCCAAAGCTCGTCCAGTACAGTGCTTACAATGCAATACGGACCACACAACGGAATACATGAAGGTTGCGACCTTGCTGGTTGTGATAAAGATGACACGATTTACCCAGTGAAAAAAGATCCTCACATAGAGGAAGATTTCACGTTAAGATCCACAGTAGACAAGAGAGTAAATTACTCATGATCTCTGTGAAGATAGAGATGCTATCAACAGAAATGTATTGTGGTTGTTTATCTTAGCAATACCTGCTAAAACAACAGCGCCGGAGGATACGCGTATCCTATCATTCCGTCCTATAGATCAATAGAGCGTTAACAGTATTAGCTCAGAGATCTGGACAAGCCAACACATACGTCTGCAATTGATTAGCAAGCTGTGTCATAAATAAAACATCATTGGGCGCTCCCATAGATAGCAAATCTGATTGAATACTTGTTTGTTGAGAGTCCATTCTGACAGCAACAAGCGACCCGTAAGAAAACGGGAGTCCGATAAAACAATCAGACGACCCGGAATATGACGGACCAAAACTGAACTTGGTGTACTATAACCAACAGACGGATTCTTTCCATTAAATTGAATAACGGAAACGAAAGAGTGCCTCCCTGGTTCCGGAGATACGCCACTACTGTCGAATTAAAGGACAGGAATTTGGGCATGCGTTTCTGAATAATGTTCATGCAATGACATAAAGCAAGCCTAAAAAACATTATTCCGCGGAAGTTAAACTGATAGCTAAAAGACTGCGGAACCCAAAGACCCTGGCACTTCGAATCCGTAGGGATCAGTATATATCCCAATCTGTTTGACTGGCAACCGTCATAACAGCCACACTCGGGTCCGGCAACTGCGGGGGCACTCTCTGAGTCAACCACCGAATGTTTGCCCCAGTCTGAATCTCTTGTAACACTAGATAGACAAGAGAATGTATAAATCAAGCAATTCATGGATTGCCGGAAAGTTGCCGTCGAAGAGAAGCTCCTCCGAGAACGAAGCGACTCTGAGAGAGTTCTTAACCTACTATCCACGCGTGGATGTAGCTAGGGCTGCATCACGTCTAACCAACTCCAATCAGCCACTGAAGGGCGGAGTTATACGTGAACAAACTACTGCCCTCAAAAGAAATTACATTGAGAATAATATCCCGTAAATCTTTTCTTGAAGACGTAATGATAACGCCTCAGTAAGGCGGATTACGTATAATAAAGCGTCTAAGTTAAGTCTACTATACATAATGTCGTTCCCAACATTGAAATTGGCAAAGACATAAACGGCGAAAAAGAATATATGCAGTCTTTAATAACACCGTCTAGACGCATATGAACTCTCGGTATGCCCTGCTCTGCCAAAATAAACTATATGTAAAAAAGATAAAATGGCAGAAATGAGCCACGCGGACAAGAAACTAAACTATCATGCTTAGTAGCAGGCTTGTATATAAATAAATATATAGCGTCGAAAATTAAAACACATGTTGTAATGACAATATTGGACTGCGTCGGTAAGTCAGGGACAAAGTCCCTGTACCGATCGAAAATTCCGAGTCCAATGACGCTATAAGTCTCTTATCCAAGATCGCAGCAATGAAGTCCAAAAAATAATCACTGGAAGAAATGCCAGAAGATATGAAAGGCATCTTCCGATACAACTAAAGGGAAAACTCGAAATCTTTCGAATCCCTTTCGCCATCCTGTCGGACCCTATAAAGCGTTCGGTCGTCCGTAGCTTGATGCAACCGCGGACCGCACCGACCCAGCGCCGTCGGATAATTCCTGATTCAACCGAGAAACCGTCAATTGCTGGGATGCTGCGAAACAACTGTGCTAACTCGGATAGCACGTCCGTCACTGAGGCCTGAGGAGCAGCGGTCTTACGATGCATTGCCGCAGGAAGCTCCGAGATCGTTACCCCGTGCATACTTCCAATATGCGAGCGAACGGAGTGTATAGGCCTCGTGTCCCTTGGCTACCGGATGGCGCGACCTATTCGCTGTGGAATCACTGAATGCCGAAACTGATCGGATACTCGAGGTCACGTAGCCAATGTGCGGTCGTGTGCCCTGCTGTGAGGATGAGGAAGCATTAAAGACAGTCTCTCGGACTGTCAATATAACGGAGCGTCCCGAGCAACGGACATATGCTCCGAATGTAAAATATCTGAACCACAACATGCGGTCCCCTATGTTGTTGGCTTCCTCCGATCTGTCCTCAATCTGCCGTCACTGGGTGAGTACTAAAGTAATTAAAGTGCTCGCATCACCCAAATCTCCTTCCTAGACCGCAACGGACGAACCCGGCAGCCGAACCATTCGATGAATGTACGCTACACCGGGTGAGCTAGCGAATGTCACTCCGTAAGCGATAGACATATTCCATGAGCACTTATTGCCGCTAACTCTTCATTAACTATGACGACAGAGGCACACTTTTGAAAGACATCTCCATAACTCTTCGAACAAGAAACCAGAAATGCTTGGATAGCAAGCATAAAATAATAATATATATAGCGTCGTTCAATAATTCAAAAGTTTGTGTGACATTATTGGACTATGTCGGAACTGAGGGACGATGTCCCTGAACCGAACCAAAAATTTCTAAGTCCACCGACGCTATCAGTTTCTTATCCGGCATCGCAGCATATGTTGTTCCGAAAGGAAAAGCTTGAAATCCACCGAATCCCTTTCGGTATCCCGTCGGACCGGATGAAACTTTCGGACGTCCGTACCCGCTTCCGCGGAGCGTCCCGACCCAGCATCGTCGGATAAAATATATGCGACAGATTCAGTTGATGCTGGGATGCTGCGATAAACTGTGCTATTAAGGAAAGCACGTCCGTTCCCGAGGCCTGTGCAGTAGCGGACTTACGATGCATTGCCGCTGGAAGCTCCGTGTACGTTGACTCCCGCACACTTTCTATGCGAACGTCCGGAGTCTGCAGGCCTCGAGTCCCCGGCTACCGACCCAGCGCTGTCGGATAATTCTCGATCCGACACCGTTTCTGTCGGCTGCTGGGATGCTGCGATAAGCTGTGCTATGTGCACAAGAATGTCCGGCGTCGAGACCTGCGGAGGCGCAGTCTATCGCTGCTTCGCCGAGGGCAGCTCCGCATCAGATGGCTCCCGCATACTTTTCCTATGCGAACGTCCGGAGTCCATCGGTCTCGAATCCCTGGCTGCCGGATGGTGTGACCTGGTCGCCGAAGAATCCTTGATCGGCGAAGCTGGTAATATATCGGCGGTCACGCAGCCAAGGTGCGGTCGTGTGCGCTGACGAGAAGAGGAAGCCTCAGCAGTCACAGCGGACTGCCTATACAACGGAGCGTCCCGAGCGACGGACGTATGCTCCGCTAACGACACATTTGTACCACAACATCTGGGGCCAGATGTTGTTGAACGAGAGAGGGGCCTCTCTCGCTTGCCGTCCGGATGGACCGGAACGAGCTATGAACCGGACTAAAAGGCTTCCTCCGTTCTCCCTCCGATCCGCCGTCACTGGGTGTGCATTAAGTTAATTTTATAGTGCTCGCATCACCCCAAAATTCCTTCTAGACCGCAACGGACGAACCCGGCTGCCGAACCATTCGGTGAATGGACGCTACACCGGGCGAGCTAGCGGACGTCAAAGGCCGTCGAACCTACTAGGGTCCTCTTAGGCAATTGGCGTATTACATGAGCACTTTTCCGCTAGCCCTTCATTAATTGTGACGACGGAGGCACACTGTTGGAAGACATCACAGATACATCACCCTAATCTTGATCGTCTGAAATAGAAATTGATAAAGTAGAGTGACCCTGCGGGGAAAGGACCGGAGTGTCCAAATCCCCAACAACATACCGTGACATACGCTTCCCATATTGTCATCGAAATCATACGATACAGAACAGGAGTTAATGCGAGTACACTGACCACATATAGAATGATAATAAGGTCAGAGGAAGACTTCCTCTTAAAACAATTGATCAATATCCTTTCAATGTGAAAAGAAAACAAGTCCTGGTACTCGCACTAACCCCTGGCAATCAAAATACATAATAATAATATGATCCATTAATATAGAAAAAATAATTGAAATCAAAATATTTTGAAAAAATATTTTTTCAGAACAGCCCAAGTTTCTGAAAAGTAACGTTGAGCCCCAATGGATCCCAAGCCTAAGTGTGGACAAAAATTTTAAAAATATTTTAAACAATTTATTCAACACTTACGAACAATAATAATGTATCTAGTTATGATTAAAATAACATAAAGATATTATTATTTAGAAATCCCCCCCTCACACAGAGGGCTGTTGTAAATGTAAACAATGAGTGTAAAAACACTAAAATAAGACTCCAGGCACCCAGGCCCGAAATCAGTTATCAAAAATACACCATCTGATGCAAAACAGAGACTTCCAGGGAAGAAACTGCAGAACATCAGATGGTAGATGCAGAACACAACGCCTAACCACCCGTAGGTGAAGACGTAAACATGGGGAAAGAACAGAATTCATTCTGTTATTCAGCTAAAACTCCCAAGAAATTTTAGTAATAATAATTACAGAAATTATGCCAAAGCATGGAGAATAGCAAGGGGGAACTTAAAGGACAGGGAGAGAGGAAAAACACTTGAAAAAACAGTGTAACTAAATAATCAGAATGACAACAAAATGGCTGCTGCCTTGAAAATAGGTAACTTAACATAATTTCATTAAAAAATTTTAAGTTACAGCCCTGATAATATTCTGTCACACATTCTTTTCCTCTCCTCCTTTTCTATCCTCCTTAGAATCACCATTTCACTAATATTTATGTGTCTGGCATCATTTAAACTGAGATTTAAAAGCACAAAGATCAGTCAGATGTTAACTGATGAAGGGCCAAACTTAGAATGATAAATGGCGCCAATTTCGGAACGTCCTTGACACTGCGCATGCGCAGTAGGGGCGAAGTGTGGAGGGCCTCTCAGGACATGTTTTCTTTAGTTTTAGATGCAAATTTTGGGGATTGGGGGGCAAAATTTGTGTTTGGCCCTATATTTTAAGAGTTAGCACCAGCTATGTCTGGGTCATTGGTACAGTATAAAAATACTGATTTTTGCATCATCGGTACAAAATGGCCACTGGCAGCCATCTTGAATTTCGGACCGCAGCCAAAAACACTCGTTCTCGTCCCACGGTCATAACAAAGGTACCCAAGAAGTTTCGTAAAGATCGGTTGATAAATACGGCCTCTAGCCCGAGCCATAGCAGCTTGGCACTTACAGCTCTGTAACACTAAATAAATCGAAGTCAGTCTAATTTGCATAATTTACGCACGAGAAAAAAACCCGTATTATATGTGATGTATCCCATGGTACTAAACATTTATACAAAACTTTATTCAAATCAGAACTTTCATACAGAAGTTCTGTACAAAAAACTGATTTTTGCATCATTGGTATAAAATGGCCACTGGCAGCCATCTTGAATTTCGGACCACACCTAAAAACACTCGTTCCCGTCCCAGGGTCATAACAAAGGTACACAAGAAGTTTTGTAAAGATCGGTTCATAAATACGACCTCTAGCCCGAGCCATAGCCAATTGTTGACGTACGGACAGACGGACGACGGGCCATGACAATAGCTCAAATTTGACTTCGTCAAAGTTGAGCTAACAAAAATGAAATGCCTCTTTGGGACCATCACTCACACAAACTTTCACTTGAATTGGCCCAGTGGCTTTGGAGGAGAAGACCAAAACATGGTGTTGACGGACGACGGACGGAGAGCGATGAGATTAGCTCAGCTTGACCTTGTCAAGATGAGCTAATAAATAACAATGAAATCCCTTAAAAACATCTGACCTGTAGACAGTGCTGAAGGTTTTTGGGGTCCGAACCTGCGCAGCCACCATGGCCGACTGATTGTGACCAAAAATGGGACATTCTCATTTCGAGATAACGAACCTGCACATGAAAGTTTGTGATGATCGGTCAAGAACAAGAGGTGTAGCCAGTGCTAAAGAAAATGTGAAGAGACTGACTGACACAAGCGTAATGGCAACAGCTTATCTTCATTTTGCAAAGTTAGGCTAAAAATTGTTACAATTTCCTCAATTCATCATCCAGATTTCAGACGTTTTTTTATTGAAATGACTGAAGTGATTCGTAGTTCTGTTTGATCTCGTCAAATTTTGCCAAGCACTGGCAGAAACTGAGAGACAGCAGTGTTCACTCAAGTGATGACACCGGCTACATCAGCATAGCAAAGAAATCCGAAAACGACAGCAAGAAATTGCAGGAACTTGCTTGTGACATTGTGCATATCACCTTTGCTGCATTTCAGCGATGGCTTCCATAAAGGATTAAACTGTAGAGTTTGTGTTTATGTTTGTCAAATGCTAATGAAATATCAAAACATTTCAATGGTAGATCTGCAGAAGAGGAATATTCCTCATATTGCACTCAGGTAAAGTTCAAGTTCCCATAGGGAGCCCAAATATTACCCTAGGGACTTGATTTTGAACAAACTTGACTCTGCCCCTCCCCAGGATGCTCAAAACCAATCATCAGAAAATTCTGACTGGTGAATCTGACGAAGACACCAAAACATTCTTCCTCATATTGGACCCAGTTAAAGTTCGGGTTCCCACAGCCAACCAAAGTATAAGCACAAGGCTTTGATTTGAAAAAACTTGAATCTACCCCACTAAGGATGCTGCATATCAAATGGATCTGAAGAAGATTTACAAACTTAAAATTTGAGCTCCCACAGTGAGCCCAGATATGACTCCAGGGACTCGATTTGAACAATTTCCAACTCCCCCCACCAAAGATGCAGTATATCAAATATCAAGAAATTTTGACTGCCAGATCTCAAGAAAAAGACATTTAAATAAATTTCCTCACATTGCAACGAGTTAAAATTCGGGTTCCCAGGCCTGTGTTTTCAAGATTTAAAAAATACTCGCATTTATTTGTTTTTCGGATGTTTGTTTATCACCCCAATGTCTTCATCCCTGTCAAGAAAATCCAACACTCGTTTGTGACTGAGGCTTCATAGTTTCTGAATCAGAGCACCATTTGCCACGTAACCTGTGCAGTTGTTGTGTTTATGTTGGTTTTTCCTGAACGTGAGAAGCATTGTTGGTGCTATTGAAACTAACTTTACCTGGTGCACGTGTGCGTAATTTATAACCGGACATTACACATCAGTGAATTGGAGTTTGTGGAATAAATAAATACTTCTCTCCAGGTATTGCTGGCATACATTTAATGTGTTATTTATTTTTTCTATGTTATTTTGATGATTTTGTATTTTTTATGGTTTCATCCATATTGGCCCCACAAACCTGTTGATTTCTGGTACACGCACTGATGTAAACACATGGGTCGATTGAACAACGACTAAATAGACTTCTTTATTATTATTTATGGATAAAAGTAACAGAAAACACACATAATATTTTATTGACAATTTATTTTCTGAAGAATTTAAACGGAAATAAAATGAAAAGAAAATAATTTTGGTGAATCTGCACTCAGTCAAAACCACACGAATGTACTGTCTGTTACAACTGACAAATGGTAGGAACAACGTTTGTCTGAAGAAGTCAGTGCACTGAAAATTCTCTGAAACAAGTCGTACCCATGTATAAGACGCACCCCCGATTTTGACATAACATTTCAGGTAAAAAAGTGTGACTTATACACGGACATATACATATGTTATGTTATGTACTGTACTGCTGGCTCAGGTGCAATGAACTGAAATTCAAAATTTATCTGATGGGATCAACTTGGAAGGGGCTGAAGTTGAACCATGATTGGCTTGTGACAGTTGTGAGTTGTCAGGACCGATGACTTCAACAATCAACACAGTATTGAGTAACTTTCGAAGTAACATGTATTATAACTATCCAAATTATGCAATGCAACTTTGTGAGTAGAGCATGTCTGGTCACAGTGTTGAACTGCATTCATATGATATATCATGGTTCAACTGCCTTCCACTGGCTCTCCTAGATCATTTCAGGAGAGCGATTTTTAGCCCCCCTAAATTTTTCAGAATACCAGGCTTGGGTTCCCATAGGGAGCCCAAATATGAACCCAGGGACTTGTTTTGAACAAACCTGAATCTGACCACACTAATGATGTTGTATTCCAAGTATCAAAAGATTCTGATTGACTGTTCTGGAGATTTTTTTAATTTTGTGAAAGACGTTTGTGGGTGCCAATAGAATTATTCACCTTGTGGTGCCCACGAGTCTGGCAGCTTCATTTGAACAAACCTTGGGAGTCATATTGAATTAACATACAAGGAACATGGATATCAAATTTGGTTCCATTTGGTCCAGTAATTTATGAGAAGTTGATAGTATAGTTCATACCAGATGGATGATGTATGGAAAGTGATCACTAAAGCTCCCCTTGAGTTTCACTCACGTGAGCTAATAATAAAATGCTCACACTTGTTGCATTGCTACAGAATGAGCTTTATATTACTGGAATAACAAAGTCGAGCAGCTTCATGCAGTGCATCTACACTGTTCTATTTCACAGTTCTAAATACCAGTAATGTACACCCAATTTCAATAAAACAATGGATATTATTTAAGGGTATTTCCAAACTTATTAACTTGGCATCAATCTTCGAAGAAAATTATGTCTGTCACAGTCCATGTGGATGGTATTCAAATTCGATTCCCAAATATCCACGCCTATTAGATTCAGTATTTGATTTGACTATAATGAAATATTCGCAGGATCCTAACTCAGCTCTTTGGTATGGGGGAACTGGAAAGGTCCAATATAAATAACTGTGTTGAAAGTTGTTGCAATTCAAGTTTGAAGCCTAGAAACTACATTATTTGTCTGTCCATGCATAATCTTGATCTTAATGTGAACAATGTGGCGCTTTTAGAGCATTATCAGCTTTCTGTTCAAATGCAAGTTTTGACATACCTTGTTGTTACAGGGAATAGCAATATCTACATGTCTCAATGGTGAATCTGTATTGCATAATGCAATTACAGGGATGTTGACATAAGATGCTTCTGTAACTGGTTGATGGTCAGTCCTTGGATCAGTGACAACCAACAATCTGGGCTCCCTAAAGGCTGCCTACAAATGAAAATTGGAAAACTGTAGTACTAAAACATAACTTTTCAAATAATGACTAATCATCAGCTATTAGTCTCAGACTAGCTGCCTCGTTATAATTTGGGTTATTGTAGTCATTAAAATTGTGGAAACAACCTTGTATAAGCTCTTTAGCTTTCTGTCGGATCCACCATCAACAATGTATCTCTTGAAATGTTGAACAAATAAAATATTGTTTAAACTAAAATGGCAATACAGGTGTGCAGGGAATCACGTATCTACAAAAATGATAATTTGAGTGTGCATTTGTTGAACTTTACTTCTTTAACATGAAAGGGTTAATGTGTTGGAATGTTGAATGAACAGAATCTGAAAAGTTTTATCAGTGAAGTCAATAACAAATGTTTGTTACTTTGTATCAGACATATCAAAGTGCTGACAGTTAAGTCCAGGATACTTTCTGTGTTGGGCAGTTGACAGCATGTGTTTATCTGGTGTGTTGCTTATCTTTGATGAGGTGTTTTTCGTCGCAGATTATAACTCTGAAACACGAAGCCCCAAGGGGCCTTAATCACTCACCGGCCAAAGTGATTCAAAGAAGTATTTGGGGTCACATTCAGCTAGACATGGTTCATCAACACTACAAAGGAATGAAGTCATGAGAGGCAAATTTTATGGAAAAACACTGTAAGGAATGGATTTGAACAAACCTGAACGTAACATGACCCTCCCCCCACCCTACCCTTGCCCATAGAGCCCAAATATTAAGCCGCCAAGGACTCAAACTGAACAAACTTGAATCTGATCCCCCTTGAGATGTCATATACCAAATAGGAAAGAATTCTGACTGGTGGATATGAAGAAGGTTTTTTATAGAAATCACCTCACACTGCATAAAGTTAAACTTTGGGCTCAAATAGGGAGCCAAAATATTAACCCAGGGTTCCCGATTTGAACAAACTTGAATCTGATCCACCTAGAGATGTTGTATATCAAATATGAAAGGATTCTGATTGGTAGATCTGAATAAAATTCAGGCTCCCACAGGTAGCCCAAATTAATAACCCCGGGACCAGGTTTGAACAAACTTGAGTCTTACCCTCCAAGAGATGTTGTATACAAAATATGAAAGGATTCTGACTGGTGCATCTGAAGAAGATTTTTAAAGACATTTTCTTATATTGTACTAAGTTAAAATTTCGGATCCCATAGGGAGTCCAAATATCAACCCATGGACTAGGATTGAACAAACTTAAATCTAGCCCTCCTAGAGATGTTGTATACCAAATATGAAAGCATTCTGACTACATGTCTGAAGAAGAAGATTTTAAAAATAAGTCAGAACAGGACCCAACATTTTCAGGCTTTTAATTTTTTTTTTTCCATCTCAAAATTGAACAAAATGCATAAAAAGTCCCCCCAAAAAGTCCAAATCTGACCCCAAATTTTCGTCCAAAATTTCCAAGTCTGAACTGGACCCAAAATTTTCAGGCTAAAAATTGTTTTTTTTTTTCATCTCAAAATTGAACAAAAAACTCATAATTTTTTTTTTTTAAAAATTCCGAATTTTGGTCCAAAATTTCGAAGTCGGAACCAGGCCCAAACTTTTCAGGCTAAAAATTTGGGGTTTTTTTCGTCTCAAAATTGAACAAAACGCATAAAAAATCCCAAACAAATTTTTGTCAAAAATTTCTAAGTCTGAACCAGACTAAAAATTTTCAATCCAGGGACCCAATTTGAACAAACTTGAATCTCACCCCTCCTAGAGATGATGCATACCAAATGTTGAAGGATTCTGACTGGTGGATGTGAAGAAAAAGATTTTTAAAGAAATTTTCTCATATTGCATTAAGTTAAAATTCAGGCTCCCATAGGGAACCCAAATATTAACCGAGAAACTCGATTTGAACAAACTTGAATCTGGGTTCCCTAGAGATGATGTATACCAAATATGAGAGGATTCTGACTGGTGAATCTGAAGAAGATTTTTAAAGAATATTCCACGAATTGCACAAAGTTAAAATTTGGGCTCCCACAGGGAGACCAAATATAAAACCAGCGACTCGATTTGAACAAACTTGAATCTGACCCCCCTATAGATGTTATATACCAAACGTGAAAGGATTCTGAGTGGTCGATCTGAAGAAGAAGATTTTTAAAGAAATTTCTTCAAATTGCACAAAGTTAAACTTTGGGCTCCAATAGAGAGCCCAAATACTAACTCAGGGAACCGATTTGAACAAACTTGAATCTGACCTCCCTAGAGGTGTTGTATGCCAAATATGAAAGCATTCTGACTGGTGAATCTGAAGAACATTATTTTAAAAGAAATTTCCTCATATTTCAGTAAGCTAAAATTTGGGCTCCTACAGGGAGCCCAATTATTAACACAGGGACTGGATTTGAACAAACTTGAATCTGCCTCCCCCCTCAGATGTTGTGTACCAAACATGAAAGAATTCTGACTGGTGGATCTGAAGAAGATTTTTAAAGAAATTTCCTCACATTGCACCAAGTTAAAATTTGGGCTCTGCCCCCCCCCCCCCCCCTCCCCCCCCCCCCCCCCCCCCCCCCCCCCCCCCCCCTTGCAGATGTTCTACAACAAATATGAAAAGATTCTGACCTGGGGATCTGAAGATTTTTTTGAATTTTTGAAAACATTTATGGGTGCTATGAGAGTTATGCTCCTTCTGATGCACCCTATGGGCGCAGCAAGTTTGTTTGTACAAAATTGAATTGACATATGATAAGGAACATGCACTTAAAATTTGGTTCAATTTGGTCGAGTAGTTTGTGAGGAGAAGTCGATAATGTAAAGTTCACGATGATGACAGACGGCAAGTGATAAGTTAAGCTCCCTTCGGTGAGCTAAAAATCCCTCAGTGTCAGTGATGCTGCTTCCTGAATAAACTGACTATCCAGAGTACTTTTCCAAAGTGTTTTGTGTCATATGAAAACCATGTTTTGATTATATTAAACTGCTTAAAACTTCCACAAACAAGAGGCCCCAAGGAGCCTTAATCGCTCACCAGCCAAAGTGGTTCAAAGAAGTATTTGGGGTCACATTCAGTTAGACATGGTTCATCAACACTACAAACGAATGAAGTCATGAGAGACAAATTTTATGTAACTAGAGACATGGCTTGAAAAAACTTGAATCTCACCCCCTTAAGGATGATGCATACCAAATATCAAAACATTCTGACTGCTGGATATGAAGAAGATTTTTAAAGAAAAGTTCTCATTTTGAACTAAGTTATAATTCGGGCTACCACAATGAACCCAAATATGAACCAAGAGACTTGGCTTGAACAAACTTGAATCTCACCCCCTAAGGATGCTGCATACCAAATATCAAAACATTCCGACTGCTGGATCTGAAGAAGAAAAATTTTAAAGAAAATTTCTCATTCTGAACTAAGTTATAATTCGGGCTACCACAGTGAGCCCAAATATGAACCCAGGGACTTGGCTTGAACAAACTTGAATCTCACCCCCCTAAGCATGCTGCATACCCAATATCAAAAGATTCTGCCTGCTGGATCTTGAGAAGATGATTTAAGAAATTTGCCTGAAATGCACGAACTTCGAATTCGAGCTTCTATAGTGAGCCCAAATATGAATCCAGGGGGCCGATTTGAACAAACTTGAATCAGATCCATCCGACAATGTTGCATACCAAATATCAAAAGATTCTGCCTGCTGGATCTGGAGAAGAGGATTTTTTAAGAAATTTGCCTGAAATGCACTAAGTTCGAATTCGGGCTTCTATACTGAGCCCAAATATGACTCCAGGGGGCCAATTTGAACACACTTGAATCAGATCCACCCCATAATGCTGTATACCAAATATGAAATGATTCTGCCCACTTGTGCGGGAGAAGAAGATTTTTTAGTAATTTCTCTAATATTCATAGGGTGCTATCGGAGTTGTGCCCCCTATGGAGGCCCAATCAGGCATGTCCATTTCATTTGAACAAACTTGAATTGACATATGGTAATGAATCCATACCAAGTTTCGAGCAGATCGACCTAGCAGTTTCAGAGGAGAGAAGTCGTTTGAAAAATGTTCATGACACCGAACAGATGGCAAGTGATAAGTTTAGCTCCCTTCGGTGAGCTAAACTAGAGGGCTGCCACATCCACGGGGCAGCTGATCCTCCCGAAAAAAGTGTGGTCATCATAAGATTTTCTAAGTTGAAAAGGGGCATAACTCTGGTAAAATTAATCAGGACAAACCCATTTTCGAACTTGACCTGTATTTTGATATGTTTGCACCACATATCAAGTTTGGTTACAATCAAACTATCTTGAGGGAAGTTACCATCCGGAAACCAAAAATCATAAGATTTTCTAAATTAAAAAGGGACATAACTCTGGTAATATTAATCAGGATGAACCCGGATTCGAACTTGACCTGTATTTTTATATGTTTAAGCCACATATCAAGTTTGGTTACAATCAAACTATTTCAAGGGAAGGTATCATCCGGAAACGAAATGTAAACGGACGGATGGATGGACGGACGGACAAAAAAAAATGCGTCACGACTATATCCCCCGAAATTTTTTTTCGGGGGGATAAAAACCCTTAATTCAAAATCTAAAATTTAAAATTTGTTTACCAATGGTCGCTGGTGGACGAGCCTTGAGGGGATGTTGGTCAAAGGTGCATATAATTTCTTACCACCCTTTTTCATGATCTGCAAATTGTTTGCCTCCAGAAATTCCAATTGCAAGGAATCGGTAAACATCAAACTGTTTGTGACATTTATCTTAAAGTGAATAAAACAAAAACACAACCTAGTGGGGCAACATATGCCCATCAAAATTGGAACATGCACAAGTTTCTCTGGGGTAAAGTTTGAAATTTTTGTTGACTCGACTATGTCTGTCCCCCCTCCAATCATTGCCCATTCCCCTGCCTTGTCTGGGGTAAAGGGTAATTCACCTGTTTTCACATTTTCATTTTAAGCGATCTGCGGTCTTCACAAAATAAAATGAAAGTGTCAATGACACTGTAGCTCAATTTGTTAAGACATGTACATGTATAGTATGTGACACAGCAATGACAAACATCTAGGTAATGACCTGATAACAAAGGTACATATAAAGTATTGTAACGGTCTGTACATAAATACTGACCGTAGCCTGTAACAAATGCATAGGTAAAGTATTGTAAAGGTGGATGACAGTCAGATGCTAAACTAGAAAAGAAATCTTTGGGTCCCAGAGTGGGTCTGACTGAACCCCAAAATATTTGTTCTCATAGCACAGTGATAACAAAGGCACCCCAAAACACACTCGTTCCTGTCCCAAGGTGAAAACAAAGGTACCCAAGAAGTTTCGTGAAGATCAGTTCATAAATACGAGCTGTATAGAAGTTGTGACAAAAAACTGATTGGGCCTAATTTTGGTACAAAATAGTGACTGGCAGCCATCTTGAATTTTGGACCGCACCCAGAAACACTCATTCTCGTCCCAAGGTGATAACAAAGTTACTCAAGAGGTTTTGTGAAGATCGTTTTGTGATGAATACAGCCTCTAGCCCGAGCCGTATTGACATGTGCACTTACAGTGTATAAGTAGCACTGAATAAATCAAAGTTCATCTAATTTGCATAATTTCTGCACGAGAAAAAACATCGTACTATATGTGATGTATTCCATGTAACTAACCATTCATACAAAAATTTATTCAAATCAGAACTTTCATACAGAAGTTCTGTACAAAAGACTGATTGCACTAATTTTGGTACAAAATGGCTGCTGGTGGCCATCTTGAATTTCGGACCACACCCGAAAACACTCGTTCTCATCCCACGGTGATAACAAAGGTACCCAAGAAGTTTCATAAAGATCAGTTCATAAATACGGCCTGTAGCCTGAGCCGTATAGAAGTTGTGTACAAAAAACCGATTAGACCTAATTTCGGTACAAAATGGCCACTGGCAGCCATCCTGAATTTTGGACTGCACCCAGAAACACTCGTTCTCGTCCCAAGGTGATAACAAAGGTACCCAAAACGTTACGTGAAGATCGGTTCATAAATACAGACTCTAGCCCGAGCCGTATTGACGTGTACTTACTGTGTGTAAGTAGCACTGAAAAAAAAATCAAAGTTCATCTAATTTGCATAATTTCTGCAAGAGAAAAAAATCCGTATTATATGTGATGTATCCCATGGTAAACATTCACACAAAAAATTATTCAAATCAGCGCTTTCATATGGAAGTTCTGTGCAAAAATCTGATTGCACCCAATTTTGTACAAAATGGCTGCCATCGGCCATCTTGAATTTCGGACCGCACCCAAAAACACTCGTTCTCGTCCCACGGTGATACCAAAGGTACCCAAGGAATTTCGTAGAGATCGGTTCATAAATACGGCCTCTAGCCCAAACCGTATTGGCATTTGCACTTACAGTGCTGAAAGTAACACTAAATACATCAAAGTTAGTCTAATTTGCATAATTTACGCACGAGAAAAAAATCAGTATTATATGTGATGTATCCCATGGTACTGAATATTCATACCAAAAATTATTCAAATCAGCGCTTTCATATGGAAGTTCTGCGCAAAAATCTGATTGCACCTAATTTTGTACAAAATGGCTGCCAGTAGCCAACTTGAATTTCGGATAAACCCAGGGAGCCGATTTGAATCAGATCCACCCCACAATGTTGCATACCAAATATGCTGGATCTGGAGAAGATTTTTTAAGAAATTTGCCTGAAATGCACTAAGTTCGAAATCAGGCTCCTATACTGAGCCCAAATATGAACCCAGGGGACCGATTTGAACAAATTTGAATCAGATCCACCCTACAATATTGCATACTAAATATCAAAAGATTCTGCCAGCTGGATCTGGAAAAGAAGATTTTTGAGGAAATTTGCCTGAAATGCACGAACTTCGAATTCGAGCTTCTATAGTGAGCCCAAGTATGAATCTAGGGAGACGATTTGAACAAACTTGAATCAGATCCACCCCACAATGTTGCATACCAAATATCAAAAGATTCTGCCTGCTGGATCTGGAGAAGATTTTTTCAGAAATTTGCCTGAAATGCACTAAGTTCGAAATTGGGCTCCTATACTGAGCCCAAATATGAACCCAGGGGGCTGATTTGAACAAACTTGAGTCAGATCCACCCTACAATGTTAAATACAAAATATCAAAAGATTTTTAATGTTTTTCCCATTGCCTACAGTGTTAAAAAGTGCTGACTCAGCACTTTTTCAAAAGTCCTGAAAAAAGAACCTTGTGATCAAACCGATAGGGATTTTTTTTAACCATTCTATTCTACTGGACTCTGTATACCACATATCAAGTCTCTGCTACTGGTGGTTCATTAGAAGAAGATTTTCAAAAAATTTGGCCATTTTTTCCCCACCCCTCTGCTCAATACGAGTCGAAACCTAATTTGCATAAAGATCAAAATGCCTCTACATAACCACTATTTACATGAAATTTAATTAAAATGTGGCCAGTGGTTTAGGAAAAAGAGGCTCAAACACCACCTTCATGCAGGACGACGCACGGACGGACGCCAGACGAAGAGTGATAAGAAAAGCTCACCCTGACTTTCAGTCAGGTGAGCTAATAAGAATTCTCTGTGCCATGTTGTTTTGGAGATATGGCAGTTTTAAGGTTTTCCCTATTTTTAGCTACCGAGGTTCCCACGGGGCAAAGAGAAAAATTCTTTTTGCATCAATCAACTACTTATGACCCATTATCATCTCATACCAAATTTGGTTCAAATCGACCTCACGGTTCTGAAAATAGAAATTTTTGACGTGGCCAAAATTTTTGCCCCTTCCATAACGAAGGCAAATAATGCCTGACAAATTTCTCTTGAACAAACTTGATTCTAAACCTCAAACGGACTCTGTATACCACATATCAAGTCTCTGCTACTGATGGTTCAATAGAAGATTTTCAAAAAATTTGGCGTTTTCCCCACCCCTCTGCTCAATATGAGCTGAAACCTAATTTGCATAAAAATCAAAATGTCCCTATGTAACCAATACTTACATGAAATTTAATTAAAATGTGGCCAGTGGTTTAGGAGAAAGAGGCTCAAACACCACCTTCACGCAGGACGATGGACGGACGACGGACGAAGAGTGATCAGAAAAGCTCACCCTGACTTTCAGTCAGGTGAGCTAAAAATAAAATGGTGTTAGGCCACACAAAGTAGATCATCTGTTTCTCAGGCCATTATTTGTAAAATTGCATGCGGGCGAGCGTTTTTTTATTTTATTTTTTATTTCAGTAATTACTTCTTTGCCATCAAAAGTTCATGTTCATGGTTCAAGTTTTAGGCCTCATAATCTACAGAATAGCATGGGTGGTGGTGTATTTCATCCCTTGAGTGCAAGAAGGCTTTGCAATGCTAAAGCATTGCAAAGCCTTCTTGCACTCAAGGGACAAATTCATCAATATTTTTAACTTGGGTAAAATATCAGACATAAGGCCAAAAAAAAAAAAAGGAATTGATTCTCAGGCACCGCCGCGTTGAAAAAAATGGCCCGCGTTGGGCCTTTTTATTTGGACCGTCATTGCACGAAAATAGGAAACAGGGAAATTGAAAAGGGACTATTGGTTTTAAGGCCCAAAACCAACGAATAAACAGGTAAATATACACAGGCGTCGCCCTCCCAAACTTCCTTGGGAGACATGGCAGTTTACTGTATTTTCTTATGTTTTATTTTTTAAAAACACACGCTTCCGCAAAAAAACAGTAAACACGGTTGCTGTTAAAGTCCGTCACACGGCTATGAATATAGCCTAAACTAGCCCAATTTTATATTTCTGAAAAGAATTGCAATGGCGTAGTCGTTCGAACAATTCGCCCCAACTGATAGCAACCAGCACAAAATGGCTATTTAAAAACAAAGTACCAGACAAAACAACGAATCACACAAGACACGCATCGAGTTAATTAGAATTTATTAAAAGTTAACCACCGTTTCAAAACAAAAAAAATGTATTGGAGACAGTTCGTCCATATCGAAATTGCTTGCGGTTACGCTCTGTTCCACTGAAAAATTGGCTGCAATGAAATTCGCCCCGCAATTTGCATTGAATGTTTTTCTTTGAAAACTTGTGAAGTTTGTTGGAAGGGGGTTAAATGTAATAAGGCTACAATAAAAATCACAGGTATTTGGATGGATAAGAATGGCAGACCTTCAAAGCACCAATCGCACGTTTCAGTGAAAGATGGTTGGCAGAAATTGTCAGTTTTCTGAACAGTGTATTAATACTATTATTACCCAGCGCAGCCGGGAAGGGAGACCACTGAAATGTTTTGTCATTTACCAAAGAAATTAATTAACTCAAATTGTTAATAACGCTTAATTTACGAAGGATATCGAAAACTTTTTTAACTACGCTTTTCAACTCAGTTAGGGTATTCAGAAACCATGAATGACCCAGCTTCTTATATGAACTTGAAATTTATTTTAAACACTTTAAATATTTTTTTAAAAAGAATATACCTTCTGTTACAGAGAACACTCTCACCATGGGTCATACTAAATTTCAAATCCACATCGTTGAGGCAAATACAAAATCAACTGCACGGTAACCTTAGTCATCACTGTTAGGCAAAGAGTTAGGGGGTATTCAGAAACCATGAACGACAGTTTTTTGTGGGGTGGGGTGGGGGGGATTTTAACCTACATTCTGTTATGTAACCATCTGACTTAGTTTTGTGTGTGTTTGTATGTTTGGATAACTTTTATTTATTTTTTTCTCCACAATTGTGTCCTCTATGTTCATTTATTTTGTCACGATGTCATATACGTTTTATGGTTTTTTTTCTGATTTCTCCTTCATGTCCACTGACTTCTCCCTCCTGGGTCCTGACTTCTCCCTAAAGTCTCTGAAGGGAGAAGTCACTTCTCCCTAAAATCAGCTGCCAGGCTGACCCCTGGTGAGAGGGGAAAGGTTTTCGCCATATTTTCAGGAGATTGGGCGCACACGGCAGGGGAATTCAAACGCAAACTTGACTCGGTCGATGTTGGGCGAGTTGTCCAACACAGGCACAACCCACCTTGTCGAATACTAAACGTTAAATTTGCCAGGTACTGGCGTCAAGTAAACCTTTTTTGCTGTGAAAACACGAATGAGAAATAGTGAGAATAATCGGTACAGGTAAGTATATTTTCGGGGTGGGGAATTATCACTTACTAAAGAAATACAAAAGTCCAAATTCTGCTGACGTGTCATGAACATAACGTGAAAGAATGGGCAAACACTGAATGGAATCTGAAATTCAGATTTTTTCAGAGCAGTTGTGCATCAAGGGAGATTACTCAAAACACACGTGCGTTTCTCAATACGAATGACGTCTTCATTCAAAGTAAACAAACGAAGTCTTTACGGGCCCACACGTCCAGCTTATTTTGTGTATTGAGTTGGGCCTATCCATTTATTAATTTCACCCACGGGAGATCGGATAGTGATATGAATGAAAGGGCTTCGCCACAGTGGAAAAATAAAGTGATGTTTCCCTTTTTTAAATATCAAACTTGATCGCTTGGATGTATACGGGTTCAAACTATTTTTAATAGGCGTGGTCTTTGGGAGGGGCTCTTTGACAGACGGCTGATGACGTTACAAGTGCTGTGTAAGTTCCATGCCGAGTTGACACCGGAAGCTTGCTTCCATTCTGGTTTGTTTTTGTTTCCCTTCTAAAATTTCTATCATAAAAATGTTAATTTCTATCAAAATAACTCACAATGATACCAAAATAATACGAGGGTGGTCAATAATATCTAGTATTCATAAAATAGTTCTGCTTTGTAAAAGTTTAAAAGTGAAGTCAGAGTTCTGTTTCTAAATACAAAAAGTGGTGATATCAGAAAATAAAGAAAAACAGTTATAGTTTTCAATAAAATGAGTTTTATTTGTATATCATTTTACAATATGCACTTTCCATGCTTTTCAGGTAAAAACAGACATCAGAAAGTGACTTTTGCCTCTCAATCCTTTCTCACCATCTGGAAGAAATAAAAATAAAAAATAAAAATAAAATCCTCCCTCCCTCATTGATTTGAAAAAAAAATTGCCTGAGAATCAATGGATTTTTTTTTTTTTGGCCTAAACCATTTAATTTTTATTTTTTTAAAGTTTAAATTGGTTATAAAAAGAGAGCATGCGGCAGCCAAAAGGACCATGCGGGAGGGCCTGAGAAACAGATTTTTAATTTTTTTTAGGCCTTATCTGCTCAATTCACATGCACAACAATTGATGATCAACATGGGAGCAAAGTTTGAACAATAAAGCAAGTAAAATGTTGGAGTAGGTGGCACAATAGTGTAATGTTTCAAGTACTAAAAGGGGGTATAACTCTGGAAATACAAAACAGAGTTACCTGCTCTTGTAACATGCACAATGGCAATTGGAGATCAACATGTGTGCAAAGTTTGCACAATATAGCATGTAAAATGTTGGAGAAGGCGACACTACTGTGATGTTTCAAGTACTAAAGGGGGGCATAACTCTGGAAATACAAAATGGAGTTACCTGCTCCTGTCACATGCACAACAGCAATTTGTGATCAGCATGTGTGCAAAGTTTGAACAATATAGCATATAAAACGTTGAAGGAGTAGGTGACACAATACTGTAATCCTTTAAGTACTAAAAGGGGGCATAACTCTGGAAATACAAAACAGAGTTACCTGCTCTTGTCACATGCACAACGGCAATTACTGATCAACAGGTGTGCAAAGTTTGAACAATGTAGCATGTAAAATGTTGGAGTAGGCGACACAATAGTGTAAAGTTTTAAGTACTAAAAGAGGCATAACTCTGGAAATACAAAATGGAGTTACCTGCTCTTGTCGTATGCACAATGGCAATTGGTGATCACCATGTGTGCAAAGTTTGAACAATATAGCCTGTATATTGTTGAAGGAGTAGGCGACACAATACGATAACGTTACTAAAAGGGGGCATAACTCTGGAAATACACAACAGAGTTACCTGCTCTTGTCACATGCACAACGGAAATTGGTGATCAACATGTGTGCAAAGTTTGAACAATATAGCATGTAAAATGTTGAAGGCATAGGCGACACAATACTGTAATGTTTTAAGTACTGAAAGGGTGCATAATTCTGGAAATACAAAATGGGAGTTACCTGCACTTGTCACATGCACAATGGCAATTACTGATCAACATGTGTGCAAAGTTTGACACAAAAACTGTTTACGGACAGACAGACAGATGGAGAACGCCATAACATAATACGTCTGTCAAAAGGACGGGCATATAAAAAATTAAATGAGACTTACCTGAAAGGTGAGTTTTGATTGGAATTTTACCTATTCATGTAGACTAAGGAGGCTAAGCGAGATAAGCGCATGCGCACGGACGTCCTATTCACTGTGTGAGGGCTTGTGGTCACTATCGATGGGTTGGGTAAATGTTTTGTTAAAGAATGTGGGCGGGCGCTTAGCCTCCTTAGTCTACCTGAGTCAGTAGAATTCCAATCAAAACTCATCTTACAGGTAAGTCTCGTTTAATTTTTGAATTCTACCTCCCATTCAGACCTAAGGAGGCTAAGCGAGACTTCAAACCCCACAAGACCGAACTGAGAGTCTGATCAAACATGCAACTCTTACGTGTATATGGTCTAAAGCAAACTGAATTCACATACCTCTCTACTATGCTGCCAACACATAGTCAGCAAATCCTTTTGATTTCTGTACTGATTTGCAGTAAAACTTTGCATATGTTGATGAATTTGACCATCCTGCCGATGCCATGATGGTGTTGATGTCACATTTCCTATGCAAGGCTATACTGGTGGAAGCAGCAGGCAAACTATGCGGTTTGAACACTGTAGTATCTATGCCTGCCTTAAGCATAACGGTTCGGATCCAGAGTGCTAGTCTCTTTTGAAACCCACTGATATGGTTTGCAAAAACTAATAAAAAGTCTCTTGTTTTTCAGAAGAAGCTGAGTTCGTTTAATATAGGCTTCTAAATATGTGACCACACACAAACGTCTATCCGCTGGGAAAGATTGCAGCTTTTGAGAAGGTTGCACTCTTCCTGGTGCTGATTGTTTTATCAAGTCATGTATGTGAAACGTATAAGAGCACTTTGCCCATACCATGCAGTCACAATCCATAAAAGTAATAGTTTGACATCTATGTCCAGTAACCAGCATGGATAAGACAACTTTTTAGAGTCAATTGTTTCAGACTTGAACATTTCGCTGGTTACAATTTTTTCAAGTAGGTCAGTAAAATATCTACATCCCAGACATCTTTATATTTAGCTAAAAAAGGCTTTTTCACAAAAATGCCCCCGAGAAATCGCCGTATTAACGGATGTTCTCCCACAACAAACTCCAAGTCTGAAATTGAAAATTTTTATAAATTACGATAATGCAGAGCGTGCAGTGTTGATAGCACTGTAATGTAATCCACTTTGAAAGAGATGTGTTAAGAATTCAATGACGTTGTTCACAGTCGGAGACATGGTATTGAAATTTTGTTGTTTGGAAAATCTGATCCATTTATCCAGATACACTTTGTATTGTGAAATTGAACTTTTTCTCCACGATGAAAATATGATATCTTGAGCTGCTGATGAAATTCCTGTCTGTCTCATGTTCTCCCTGATAAGAGACAGGCCATCAAAATCATTTTTTCCTCGAGTGGATGTTTCGTTGCTTGGTCGAATGGCAGCTTCAAAATGTTTTTCTTGGGCAGCAAAACTGGAAGATCTATTAGCAGTGATATCAACACTGGAAACCAAACTTGTGTTTCCCAAAAGGGTACAATAAAAATTGCTTTGCTCTGGTCATTCATTACTTTTGTAAGAGCTTGTGGGATAAGGCTACATGGAGGAAAAAGAAAGAGAAATTTATTAGCCCAGTTTAAAGCAAAGGCATTTACAGCTAGAGCACCTGGATATGGTTGCCACGAAACATATGGTTCAAATAGGAAATTCAATCGTGATGCAAACATATCAATATTGTGTAAGCCCCATTTCTTAACAATCTCTGAAAATAATTGTGGCTCCAATTTCCATTCCGTTCTACTGTTTGTTAATCGGCTTAATCTGTCAACCTCCATATTACTTTTACTTGCAATATGTGTTGCCAACAACCAAATTTTCTTGGGAACACACCAGTTCCAGATTTCTCTAGCCATAAAATTACAGTTACATGAGTGGGTCACTGCCATGTTACTGATATAAGCTACAGCTGTGACATTTTCCATCTGCAGCTGTATATGTGAATCAGAAATTTCACGACAGAGGGCCTGCAAACCAAAGTATGCTGCTTCCAATTCTAAACTAGAACTATCACTGAAGGTGATTAATACCCCCGCTTTGGGTTTTTAGAGGAATGCACTTCTGATCATGTAGGCAAAGGCCATAAGGAAATGTATACATAAAGATCATTTTTTGTTGTTGAAATTTGTATTTGCATGTGGCCTTCCACAGAACAGCACTGAATACTTAAAGAGCCCACACATATATGGTTTACATTTGGAAAAACACATTTACAATGTGCAACATGTATTCAAAATCGGTTCATTAATGTAGGAGGAGTTGCACACACAAGAATCCCATTTGAAAACCCATAATAAATCCAAGTTAAAGGGAGATAACCTGGTTAAAATTGTCGCAGATCAAAAATTTGGGAATAAGCGTATGTTCACTTAGTTGTGATAATGTTTGAAAGGTTTCGTCAAAATTGATTGATAAATGTAGGAGGAGTTGCATGCACAAGAATTTCATGTAGAAACCCATAATAAATCTAAGTTAAAGGGAGATAACCTAGTTAAAATTGCCACAGCTCAAAAATTTTGGAATATGCGCATGTTTACTTAGTAGTGATGATGTCTGTAAATATTCGTCCAAATTGATTGATAAATGCAGGAGGAGTTGCGCACACAAGAATTTCATGCCGAAATCCATAGTAAATCAAAGTTCACGAGAGATAACCTGGTTAAAATTGTCGCAGATCAAAAAGTTTGGAATATGCACATGTTCACTTAGTAGAGATGATGTTTGAAAGGTTTCATCAAAATCGGTTCATTAATGTAGGAGGAGTTGCGCACACAAGAATTTGTTCGAACGGAAAGACATAATAAATCTAAGACAAAGGGAGATAACCTGGTTAAAATTGTCGCAGATCAAAAATCTTGGAATATGCGCATGTTCACTTAGTAGTGATGTCTGAAAAGTTTTGTCCAAATTGATTGATAAATGTAGGAGGAGTTGCACGCACAAGAATTTCATGTAGAAACCCATAATAAATCTAAGTTAAAGGGAGATAACCTAGTTAAAATTGCCACAGATCAAAAATTTTGGAATATGCGCATGTTCACTTAGTAGTGATAATGTCTGTAAACTTTCGTCCAAATTGATTGATAAATGTAGGAGGAGTTGCGCACACAAGAATTTCATGCAGAAACCCATATTAAATCAAAGTTCAAGAGAGATAACCTAGTTAAAATTGTCGCAGATCAAAAAGTTTGGAATATGCACATGTTCACTTAGTAGAGATGATGTTTGAAAGGTTTCATCAAAATCGGTTCATTAATGTAGGAGGAGTTGCGCACACAAGAATTTGTTCGAACGGAAAGACATAATAAATCTAAGTCAAAGGGAGATAACCTGGTTAAAATTGTCGCAGATCAAAAATCTTGGAATATGCGCATGTTCACTTAGTAGTGATGATGTCTGAAAAGTTTTGTCCAAATTGATTGATAAATGTAGGAGGAGTTGCGCACACAAGAATTTCATGTAGAAACCCATATTAAATCAAAGTTCAAGAGAGATAACCTGGTTAAAATTGTCGCAGATTAAAAAGTTTGGAATATGCACATGTTCACTTAGTAGAGATGATGTTTGAAAGGTTTTATCAAAATCGGTTCATTAATGTAGGAGGAGTTGCGCACACAAGAATTTGTTCGGATGGAAAGACACAATAAATCTAAGTCAAAGGGAGAAAACCTGGTTAAAATTGTCGCAGATCAAAAATCTTGGAATATGCGCATGTTCACTTAGTAGTGATGATGTCTGAAAAGTTTTGTCCAAATTGATTGATAAATGTAGGAGGAGTTGCGCACACAAGAATTTCATGTCCGGAAAGACGTACGGACGGACGGACGGACAGGGCGATTCCTATATAGCCCCCGCTTCGAAGCGGGGGTATAATAATTAATATGAAATTTTGCTTCCTCCAAATTCAATCTGCCCTCTGCAGTCCTATCTTTCCAAAAAATACCCCAGCCTGAGCCAGATTCATCTGTCTGTATAATTATTTGTGGATTACCATGAGAAAAATGTCAGGGGCTTTGGAAAGCATTTGTTAACCACCAGGTAATATCGCATTTGGCATCCTCAGATAGTGTACATGTAGCATCAAAATTACCATAAGCCTGCACAAGTGCTTCATTTTTCTCAATTTACAAGTGTCGATAATGTAAAGCTCCATATTCGACTCCTGGGCAATAAGAGACCATGAGACCAATGAGTTTGGCTATGTGGCGAATGGAAGGTGCAGAAAGAGGCAAAATGGTCCTCCCTAAATTTGTTAATTTCTCATTCTTTTCTGTACTGATAGAAACTGTCATGTTCTTAGAATCTAGTATAAACTCCAAATGTTCTGTTAGCTGTGTGGGTACTGTAATAGATTTTTCATATGAAATATAAAACCCAGGCTTCTGAAACAGGTCACAAGTGCCATCTACATTAAGCTTACAATCATCACATTCTTTCGCTGTTAAAAAGAAATCATCCAGATAACCACTCGATACAAAATCTTGTGCCCTCAATTTTGCAAATACAGGTTTTAACAATTTTGTAAACACCCTAGGTGCACATGCCAAGCCATTCGGAAGGACAGTAAATTGATAGAAAGTTGAATGATACTTGAACCTTCAAAATTTTTCTATAGCTTTTGTGCACCGGTACTGAATAATATACATCTGTTAGGTCAACTGAAGCCATAATGCAATTCGGTCTCATCAATTCTATGCAAGAGTGCAATGTATCCATTTTAAAATGCTGATATTTTAGAAATTTGTTGAAATTTTTCAAATTCAAAATTAGCCGAAAAGATCCGAATTTCTTAGGACGGCGAAAAATATTACATATAAAATCTCCATCTTCCTTTATACATTTTTCAATGATTCCTTTATATGCACAATCATGTATCTGAGTTTGAATGGCTGATTTCTCATGAGCTTGAAACCGAATATATTTAGGTTCAACAGGCTGAAAAGGCTGCTAATCCAGTTCAAATGTACAGCCTTTTATGAGGGAAAAAAGCCATGGATCACTACTTAAAGATTGTCACATATTATACTTAAACTGAATATTTCCAGCTATAAAGGTATTTATATTTGTGCTATATAAAGGGTTACTACTGCCAGCCGTGCTATTTGTTACTGTTTCGTGCAGTTGTTTTTGTAAGCATTCGGGTCCTTGTTCTGGAACCCAGCTGATGTGTTGTGCTTCGAGTATTGTTGGCGGTACCCTATTCGCTGGCCTAAAAAAAGGAAATTTGTGCTGTCCAGATGTGCCCATACATGATTGGTAGGGCTGGTGTCTGACTGTTGTTCTTGGCTTAGTAACCTTGGTGGCGAGCCGCTTCGTTTCAGACATGTCTTTGACAGTTTGCGCCAGGCCATCCCCAAACAGTAGTGGGCCAATGGGATCCCGTTCATTGCAAAGGGATTTATATTCTTCACTTAGTTCTGGCTTGAACAGCATTTTTCTCCTCACATGCAAGTGATGACTTGAGTCGGCTAAGAGTCCAACAGCATCTGATAGGCTCCTCATAACTTCATAGGGGTCAGGTGTTTCACCCCTCCCTCCTTCACCGTCAACAAAAGAATTTGGCAGGTTGATAACAATGGTGGTGCCTTTCAAAAGTGACCTCTGAATTTTTTGCAGAAGAATGTCCTGTGTTGTGGTAGATTTTGACACAATTCCTGAATTTACTTTGACAACATCCAGTCTAGGGCAATTTTCAGGTCTCAGAATGGTATCAAAGCAGGTTTGTTTGTCTTTATCCATCCCATGCTCAAGTAGTTGTGTTGCAAGCTTCGCCAATTGGGGGTTAATGTTACCACCGGTCCTCTCATCCTTGTGCACAGACTTTTCCAGAATTGCGAAAATGCTGTTGTTGTCTGTCGACACGTCTCCACCGGTGACATTTACGTCCACTTCCGGTTCTAAGTCGTCCCTTTTATCAAGATTTGACGACTGTTCCTCCGGTGTAATGCTGGTGTTATAGTTGTCATAGGCACCCTCAAGTTCTTGCACAACCGGTGTCAATTTTCCCACAGTCGCAAGAAACTATGAAAGTTGATCTTTAATTGACTCCAAGTCATTGTTTTTATTTCGATTAATGTCCTGGTCTGCGTGCGCATACAAAACAGATGCGCATGTGCCCTGCACAATGTCCGTTACCGGTTCCCTGTTCGCATTTCGCGAGTTATCACCGTTCGCCTTTTGGGAGTTGGTGTTCTTGGTCTTGCTGCCTTTCCCAGTTTTTTGATTCGCAGTGCTCTCGGCAGTTTTGGCCTTTTCATGAAAAGATTGTTCATGCCTTTAAATATAGTGTCCAGAATGGCATTCTGTGCACTTAAGTCAGCGGGACCTCGCCCTGCTTCAGAGGTTGAAGCAATACATGCTTCTTTTGAAGGACTAGTAGTGTTGGCTGGAAATGATTCACACTTTGATAATGGCATTTCGCCTGTGCGATTATTAAATCCAAAAATGACGATGAAAAGAGTATTAATTGATGTTAACTTCTCGACGACGTTCTGGAATCCACTCCACAATGATTGAAACAAAATTTTTAAACTTTTAGGAACAATGAAACTATAGAAAATGTAATAAACACGCAAGTAACAAACTTTTAGAACTATCCGCTTGCAGGAATGCTTCAAGAGGACATCCATGTGCATTCGCTTATCTCGCGTAGCCTCCTTAGGTCGGAATGGGAGGTAGAATAAATGAATTTAAAGGCCTGCTTAATGTTACCAAGACTAAAATAAGAGAGTGATATTGTAGCCGTGAAATGTTTTGTTCACATTTATCAATTTCAACTTCCTTGCCTATTCCTGGGCTCCAAATGCACCCATGCCTGGGTCGTCATGTAAATTATTCATGTGCAGGCCTGGCATTCTGAAAAATGCAGGAGGGCAAAAAATCGCTCTCCTCAATCAGCTTAGGAGAGCAATTAGCTTTACACAGCATTTTAAGTATCCAGTTGAACGAACTCATTGAAACTGAAACCAACAGACTACATCAGTGATTTTATTAACTTTACTAAGGTAAAGCGAAATCTCTTAGACATCTAGATGTCTCACTCAACAACCGAACACACACTTGACAAGACCTGTGTGTGTACCCAGACCTGTTGTCCAAGAAAGTCATATGCCTACCACCTTCAACCCCCCTCCCCCCCAAGTGGTAGTGGTGGGCGTATGACTTTCTTGGACAGCAGGTCTGCTTGAATCTACAGTCACATCCTGGTGCAAGTGCTTCAAGTGACAGGATAGTAGTAATGGTAGTATATTATAGTGTCAATATTCCTTGAATAATTCCCCCTCAAACTGTGATGTCAGTTGTTGAACTTGAAACTGACAGAAAAAAAAATATTGCTGTGACCCATTTTGCTTCAAATGATTGCAACTGTGTTTGGGTATGGTTGCAGCCATTACCTTTTACCACTAAACCACTTTCAAAATGAAATTACGTGATGTTATGTGACTTCAAAGTTAAATTACATTTTTGCTTTACAACAAAAATTTAATGTGAGCATAATACATGTAATCTCAATCATCCCAGACCAAAATATTAAGGAGGGCAATTTTTCGCTCTCCTTAATTCTTTCAGGAGGGCAGTAAGGAGAGCTAAAAATCGCTCTCCTGAAATTGCCAAGCCTGCATGTGATTATCATGCAAGTTATTTCATCACTATATAGTGAGTGAGTTGTAACAGCAATTGACACAGAAGCTTATCAGTAAACTTCTTGATCATTATATGTGTAATGAAAGTGTCAATGACACTGTAGCTCAATTTGTTAAGACATGTACATGTATAGTATGTGACACAGCAATGACAAACATCTAGGTAATGACCTGATAACAAAGGTACATGTAAAGTATTGTAACGGTCTGTACATACATGCTGACCGTAGCATGTAACAAATGTATAGGTAAAGTATTGTAAAGGTGGGGGTGACAGTTAGATGCTAAACTAGAAAAGAAATCTTCGAGTCCCAAAGTGGGTCTGACTGAACCCAAAAACATTTGTTCTCATAGCACAGTGATAACAAAGGCACCCAAAAACACTCGCTCCTGTTACAAGGTGATAACAAAGGTACCCAAGAAGTTTCGCAAAGATCGGTTCATAAATACGGCCTCTAGCCTGAGCCGTATAGAAGTTGTGTACAAACAAGAGACCCCACGGGGCCTGAAGCGCTCATCTTGTATAGAACACAATTTAAACAGAGTCCAAGAATGAGTCTACATTAAGCAAGCCATCTCCATAGGCTACACTGTCAATCCTTGAGTCCCTCAGGAGTGACAAAAATAATCTGGGCATCATGCCTTTTCTTCAGTTGATCATAAGTAAAATGTAGAGCTCCCCTATGAAGCCCCTTGATACAACCTATGTGGATTAATCTTAGTACCTCTAGAGGGTACTGAATACAAAATTTTTAATTCTTCAGCAAAATGGCCAATTCTGGCTTCCATAGAGAGCCCAAATATTAACCCAGGCTCTTGATTTGAACACAGTTAAATCTGATTTCCCTAGAGATGTTGTGTACCGAATATGAAAGCATTCTGACTGTTGGATCTGAAGAAGAGAAATTGTAAAGAAATTTCTTCCAATTGCACCAAGTTCAAATTTGGGCTACCATAGCGAGCTCAAATATTGACCTATGGATCCGATTTGAACAAACTTGAATCTGACCCCCCTAGAGATGTTGTATACCAAATGTGAAAGCATTCTGTCAAGTGAATCTGAAGAAGAAGATTTTTGAAGAAATTCCCTCATATTGTACTAAGTTAAATTTCATGTTCCCATATGGAGCCCAAATATTAACCTAGGCACTCAAATTGAACAACCTGGAATCTCACCCCCCTAGAGATGTTGTATACCAAATATAAAAGCATTCCGACTGGTGGATCTGAAGAAGAAGATTTTTAAAGGAATTTTCTCATATTGCACTAAGTAAAAATTTGGGCTACCATAGTGAGCCCACATATATACCTAGGGATCTGATTTGAACAAACTTGAATCTGACCCCCATAGAGATGTTGCATACCAAATATCAAAGCATTCTGACTGATGGATCTGAAGAAGAAGATTTTTTTTAAATTACCCTCCATATTGAACAAAGATAAAATGTGGCCGTAGGAAGCCCAAATATTAACCTAGGGACTTGGTTTGAACAATCTAGAATCTGACCCTCATAACAATGATGTATACCAAATATTAAAAGATTCTGACTGGTGGTTCTGAAGAAGAAGATTTTTAAAGTATATTCCCCATATTACCCTATGTTAAAACTTCGGGCTCCTGTCGAGAGCCCAAATATGAACCAATGAGCTTTACTTCAACAAACTTTTATCTGACCCCCCTATGAATGCTGTATACCAAATATCAAAAGATTCTGATGATTGGTTCTGGAGAAAAGATTTTTTAAAATTTTTGCAAATATGCTGACTCAGCATTTTTTCGATGCCCATTACAGAACACCCTAACATAACCGATGGCAATTTTTTTTTACCATTCAATTCTACTGGTCATAAGGATACTTCATACCAAATAAAAGCTCTCTGTTCCGTGGGGTTTGGGAAATATGGGCGTTTGAAAATATTTCTATTTTTAGCTCCCAGGGTTCCCATGGGGATGCGGGAATTTTTTTTTTGCATGGGTCAAGTACTTATGACCCAATACTACCACAAACCAAATTTGGTTCATACCGGACCATCGGTTCAGAAAATAGAAATTTTGGGCGGGGCCAAAAATCTTACCCCTCCTATTACAAAGCCAAATATTACTTCACGAACTTCGTTTGAACAAACTTGATTCTACACCTCATATGGAAGCTCCATAGCAAATATCAAGTCATTGTACACACTGGTTCTTGAGAAGATTTTTAAAATATTTTGGAGCATTTTCCCCCACTCCCTCCCTATGGGGCTGGGCATGCTGAGTTGAACAAAAATGAAATGCCCCTTTGGGACCATCACTCATACTAACTTTCACTTGAATTGGCCCAGTGGCTTTGGAGGAGAAGACCAAAACATGGTGTTGACGGACGACGGACGGGAAGCGATGAGATTAGCTCAGCTTGATGATGAGCTAAAAACTGATTGGACCTAATTTTGGTACAAAATGGCCACTGGCTGCCATCTTGAATTTTGGACCCCACACAGAAACACTCGTTCTCGTCCCAAGGTGATAACAAAGGTACCCAAGACGTTTCGTGAAGATCCGTTCATAAATACAGCCTCCAGCCCTAGCCGTATTGACATGTGCACTTACAGTGTATAAGTAGCACTGAATAAATCAAAGATCATCTAATTTGTATAATTTCTGCACAAGAAAAAAACCTGTATTATATGTGATGTATTCCATGTTACTAAACATTCATACAAAAATTTATTCAAATCAGAACTTTCATACAGAAGTTCTGTACAAAAAACTGATTGCACTAATTTTGATACAAAATGGCCACTGGCAGCCATCTTGAATATTGGACTGCACCCAAAAACACCCATTCTCGTCCCAAGGTGATAATAAAAGTACCCAAGATGTTTCGTGAAGATCAGTTCATAAATACAGCCTCCAGCCCTAGCCGTATTGACATGTGCACTTACAGTGTATAAGTAGCACTGAATAAATCAAAGATCATCTAATTTGTATAATTTCTGCACAAGAAAAAAACCTGTATTATATGTGATGTATTCCATGTTACTAAACATTCAAACAAAAATTTATTCAAATCAGAACTTTCATACAGAAGTTCTGTACAAAAAACTAATTGCACTAATTTTGGTACAAAATGGCTGCTGGTGGCCATTTTGAATTTTGGAATGCACCCCAAAACACTTGTTCTCGTCCCACGGAGATAACAAAGGTACAAAAAATGTTTTGTAAAGATCGGTGCATAAATACAGCCTCTAGCCTGAGCCGTACAGAAGTTGTGTACAAAAAACTGAATGGACCTAATTTCGGTACAAAATGGCCACTGCCAGCCATCTCGAATTTTGGACCGCACCCAGAAACACTCGTTCTCGTCCCAAGGTGACAATAAAGGTAACTAAGAAGTTTCGTGAAGATCGGTTCATAAATACAGACTCTAGCCTGAGCCATATTGACATGTGCACTTACTGTGTATAAGTAGCACTGAATAAATCAAAGTGAATCTAATTTGCATAATTTCTGCACAAGAAAAAAACCTGTATTATATGTGATGTATTCCATGTTACTAAACATTCATACAAAAACTTATTCAAATCAGAACTTTCATAAAGAAGTTCTGTACAAAAAACTGATTGCACTAACTAAAGTACAAAATGGTTGCTGGTGGCCATCTTGAATTTCGGACCGCACCCAAAACCACTCGTTCTCGTCCCACGGTGATAACAAAGGTACCCAAGAGGTTTCGTATAGATTGGTTCATAAATACAGCCTCTGGACCGTGCCGTATTGGAACTTGTAGTTGCAGTGCTAAAAGTAACACTAAATAGATCAAAGTTAGTCTAATTGGCATAATTTATGCACAAGAAAAAAAACCTGTATTATATGTGATATATCCCAAGGTACTATACTAAACAGTCACACAAAAAATGATTCGAATCAGTGCTTTCATATGGAAGTTCTGCGCAAAAATCTGATTGCACCTAATTTTGACAAAATGGCTGCCAGTGGCCATCTTGAATTTCAGACCGGACCCAAAAACACTTGTTCTCGTCCCATGGAGATAACAAAGGTACCCAAGAAGTTTCGTAAAGATCGGTTCATAAATACGGCCTCTAGCCCGAGCCGTATTGAATTGTTGACAGCCAGACGGATGACTGGCCATGGCATTAGCTCAAATTTGACTTACGTCAAAGTTGTAAGGCTTCCACTTTTACACATGTAAACATGAACGTTTTGTTTATGGGCATTAAACGTTTACAGTTCTGGTAAACGTGTACACGGAATGAAGTTTATTATTAATAGAGTAATTTCAAAATTGCAGATTAATGCAGAAAGTCAAAGAAACCAAAAAAAAATTTCCAACTTTGCAATGCAATATTTTGGTAATGCTTCAGAAAAACTGTGTACTGGTTCCGACTGGCGCCGCCGCCACAGTAAGTCATCTTCAAATCACGTGATATCATATGTGACACAATCACGTGAGCTGCATGGCACATGCTTATCTTTGGTGTTTCCCTCGAAACATGTGTGGCATGTTTTAGTTTATTCGGATTTACATGTATATTCCGTCAGTGATACACAATTGTTCTCGATGATTTCGTTCACCTGACATGGATTATTAATTTATTATTCACACATGGGATGATCTTAGGATCGATTTATGGAGTTTGACAGACAGAATGGCACTTGCGGTGTTTGAAAATTTGGATTCCCCTGCATGGTTTGTAGACTTTGTTTATTTTTGCGACATTGCATTCCACTCTCAAGTCCGGTATTGTCACTATTGTGTGCCATGGCAACTCGCTCCAACATTACTGTTTGAAAAAATACAAGGAATTTCACCCCGAACCCACCAGAATGAGCTCAGAGACCCCCATAAATTTCAAAATTTACCTGGGGGAGAATCCCCCAGACCCCCCCCCTCCACAGACCGAGCGACTTTGCCTTCAGCATCTGCATGCTGTGATCGTTCGTCTACGTCGTTTTTGGACGAACTGTAAATCGGCTGTCTCAATAACATAAATTGTATGCCCTGTACGCAAAGATATGATGAACTTACTGTGTATTATTACACACTTCTATCAAATATTGACTACTTGCATTGTTACTGTTAGTACGTGTAAACGTTTCCGTTTCGTTTACAGACAGTCGTTTAAACGTTTACAATTTTGTCTAAACGTGGAAGCCTTACAAAGTTGAGCTAAAAATATGAAGAATTATGTGCCTTGAACATCTGCCGTGAAAATTTTAGATCCCTTAACATAACAGATCAGTAAATAAATTTGAGGAGCTCTATTTTTACTTGCTTTGTTCTGACACACAGGAATCAGCGATATCTTCTACATAGGTCTCCTAATTGCTTTTATCCAGTTGAGCTTGGCTTGATTTGACCAATTTTTTCTTGAGAGTACAGCCAAGCAGTGGCGAGCAATTGTCAGACTCCCCAATGTACTAACTCCATGCAAGCAGGGTTAGCAATGGTTAGGACACAAAGCTGTTATCCATGGCAGGGTCAAACCATGGACCTTTCGGTTTGAAATCCAATGCCCTAACCACTGGGCCATCGCGCTCCTTGGCCAAGTATATAACTGGTCAGATATATAACTTGGGTCTTCAAAATTCACCACCAGATCGGCATGTGAATGCATAATCCTTTAGAATTTGAGTAATCACCACCTACTGAAAAGCAACAAATATTGAACAAAAAGAAAAACAAGCAAATTCAGTGAATTCAATCTCCCGCTGGGCAGCAGTTTCAAGGGGAATTAATGCATCCAGTGGAATATAGTTGAGTTGCAAGTGGAAGTTATTTAGAAGAGACAGAACAGACAGTGGTTATCAGATTTATTTTCACGGAGGTCACTGTCAAAGGAAGTAAAGTGATGTGGAGTATAACTGAGAATCACCAAAAATTAAGACTGTTTGATAAGACATATTATATTAAACTGATGTGAAAAGTAATCCATATATGAAATTTCATTGAAATCGGTTGACTCTAAGGAAAGTTAGAGTCTGGAAACCATCAGCCAATCAAATTTAAGCAACCTAATTAAATATGCGCAGAAAATGCCCATGTTCGAACTTGGACCCACAATTGATGAAAGTGATCTACTACCCAAATTTCAGCGAAATCGACTGACTGTAAGGAAAGTTAAGAGTCTTGGAACGAAAAAACACGGAAGGTGTGCACTTACTGTGTATTAGTAGCATTACTGAATAAATCAAAGTTTCCCTAATTTGCAGAATTTTTGCACGAGAACAAAACCCGTATTATATGTGATGTATTGCATGTTACTAAACATTCATACAAAAATTTATTCAAATGCGAACTTTCATATAGAAGTTCTGTACAAAAAACTGATTACACCCAATTTCAGAACAAAATGGCCGCTGGCGGCCATCTTGAATTTTGTACCAAACCCCAAAACACATACTCTGGTCTGACAATGATAACAAAGATACCCAAGAAGTTTCATGAAGATCGGTTCATAAATACGGCTTTTAGCCAGAGGTGCGTTGATGCACGGGGCAGACGGACAGATTTTCGGTACAAAATTTCCCACATTCGAACTTGACCTAGGTATTGATAAAAGTAATCCATATATGAAATTTCATCGAAATCAGTTAATTTTAAGGAAAGTAAGAGTCTGGAAACCATCAGCCAATCAAATTTCAGCAACCTAATTAAATATGTGCAGAAAATGCCCATATTCGAACTTGGACGCACAATTGATGAAAGTGATCTACTACACAAATTTCACCGAAATCTGGTACCTGTAAGGAAAGTTCGAGTCTGGAAACGAAAAACACGGAAGGATGGAAGGACGGAAGGACACCCTGAATTTAATATCTCCCATTTTTTTCAAAAAGCGGGAGACAACAAACACAGAAAGAGAACAATTGACAGTCGGGAAAGGGTTTATGATAAATTTGTTATGAGACTCTTCTTTGAACCGGGTGATTTTAGAGTAGCGAGAAAAGGTAATCCTAGAAAATTTCGAACAATTTTTATTTATTTATTGTTGTGGAATTTATTTATTTATTGGTGTTTAAGGTAACATATATCTGCACAATGGGTAATCATGACCATGACAGTTTTATGTGTGGAGGAATCTGGAGTACCCAGAGAGAACCACCAAGCAACGGCGAGCAACTATCAGCTCCCCAACATACCAACTCCACACAAGCAAAGTTAGCATTGGTTAAGAAAGGTGCACCATCGATATGCAGTATGCCTTGGTTCACACTGTCAGCGTGCCCCTACGTGGGCAAAGGGGGTGAAGTGTCTTGCCCAAGGATACAACGCGGTTGCCCCAGGTGGGATTCGAACCGAGGAGCTCTCGGGTTGCAGCCAGCAGGTCTACCTACTGAGCGATTGCGCAACCTATTGTTGTAGATGGTGACTTTCAGCATCCAGGCCTGGCATTCTTTAGGAGTGCAGGTATGCTGAACACCTAGTGCACGCCTAGAAAAAAATTGAAGATGGCAATTTTTTGCACCCCTTTAATTTCTGGAATGACAAACCTGTTTGGGACTGGCTTTAAAATCTATTATCATTTCGTACCCTGAGTTCCAATGTTTTCTCTGTGCCTACTGGCACAGAGAACACATTGGAACTCAGTGGACGATTTGTCAATGTGTGAGGATGGCAATTTTTTTGCACCTCTTTAATTTCTGGAATGACAAACCTGTTTGGGACTGGCTTTAAAATCTATTATCATTTCATACCCTGAGTTCCAATGTGTTCTCTGTGCCAACTGGCCGAGAGAACACATTGGAACTCAGTGGACGATTTGTCAATGTTGCATTGATTCGCAATAAATCATGACCCATTCTGTCTCATTTCGATAGATTTTGAGTGTAGAAGACAGTCACATAAGAATTGAATGCAATAGTTTGAATAGTGAGAAGATGTGTGTGCCAATTTTTCCACTATGTAGCTTTATGTAGTACAATTTTTCAATCACAATATTAATACCATAAAGAGAATAAAACCAAAATAGCATACAAGTTTTTGCACTGAAAATTTCAGGTGCAATTGCACTCCCAAGCAATCTGAGGAGGGCAATTGTTTTGCACTCCTTGATTTTTTAGATTGCCAGGCCTGAGCATCTATAGCCATATCATGACAACATTTAAACATATCTTGTTTACCACAGTAAACAAGTATTAATCCTCTTTCCAGGGTTCCCATATATGTATAAACATGCAATGATTCTGACACTTCTATCTAACTAGTCTTAGTAGAGCAGGCCAATTTCATTAACTGTACCTATTAAAGAATTTTCAAATACCTACCTGAATCTGATTGGTGAAAGTTCCTGGAGTAAATCTTCCTGCAATTGGTGTTGCACCAGTTGCTGATGCAAATTTAAGCACAGCTCTCTGACCATAAGGACGGGCAGAAATAACACACACATCAGCTGGATTCTCAATAGCAGCAATGGCTCTTGCAGCCAACAAAAGTTTTTCCCAGGTCTTCTTCAAGTTTAGGATATACACACCTGAAGATTAAAGTAATGTTTCATCATGGACAGTACTGTGGTAGCCGATATGGAAGAGAGAATTTTGACCAGATTACGACCCAGTATTGATTCATCAAAATTAAACATCACCCCATTTTCCCCACAATGCTGTAGAATTTAACCTGAGCAATGGTAATCCTGTTGTTAAGAACATTCAAGAACCTGTACAATTTTCTTTTTTTATTAGGGACGACACATTAACAGCCAGGGTCATATGTTAGTGACAGTTTTACGGGTGGAGGAAGCCGGAGTACCACGAGAGAACCACCGAGCAGCTGTCAACTCTCCAACATCGTAACTCTGATCTCTGTACCGTGGCACAAGCAGGGTTAGATTTGTTGAAGAAATGTGCACTGTCGACATGCAGTATGTCTTAGTACACAGTGTCATCATGCCCCCATGTAGGCAATCAGGGTTAAGTGCCTTGCCTAAGGACACAACGCGGGAGCGCGAATCCATCGCTGAAACGGTCATCCATCCAACTACTAACAGCGCTAGACGTTGCTTAACTTCGGTGATCTGACGAGAACTGGTCACAGCGCCCCCACCCCCATCCTGTACAAAAAATATCTATTCATTGAAACATTCTTGTAAACCATTCTAATGAGCATTAGTACAACAACAAGAGCACCGCTGGGCATTGCATCATACGCCCGTGAACTGTTCAAATTGTACCATTTTAACACATTTGCAATTTTTTTAGAGTGCGAGAAATTTATACTGGCATATATATATATGTTACGGTCAGACTTTGAAATCAGTGATTTTGTGAAATGACTAAATTTTTCAGTCATTTGAGAAAAAGACTAACAAGTTTGAAGCCAATCGAAAAACAAATACTAAAGTTATCATCCGGAAACCAAATATTTGACGAAGAATTCTAAGTCCAACAGGGGCCATAATTCAGGCAAAAATTGTTCAGACCGACCCCATATTCGAACTTAACCTATATTTTGTTGTGATTAAACCACATACCAAGTTTGGAGCCGATCGGAAAACAAATACTAAAGTTATCATCCGGAAACCAAATATTTGACGAATTCTAAGTCCAACAGGGGCCATAATTCAGGCAAAAATTGTTCAGACCTACCCCATATTCGAACTTGACCTGTATTTTGTTGTGATTAAACCACATACCACATTTGGAGCCGATCGGAAAATAAATACTAAAGTTATCATCCGGAAACCAAATATTTGACGAATTCTAAGTCCAACTGGGGCCATAATTCAGGCGAATAAAGAGTTTGGACCGACCCCATATTCGAACTTGACCTGTATTTTGTTGTGATTAAACCACATACCACATTTGGAGCCGATCGGAAAACAAATACTAAAGTTATTGTTTGGAAACCAAACGAACGGATGGACGGACGGACGGACAACGCCATACTATAATACGTCCCGTTTTTCAAACGGGCGTATAAAAAGCTCACTAAAACAAAACATCAATCGCAGTCATGTCAGTCCGGAGGACTAATTTCCTTCAAGAAAAATTGTAATAGTTATCTTGACAACTGGCACTAGTTTAAAATGTTTAAAAAGAATGGTTATCTTTGTTACCATCACAGGGGTTCTGCTTACAGTATGAGTGGTTGTCTGGTGTCTCCAACACAATTTCATTTCCGATTATCACTGAGCTAAACAAGTTTTTTGAACCACAAAAATCTTCCGAATGCCATATTTTGACCTTTGGTCTCCTATTGGTATTTATCTATTGAAGTTTAATGCCACTTTCAACAGCCAGGTTCACCTCATGTTGGAAAGTTTTATGACTGGAGGAAGTCAGAGTACCTGGAGAAAACCACCGAGCAATGGTGAGCAACTGTTGGACTAAACAATATTCTAACTTCACTAGGGCTGGGAAGTTTTTCCGATTCGGTTCTATTTTTTTCAGCGAACCGGAAAACCAACCTGCAAGACCCAGTGAAAACTGATCGAAACAAGTTTTATTGTGTCTGTGCAGAAACTGATCAAACTATCTTACCAAGAGGGAACTGGACTAACAATCATTACGGACTATTGTCAGTTAACCTACCTGGTAAAGGGGAGAATGTCGTTTTCTTTTGTCACATATTCTCCCTTTAGACTCATCCATTGGACGAGTCAATAAGGGAGAAAGTTAAAAAATTTATAGTAATTTATATATTTTCTATACTTACCAATGACCCAGACATAGCTGGGGCTAACTCTTAAAAATCTAGGGCCAAACACAAATTTTGCCCCCCAATCCCCAAAATTTGCATCTAAAACAAAAAGAAATCATGTCCTGAAGGACCTCCATACTTTGCCCTTACTGAGCATGCGCAGTGTCAAGGACGTTCCGAAATTGGCGCCAATTATCATTCTTACAAGCAGTGCCTGGTCAGCACTATGTACTCAGCGGGGAGGTATGAGTTCCCAACTCCTGGGAGGGCCATCCCCGTCTGGGTCATTGGTAAGTATAAAAAATATATAAATTACTATAAATTTTTTAACATTTTTATACTGTACCAATGACCCAGACATAGCTGAATAGTAAAAAGGCTGGAGGGCCTAGGACATAGAGGAAAATCCAATAAGCTCAACTATATAATATAGAGTCAACCCCTCAAGGAGAAAAGGAGTATTAGGCTTTACATGTATCTTTCTTATTTTATGTTAAATTAGAAAGATACAATACCCTTCATAATTGAGCACAATAACATTCATGTTCTCTATTAACATCCAGTATAACCCTTTATACTAATTATTTTTAAAGTAAGCCAATAAATAAAGTTAGTGCAGAGAATTGAGACTCTTTATATTCATTAAAAGTGTCCGAGGATTGTATATTAACGCCCGTTTGACACTTGACATATACAAATGCTTCACACCGAGCTACACTTTAAAAATATGACATGAATGAATTTTTAACATTAATATTACACTTTAAAACCATCCCGGAAATGACTCAGAAATACTGACTTCGGAGGAGGCATTCCCTTGCTTTTCACTATAAAGCAGGTGACCTAAGGGAACACCCTCCCCCCCCCCCCCCCCCCCTTCCCCTTGCCCTGGGTCAAATAGCCCAGAGCGAAGAGGGCAGCCGGACGGAGTCACTGCCGGAACAGAAAGCCTGCATAACTATAGTTGCAACTGTTTAGAGGACGACATTCTGAGCAACAGATAACGGACCTAAACAATGCAGGTCTCCAGAAATGGACTCAATATTTCTGAGATAAAAATTCGTGAATGTGGATGGCTGAGACCAATAAGTAGCCTTCATTAAATCTGTAATAGCAATACTATTAGCGTAAGCCCAAGATGTAGAAAGAGCTCTTACTTCAGGAGCCGAAATCTTAAGCACAGACTGCTGAGAAGATAAATTTTCATAAGCAGTACGGATAGTTAATTGAATCCATCTAGCAATAGAATGGACCGAAATGTCCTTTCTATTAGGCATCAGAGACAGAAAGAAACGTTTTCGTCCCTTTCTGATAAACTGAGATCTCTGTTTATAGATACGTAACGCTCTAACAGGACAGAGTATAGGCCTACGCCCGTCTGAAGACGGAAGGGCCTTAATAACAATAGGTTCCGGATATTTATTAGGAGCCTGATTCTTAGCTAAAAATCCCACATTAGTAGTGAAGGTGATAGTGTTCCCGACACTACGATAGTGAGAATCATCCACCGACAGTGCATGAAGCTCACTGACTCTTCTAGCAGAAGAGAAAGCTAAGAGAAAAGCTGTCTTATAAGACAAAAATTTGAAATCTACTGTCCCAAGAGGTTCAAATGGCTTTTCCTTCAGTTTAAGAAGAACCCAAGCTAAATTCCACTTAGGAATTAACCTAAGAGTTCTGGGTCTATTTATCGAGAAGTTTCTAACTAACTTAGATAAAGAGACATTAGATCCAATTTGTAAACTATCATGATGTGCATAGGTATCAGATAACATAGACCTATAACCCTTAGTAGTAACAGGCTGCAGTTTGATTTCGTCAAACAAGTATACTAGAAAGTTTGCAATGTCTGGTATGGAGGGATCAAAAATATCAACAGAATGATCCCTACACCAACGACGAAAAACCTTCCACTTAGCCGCATAGTTTAGCGAAGAGGAGGTCCTCCTACAGTTAGAAATCGCGTCCACTGCTCGTCCTGTAAAGTGCTTGCCATGCAAGAAGGACCGCACAACGGAAAAACGTGAAGGTTGAGACCTTGCGGGTTGTGATGAAGTTGACGCGGTTTCCCCTGCGAAAGAAGATCCTCCCGTGGAGGAAGCTTTCGCGGTAGGTCCCACAACAGACACCCGAGTAGATTTAAGAGATGCTACCAACAGAATCTTGCATTGAGATTGTTTTATCTTTAGCAATACTTGCTGAATTAACGGCGCTGGGGGATACGCATATCCTATCATTCCGTCCCAAGGGATCGACAGAGCGTCTACAGCAAATGCTCTTGGATCCGGACACGGAGACACATACGTCTGCAACTGATTGTTGAGATGTGTCGCAAATAAGTCTATCATTGGCCGTTCCCATTGGTAGCAAATCTGATTGAATACTTGTTTGTTGAGAGTCCACTCCGACGGCAACAAGCGACCCTTTCATGAAAGGGAGTCTGCTAGTACGTTCAGACGACCCGGTATATGACGGACCGAAAGTAGAACTTGATGTTCTAGAGCAAACAGAAGGATTCTTTCCGTTAGATTGAACAACGGAACTGAATGAGTGCCTCCCTGATTCCGTATATACGCCACTACTGTCGTATTGTCGGATAGGATTTGGACATGAGCATTGTGAATAACGTCCATCCAATGACGTAACGCAAGCCAAATTGACATCATATCCTTGATGTTTATGTGCTTGCCCAGGAATTGCGGATCCCAAAGACCCTGGCATCTCGAATCCGTTGGGATCAATGATGCACCCCAACCTGTTTGACTGGCATCCGTCATAATGGTAAAACTCGGATCTGGCAACTGCAGCGGAACTCCCTGAGTTAACCACTGAATGTTTGCCCAAGTCTGAATCTCTCGTTTCACTTGATTTGACAAGAGAACTTCTATGTCGAGCGAATGAATTTTCACACTCCAATTCTGAGTCAAGAAAATTTGGAGAGGACGCGTACGTAACCGCCCCATCAGAATGAGATCCGCAGCGGCTCTGCACAGACCTATCAGTCTCATGAACTCCCTCGCTGTGACTTTGTCTGCGTGCAGACAATAGCGAGCGTAACAACTGACTAATTTCGCTCTGGTTAACGGCAGACGAACGAGATTGTTGTGCGTCTCGAAGCTCATTCCCAGATGTGTGAATGACTTGGACGGCACCAGATCCGACTTCTCGTTTATTATAAAACCGAGACGTCGGAGCAATAGAAGCAGATTCTGCACATCGTTCTGAAGCGTTAACTCGTTGCCGTACCTCTGAAGAATGTCGTCCAGGTAGGCCGACGTTACCGCAGACGAATGAGCTCGGAAATACATCATTACCGAGTTCATTACCCGAGTGAAAGCCCAGGGTGCTAGGTTCAATCCGAAGCACATCGCCCGGAATTGATACACCACCCCTAGGACTGCGAAGCGTAGATACTTTCTGAATGTCGGATGTACCATGACGTGAAAGTACGCATCTTTGAGATCTATGCTTGTTGCATAATCGTTCACCCGAATACTCGCTCTGACCGATCGAATCGTCTCCATATAAAACTTCGGAGCGACGATCAGCTTGTTTATCCAGCTCAGATCTATGACTGGACGGAACGAGCCGTCTCGTTTCGGAACCAGAAACAGATGGCCGTAGAATCCCGGTGTCTCCTGGTTTTCTACGACATCTACCGCGTTCTTCATTAAAAGAGACTGCACCTCTGATAACAGAGCGTCTCTTTTCTGCGGATTTGACGGAAGTTGAGTCCATTTGGACTTCGAGTTAATGGAGGCTTTCGCTTGAAGGATATCTTTAGACCTTCCGAAATCACCCCTCTCACCCAAGGGTCGTCCGTAATCGACGCCCACTCTTGTGGAAAACTCAACAACCTTCCGCCAACCGGCACGCGATAGAGGTTGAAGCCATCACCTCCTGGACCTGCGAGGCCTGCGGGAGGAGAAACCACGTCCTCCGCGACCCGCACCTCGACCCGTCGACCTTGGGGTGTCCGACCGGTTGTCCCGGCCCAAAGGACGTCCCGCACGAGAGTCGCTGCCTTGACGGTCTCTTGAATAAGACCAAGAGGACGCACCGGAACCTCTATAGGAACCTCTCTTGGACGCATTAGACCCAGAAGTGCCTGTCTTACTCTTATCTGCCGTGTCCGACTTCTTAGAAGCAGATTTAAACAGCAGAGAATCCGAAGCTTTCTTAGTAATTTTCTCGTAAATTGCAGAAAGCTTGCCGTCGACAACCTTCCGCCAACCGGCACGCGATAGAGGTTGAAGCCATCACCTCCTGGACCTGCGAGGCCTGCGGGAGGAGAAACCACGTCCTCCGCGACCCGCACCTCGACCCGTCGACCTTGGGGTGTCCGACCGGTTGTCCCAGCCCAAAGGACGTCCCGCACGAGAGTCGCTGGCTTGACGGTCTCTTGAATAAGACCAAGAGGACGCACCGGAACCTCTATAGGAACCTCTCTTGGGCGCATTAGACCCAGAAGTGCCTGTCTTACTCTTATCTGCCGTGTCCGACTTCTTAGAAGCAGATTTAAACAGCAGAGAATCCGAAGCTTTCTTAGTAATTTTCTCGTAAATTGCAGAAAGCTTGCCGTCGAAGAGAAGTTCTCCGGAGACCGAAGCGACTCTGAGAGAGTTCTTCACCTTACTATCCACGAGTGTGGATGTAGCTAGGGCTGACATCCCAATATTGACATATTGAACAGGGATTAGTGCGAGTACACTGACTACAATTAATACAATGATCATGAAAGTCAGAGGAAGATTTCTTCCTATTACAATTTGAACAATATCCTTTCATTATGAAAAGTAAACAACAAGTCCTAGTACTCGCACAAACCCCTAAACACAAAGATACATAATAACATGATCCATTAATATTGAAAAAACAATTGAAAATCAAAATAATTTTTGAAAAATATTTTTTCAGCAAAGCCCAAGTTTCTGAAAAGTAACGTTTAGCCCCAATGGATCCCAAGGCTAAGTGTGGTCAAAAATTTTAAAATTATATTAAATAATTAATGCAACACTTACGGATAATAATAATGTATCTTAAAGTGAGATAAACTACTCCAAAGGCAAACAGCCCCCCTCAAAAGAGACTGTTGCCAATGTAAACAAACAGTGTAAAAACACCAGAAAACATGACTCCAGGCACTGACAATACTGGCCCGAAATCAGTCGTCAAAATTACACACTATCTGATGCAAAACAGAGACTCCCAGGGGAGAATCTGCAGAACATCAGATGGTAGATGCAGAACACAACGTTATACACCCATGGGTGAAAACGTAAACATGGGGAAAATAACAGAATTCATTCTGTAACCAAGCTAATTCTCCCAAGAAAATTTAGAAATGATCTTTCTCAAAAATATGCCAAAAGCATGGGAGAATAGCAAGGGGGGACTTAGGAAGACCAGGGGAGAGGAAACACTGAATAAGCAGTGCAACTTTATAACAAGAATGACAACAACAGGCCCATGCCTCGAAAATAGGCAACTTAACATAATTTCATAAAAAATTTCAAGTACAGCCCTGATTATTTTTTGTCACTCCTTTTTCCTCTCCTCCTTCTATATCCTCCTTAGAATCACCATTTCTCCAATAATTACGTGTCTGGCATCCTTAAAACTGAGATTTACAAACACAAAGATCAGTGAGATGTTGACTGATGAAGGGCCAAACAGAGAATGATAATTGGCGCCAATTTCGGAACGTCCTTGACACTGCACATGCGCAGTAAGGGCAAAGTATGGAGGTCCTTCAGGACATGATTTCTTTGGGTTTTAGATGCAAATTTTGGGGATTGGGGGGCAAAATTTGTGTTTGGCCCTAGATTTTTAAGAGTTAGCACCAGCTATGTCTGGGTCATTGGTACAGTATAAAAATGTGACAGTAAGAACAGAACATAGTTTAGATGATCTTTATTCATTTGTTACCCAGATTTATAGATTTTTTCTTACTAAACAGGATTAGAATCTGATCCCAGGCCTGGCATTCTTTAGGATTGCAGGAGTGCTGCATGCCTAGAAAAAATTGAGGAGGGCAATTTTTGGCACCATTTGATTTTCTGGAATGCCAGACCTGTTTGGGACAGTCTTTAAAATCTATTATCATTTCGTCCCCCGAGTTCCAATGAACTGATCCCAGGCCTGGAATTCTTTAGGAGTGCAGGAGTGCTGCATGCCTAGAAAAAACTGAGGAGGGCAATTTTTTGCACCCCTTGATTTTCTGGAATGCCAGACCTGTTTGGGACAGCCTTTGAAATCTATTATTTTGATTTAGTCCCCGAGTTCCAATGAACAGATCCCAGGCCTGGCATTGTTTAGGAGTGCTGCACGTCTGCTGCATGCCTAGAAAAAATTGAGGAGGGCAATTTACTGCACCCCTTGATTTTCTGGAATGCCAGACCTGTTTGGGATGGCCTTTAAAATCTATTATCATTTCGTCCCCAGAGTTCCAATGAACTGATCCCAGGCCTGGCATTCTTTAGGAGTGCAGGAGTGTTGCACGTCTACTACACGCCTAGAAAAAATTGAAGGGGGGCAATTTTCTGGAATGCTAAACCTGTTTAGTTTAAACAATATTTATTCAAGAATTTGTTATTTGTGTACATTAAGCTAAACGATGTATAGAACACGAAATACAACAGAACACAAAATAACAAAGATATACAAATAGATATGGGTTGCAATGTAAGGTAGGGATTCGACAGAAAGCTAATAACTTATGTTAGTCGTCTCCTTGAGTTCCAATGAACTGGGACGGCCTTTAAAATCTATTATCATTTCGTCCCCTGAGTTCCAATGTGTTCTATGTGCCAACTGGCACATAAAACACGTTGGAACTCGGGGGATGATTTATCAATTTTGCATTGATTCGCAATAATTCATGGCCCATTCTGTGTCACATTTCTATACATTTTGAGTGTAGAAGACAGTCACATAAGAATTGAATGCAACATTTTGAATAATGAGATGTGTGTGCCAATTTTTCCACTCTGTAGCTTAATGTAGTACAAATTTTCAGTCACAATATTAATACCTTGAAGTGAATATAAAAACAAGAGGCCCCAAGGGGCCTTAAATCGCTCACCTGACAAAGTAGTTCAAAGGAGCATTTTAGGTCACATTCAGCTAGTCATGGCTTATCAAAACTTTTGAGAAATAATGTCATGAAATTTTTTATAAGTCCTGCTGACTGGGACCATTTCCACCCGCTGTAGACAAGCACTGTCATAATCCAAGGGTTGTTATGTCACTGCAGTTTGAAATGCATAAATGATGGAAAAATACTAATGAATGGATTTTAAAACTAGATGAAGCGATTGTGCCCACACAATACACAGGATTTTCCTTCTATTTTCAGTTCCTGTACTTTTACATCCCAAAATTGAGATAAACGCATAAAAAACAGATTTTTTTTATTTTTGTTTGGAAATTTTCGAAGCCCCAAACAAAATATTTTCAGACTAAAAATTTTGTTTTTCTTCTTAAAATGGACCAATACACATAAAAAAACAAAAAACTAATTTCTGGATTTTGGTCCTACCTGGGCTCCAAATTTTCAGAGTAAAAAAAAATTTTTTTTTTGTCTTAAAATTGACCGAAACGCATAAAAAAAAAAAAAAAAAAAATCATTTCCAGATTTTGGTCCAAAATTTCTAAGTCCGAACTAAGGACCCCTAATTTTCAGCCTAAATATGAACCCAGGGACTTGCCTTGAACAAACTTGAATCTCACCCCCCTAAGGATGCTGCATACCAAATATCAAAAGATTCTTATCGGTAGATCTGAAGAAGATTTTTAAAGAATATTCCTCATACTGCACTAATTTAAACATTTGGGCTCCCACAGAGAGCCCAAATATGGAAACAGGGAATTGATTTCAATAAACATGTGAAACAATCTTCCAAAGATGTTATATGTGAAATTTGAAAGCTTTTGGAGCAGTGGTTTGAGAGAAAAGTAGTGTTAAATGTTTTTTCCCATTACCCAGTGTTAAAAAATGCTGACTCAGCACTTTTTCAAAGTCCCCAAAAAAGTACCCCATGATAAAACCGATGGCAATTTTTTTTTACCATTCCATTCTGTTGGTCCTAAGGAAGCTTCACAGCAAATAAGAATTCTCAGTGCTGTGTAGTTTTGGAGATATGGGCGTTTTAATTTTTTTCTATTTTTAGCTCCTGCGGTCCCCATGGGGCGATGGGAAAAAAATTTTTGGCGTAAATTAAGTACTTATGACCCAATAAGCCCTCATATCAAATTTGGTCAAAATCTGCCTCTCGGTTTGGAAAATAGAAATTTTGGGAGGGGCAAATATTCTTTCCCCTCCCATTACGATGCCAAGTATAGCTCCACAAACTTCTCTTGAACAAATCTGAGTCTACACCTCAAAAGGAAGCTGCACACCAAATATCAAGTCTCTGCTACTGCTGGTTCATGAGAAGATTTTTTAAGATTTCAGCACACTTTTTGGGTGTGGCCCTACCCACTGGCGAGGCAACTTGATTAGAACAAAATCAAATTGCGATGTCATAACTATTATCTCATATATCAATTAAATTGGTTCAGCGGTTTGGGAGGAGAAGACGCAAACACCATGTTCACGGACGACGACGGACGATGGACGGTGAGTGATCACTATGGCTCTCCTGACTGAAAGTCAGGTGAGCTAAAAAGGAGATGCAATTACGTAATTTACGAAATAATACACTGAAATAAAGTGCAAATTGGTTTAAATGTAATGATACAATGAAAGTGTCAATGACACTGTAGCTCAACTTGTCAAGACAGAGACATGTACATGTATAGCATGTGACACAGCAATGACAAACATCTAGGTAATGACCTGATAACAAAGGTACATATAAAGTATTGTAACAGTCTGTACATAAATACTGACTGTTGCCTGTAACAAATGTATAGGTAAAGTATTGTAAAGGTGGGTGACAGTCAGATGCTAAACTAGAAAAGAAATCTTGGAGTCCCAGAGTGGGTCTGACTGAACCCCAAAATATTTGTTCTCATAGCACAGTGATAACAAAGGCACCCCAAAACACACTCATTCTTGTCCCAAGGTGAAAAAAAACAAACGTACCCAAGAAGTTTCGTGAAGATCAGTTCACAAATATGAGCTGTGTAGAAGTTGTGACAAAAAACTGATTGGACCTAATTTCGGTACAAAATGGCCACTGGCAGCCATCTTGAATTTTGGACCGCACCCAGAAACACTCCTTCTCGTCCCAAGGTGATAACAAAGGTACCCAAGAAGTTTTGTGAAGATCGGTTAATAAATACAGCCTCTAGCCCGAGCCGTATTGACATGTGCACTTACAGTGTATAAGTAGCACTGAATAAATCAAAGTTCATCTAATTTGCATAATTTCTGCACGAGAAAAAAACCTGTACTATATGTGATGTATTCCATGTTACTAAACATTCATACAAAAATTTATTCAAATCAGAACTTTCATACATTAGTTCTGTACAAAAAACTGATTGCACTAATTTTGGTACAAAATGGCTGCTGGTGGCCATCTTGAATTTCAGACCTCACCCAAAAACACTCGTTCTCATCCCACGGTGATAACAAAGGTACCCAAGAAGTTTCGTAAAGATCGGTTCATAAATACGGCCTCCAGACTGAGGCATATAGAAGTTGTGTACAAAAAACTGATTGGACCTAATTTCGGTACAAAATGGCCACTGCCAGCCATCTTGAATTTTGGACCGCATCCAGAAACACTCGTTCTCGTCCCAAGGTGATAACAAAGGTACCCAAGACGTTTCGTGAAGATCGGTTCATAAATACAGACTCTAGCTCGAGTCGTATTGACATGCGTACTTACTGTGTGTAATAAGTAGCAGTGAAAAAATCAAAGTTCATCTAATTTGCATAATTTCAGCACGAGAAAAAAACCCGTATTATATGTGATGTATCCCTTGGTACTAAACATTCACACAAAAAATTATTCAAATCAGCGCTTTCATATGGAAGTTCTGTGCAAAAATCTGATTGCACCAAATTTTGTACAAAATGGCTGCCATCGGCAATCTTGAATTTCGGACCGGACCCAAAAACACTCGTTCTCATCCCACGGTGATAACAAAGGTACCCAAGGAGTTTAGTAAAGATCGGTTCATAAATACGGCCTCTAGCCCGAGCCATATTGGCATTTGCACTTACAGTGCTGAAAGTAACACCAAAAAACATCAAAGTTAGTCTAATTTGCATAATTTATGCACGAGAAAAAAACCCGTATTATATGTGATGTATCCAATGGTACTAAACATTCATACAAAAAATTATTCAAATCAGAGCTTTCATATGGAAGTTCTGTACAAAAAACAGATTTCTGCATCGTCGCTACAAAATGGTGGCTGGCAGCCATCTTCAGGGCTTGACAATTCACGCGAACGCTCGTAACGTTTGCCTATCGGTTACGCAAAAAATAAATCGGGTGAACGGCGAATCGGTTAACGAAAAAATCCCGTGCCTACCTCTTGAATGAATACAGTCAATACTCAATTTTTCTTGATCTAAATGCGCGTTGAAATCTTCGAAGATTCAAGAAAAAACTGTCATATTTTCTCGAATTCGTGTCTCTTAAACATTTGTATTCCCCACTCAACAATTGAAGAAAACATCCGGTGGATATGAAAACATCCGGTGGTTATTATGATGTGAGAAAAACAGCCCCAGCATAAGTTGTACCGCTCATATTCTACACAAACCACAAAGGTGTTCGTTCAACAAAGTTGCAAACGGCTTAACGCGATATGCACGAGACAAACCTGCCTGAACTTGTGAAGTAAAATTTAAGTTGTAACTCGACCCAATCTGGCAATTGTTACTTCGTCCTCAATCTGAATATATCTGCCGGGACGAGCTGTCGCGTTTACAATGATGGGATGTCACATTTAATGATTAGTGCCTAAATGATTTGTTGAAAAAATTTTTTCGCCTAAAAATAATAATTAAATATTATTACCAATTTGCCAGACGTTAATAAAACAATAAGTTATGTTCAAATAATATTTGAACATAGTTCTTCAGACTCCGTCTACCAACCCAACGTTACCCTTACTGCCCATGGAAAAATCTTGTTAATATCTTTTATCAAAGTCGGAAATCATGTTGAATTCTATGAATATTTAAACACAGTGCTCCGCATACCGATTGGATGTTACCCTTGCTTGCAGTGGAAATTGGCAATAGAACTTCTAGAAGCTATTCTTTCTTATATCCGTTTACAACAGTGCTGATGGCACCGGGTGGTGGTGGTAATAATAGTATCAGTAATAACGCGATTTTGTCGGGCGCCATAGTTCATTAACGGCCTACAGATAGGTTAATATCTCACGGGCCATTAAAGGTCCTCGACTTCGTCTCGGCCCTCTAATGAACCCTCGGGCTGTCAAACATTTTTGTAGAGCCGTCAATAAACCATAGCGCCCTTAAAATCATATTATTGTAAAAATATTAGCACTGTTGGGGCAGGGGGGGGGGGGAGGCAAAACAATCTATTATCGGGCAGATATATGATAGGATTTTGAGAGCTCCCCCCCCCCCACCCCCATCTCTCCGTTAAAACAATAATTTGAGTCTTGAATTAAATGATAAACCCACATAATTCATCAATTTTTGAGGGTTTCATCTGGCAGAAATGAGGACGGGGTGCCCTCCTTAAATTCGCATATAATTGTTGGTTTCGGCGGTCGTAGTAGCAAATATAATGGCTGGCAATCAAATCATTAATTTCCGACATCTTAAAAAAAAATTGAAAAAGGCTTAGAAGCTCTAGGTGTCCCTATGTTCCAGAAGAAGGTGAGAGGGAGTGCGCCGAGTCCAGAATTTAGTGTACCCTCTTACGGCGCACATCCTACTCCTATCTTCCTTGCAGAAACTGAATAATTTTTATTGCAAGCTGTGCTGACGGAAACCATAGGAATGCCAAATATGGGGCCTAGCTCTGTTCGCCCCCGGAGTGATGATCAGTACAATACCCAGTGTGACGGTTTGACCCCGTAAAATGCTGGGATGTTAGGCTCCTAACTGGGGGTAACGTGATTTGGTTTATTCTGTATTATCCCTTCAACTGTATCTCTGGCAGCCTCCCCCCCCCCCCCCTGAATTTGCATTACTGTTTTTTTTTATATGTACACAGAAACAGGGAGTGCTTGGGAGGGGCCGGACAGCAGTTTTTTGGAGGAAGTAAAATAATAAAATAAAATGAAATAAAACAAAAATAAAAAAAATGAAATAGTCTTGATGTGATTGGCGGAACCTGGGGCGGAACGGACAGTTTTTTTTTCCACTAGGCTAGATAAACTAAAAGTGTTCAACGACTAAAAATTTTACAGGTACGAGTTAGTATTATTGTACATGCAGATGGAAGATAAGATAGTGTGGGTGTGCAGCTGTGAACTTTTAGATTTCAAATGAAGTTATATCAGTGAAATGTCCAACTGTTGGTTTTTCATAAGACTCAGCCTAAGCTTTTGCCGCACTCACAATCACAAAAGATTGCACTGAGAACGAACTGTCCCACCAGTAAAAGACGAATCCTCCCTGGCAGGACCATATCCAGGACGTTTTTGGTACCGGTATACCGGTTTGGGCGCCCAAATTCAGTATACCTGCCGAAATTAGGTGACGATTTCATAACTGAATATAAAACAAATAGATTCACAAGGCACACAAAAATATTATTCTTGTAAAAAATCTTGGAAACACCATGCTAAATATACGATGAAATCGTCATCGGGGTACCCATTGGTGTCCTCGATTCTCAAGAATTATGATCGAAATGTATTGGATGATTCGGCTAAGATCTATCGACGATACGGACCAGATTTCTGGATGATTATTTGGCAACCCATTCTACATGTCTGTCTCTCAATCCCCCCCCCCCACCCCAAGCTCCATTATTTCAAACAGCAGTCTGCTGTTTGAAATAATAGAGTTTGGGGTGGGGGGGGGTCAGTCCCCCACCCCCAGACTGGCCTTTCTTTATATTGTAACCTCCGCAGTTATGCCTGTTCCGAATCATTTGTAAACGTATTCAGAATCGTCCATAATCATATAATAGCAAACAGTTCATGATCTTGTCCGAATCGTCCAGAAATTTGGTCCGAATTGTCCACAGATCTGGGCCGAATCGTCTAAAAAATATTGTCCAAATCGTACATGGTCCGAATCGTCCAGACACCAAAGTTGTCTGGGTAAATGGAAATTGGGACGAGATGACTTTTTTTACCTCACTGCTAAACTCTTCAATGCTCTATTTACAAACTCTTGGTGATTGCAGGTGAGATCAACTGACTGTTAGTATTATACAGTATACATGTACCTAATTCAGATACCGACTGCATTGCACCTCCACGTCTTTGTCACTAAGTGTTGTCAACTTGCCGAATCGGGTGTAAATTTAAATTACAGGTATAAAGTTTTAAATATCCGAAAATACGTCATTTCCCTGCATCTGAGTGAAGTGTTACGGAGCGTAATAATTCCCTCAGATGTACGGAAATTGCTTCTTTTCGGTGCCAAAATCAAAAATTTTCTCCACCCGACCAAACCATGGTCGGCCCGCGAAGCCGGCGATTGCTGTCTTTGATTATTAAAAATGGTACCCATACAGATAACTCAGAATATGAGATATTTTGCTTTTAGAATGATCAATCTGTTGATTCTTTTGAATAAAAGCAATGGTCTTCTATTTAACATAACATTGTATCTATAATGAAAAGACGGGTGGGGTGTGGGGTGGGGGTAATAAGAGAACAAAATGAATAAGAAAGAAAACATGTTATCTCTATCAAGTTGATTCTAATTTCTTTATTGCAGTATTAAGAATATAACTTTCAAATTCATTAAAAATGGTACCCATACAGTAATATTGTTATTTAAGGTTCACAGCTGCTACTGACACGGTTGTTTTCCAACAACTTTATTATATCAAACGTAAATCGTGAAATGGTTAACCAAGAGGTTTAGTAAAAATTTTAAGGCAACCGATCAAAAGGTTAACGAAAATTGGTTGACGCAACCTCCAAATAGGTTCCCCAAAATTTTGAATTGTCAAGCCCTGCATCTTGAATTTAGGACCGCATCCAAAAACACTCTTTCTCGTCCCACGGTCATAACAAAGGTACCCAAGAAGTTTCGTAAAGATCGGTTCATAGCCGTATCCAATTGTTGATGGACAGACGGCCAGACGGACGACGGGCCATGGCATAAGCTCAAATTTGGCTTTGCCAAAGTTGAGCTAAAAATTACAATTTCTTACCACTGAATTTCTAACTTTTAAGCATAATATATAGTGGAATATTTAGCGAGGTACATGTAAATGCAGTTCAAAATCCTGACAAGTGAAAATCAAAGCACCGTCTGAACTCTGAAGTTTTCATTTGGGTCATTTTGGGGATCTAGAAACTGTTGCTTGATGAAAATTGCGAGGAATATAGCACACGGTGTTTATTCCAGGCAATTGGGTCATCTAAAAATGTGGGTTTACCGGAATTCCTCATTGACGTAATCAACTTTGTGACAGTCACTGTCACGTGATGCTAACACTTCAAAGTGTGTACATTCTTTCAGAAATTAAGTGTCAATAAATTCCACATCGCCATTAAATTTATCGGATTTAAAAATTAAAATGGCAAAAATTCACTTGGATTATCAACAATTTGCTCACAATAGCTTGATCCAGAGCGGAGTTTAGGTACGACAAAGTCCATTTCATGAAATAATACACAAGGGTAAAGTAAAAATTGCTGCCTATTTTCGTGATGTAAACAATGAATATGAAGGATAATAGGTACCGAGAAGCATTACATGTCCCTCGCAGACCAATATTATGATTCAGTTGCATGATGTATATGGCTAAAAAAAATAGTCGACTATGAAAAATAATAGTAGACTATAGCACCTTACACCGGTTATTCGATTAATCGAATAGGCGAGACAGTCGAGTGTTTACAGACACAGTTTCTGAAACTCGGGCTTTGTTGACGTAAACTAAACAAGAGGGATGTTACATCCCAACGCTCACCTACATTCGCGCTTGATAATGTCGTTCCAATGTAAAATGCCTAATATTTTGTTAATATAAATCATTAACTAGGCATCAAATGATTAATGTGGTTTATGTGATGGCTTTGGAAAGTCTATATTTCTGCATTTATTATATATCAATTCAACATAGAATCATTGGATACATCTTTTAGAAATGTTTATGATTAAGAATATGAATCTTGAGGCCAGATATTAAATCATAAATAAGAATTAGGAAAGGCTTTCATAAATCACTGAAATTTTAATTGAAGTACATTCATTGGTTAAAGTGAAGTTGCGGAAAAAAATTCGTTCAAGAAAGTGACTATAAGTCCCAACACAAATACATCACATCAACAACTAAAATAAGCCTTAATGTTACTAGTAACAAGTATGAGAAAGTATTAAATAATAAAAAAAAAAAAGTTAAACAAATTTTTTTTTAAAGAAAGTGAATATAAGTCCCAAAAATCCCCGTCAAATTCCTCAAATATGCATGTAATAAGGGCGCAATGTTACCGCAATGTAGATCAGTAACCCATGCATACAATATCAAGTGCCTGGAAAGACACATAGAAACAGAACTCACCTTAACACCTCACCTTAACACAAACTTTTAGAACTTAAAATTGAGTAAGTCGGACAGAAACGTGAACATTGTGACTGAAAAAAAGAAAAGAAATCAGTTAAATTTCTGCATACAGTAGAGTTAATACCTACAGTTGTTATTGAAATGAGAAAATAAACAGTAATGAGAGGTGAAGGCACCACAATCTGCACAAAAGCTGACATTAATGCAAATTCTTACAACACCTAAACGCTAATTCTTACAAGTTTTGGCAGAAAATCAGCCTCAAATTCCTCAAATATGCATGTAATGAGGGTTAAATATCACTGCAATGGAGTTCAATAACCCAAGTGCAGAATATTAATTGCCTGGAAAGACACATAGAAACACAACTCACCTAAACACAAAGTTTACAAAGTTTTACAACTTAAAATTTACCAAGTCCGAGAAAAACATGAAAATTTTGACTGAAAAAAAAGAAAATTTCCGTTAAATTTCTGCATACAGTAGGGTTAATACCTACAGTTGTTATTGAAATATGAAAATCAACAGTAATGAGAAGTTAAAGCAGCACAATCTGCACAAAAGCTGACTTTAACGCAAATTCTTACAACACCTAAACGCAAATTCTTACAACTTTTGGCAGAAAATTAGGTGAAATTTGGAAAAAGGTCATAGTATCAGGGTTAAATACTGTTCTGATGGTCCCCTACAACCTACATATGCAATATCAAAGGCCTGAGCCCACTGATCTTTGAGAACTCACCTTAACACCTCACCTTAACACAAACTTTTAGAACTTAAAATTTACTAAGTCCGAGAAAAACATGAAAATTTTGAGTGAAAAAAAAGAAAATTTTCATTAAATTTCTGCATACAGTAGGGTTAATACCTACAGTTGTTATTGAAATAAGAATATCAACAGTAATGAGAAGTTAAACCAGCACAATCTGCACAAAAGCTGACTTTAACACAAATTCTTACAACACCTAAACGCAAATTCTTACAACTTTTGGCAGAAAATTTTAGCTGAAATTTGGAAAAAAGTCGTTTCAGGGTTAAATACTGTTCTAATAGTCCCCTACAACCTACATATGCAATATCAAAGGCCTGAGCCCACTGATGTTTGAGAAATTCACCTTAACATTAAATCTTACAAGATTGGACACGCCGGACGTCGACGCCCAAGGTTATCACAATAGCTCACCACATCTTACAGATGTAGGTGAGCTAAAAAGTAACTGCTTTTTTTTTCCACGTTCGCTCGCTGTATATTGTAATTGCGTGAGCGATGACCCGTGACAGCGATCGCGTGCCATTAAAATGAAGGTCTGTATTAAACACAAGCTCTCTAAAAAATTAACCCTTGAAGGCACAATTCTGACTTTGCTCAATTTTTCTACATTAGACAAATCACCCACCCCACAGACTTTGCGTCAACATGTGGTTCCAAGTAAAGTCTTGACAGCCTTTGAGGGTGGCCAATACTGGACTAGAAACCATTTCAAAGTTGTCTTAGGACAGGGCATCATGTGGGGACAAAAATTGAGGAAAATCTTATTTTCTCATGGACAGCAACTAAATACACTGGCCAGGGAACGTCATGCTAACTCTAGCTGAAGCTCTGTCACCATGTTGCTTCTGTGGATGCAAAAACATAGAACACCCTGCATTGATACCATCATAAATACATCTGTAAATGTGCCATAGTCTCAAGAACAAATGGATTAAATTTTCATAGTGTCCCATTCAAATCCCATTAAACCACTGAACCCAATGTTGGGTTCCAATAATTTCTGAAATCCCTGGCCAGAATATAAATGTAATATATCCAAGAAATATTCACCATCCGGCTTTCTTTTGAAACAGTACTGTTCCATTTGGTAATCAACATTTGAAGATCCCAAATGTGTACTACATGCCAAGAATTTAGTCACATCCTCTTCTTTGAGGGCAAGCACGTCCAATCCTCCAGACATCTTGCTGATGATCTTTAAGTTACGATGATCAACCTGAAATAAAATTTATAGAACTGCTTTTTTACATAAAACTGGATTATGACCAAAGGCTTTTTCAGCCAACATTCAACCAAAATAAGGATTCTTCTGCCTTCTTTGGGAAAGGGTCCAGTGCCAATGGCATTGGGAAAATTCAATAACGAGGACAACAACTGGGAATTTGACTTGGAGAAGATCTCAGGAGAACATAAGAGCAACGCTAACGCGTGTGCTGATGCCCCCGAAGGTAGAAAAGTTGGTCTTGCATGTAAATAAATAACTTCTGAATGTTTGAAAAGAATTGGTTCATCCAAGCAACCCTATAGGCTATGGTACAAATTACCTTAGTCAGAAACAGAGGCCAAAAACAAACAGGGGCCATAACTCTACCAAACATGAATGGACGAAATGCTAGGTACAAGGGCATCCATTCCCCCCAAGCTGCCCTATCACCATACCAAATAACATTAAAATCCGACAACTGATGCTCGAGTTATAATACAAAATGTTCGTATGGAAGTACGGACAGATGGTGACCTCGACTATATACCCTCGAAAAAATTTTTTCGGGGGTATAAAAAGAACAAGGAATATTAGAATATTACTTTCAAATTAAACTTGAGAACATTACGATTTACCAGAACAGATTTTACTTGACTGGTAAACTGTTGGTCTACTGTGCAGAAAAAAAAATAGTAAGTTCGTGGCAATTCCCAACTGAATTTAGAAAAAGAAGAAAACTGGCCAAAATCAGAATAATGCAACTGTGCATGTGTACACTGAATTGATTTCACGAGGTGTATGCATAATTAACATTTCACTTTTCACTAAGAATAAGATGACCCAGAAAAAAGCACTTGACTAAGTTAAATTTTTGATCTTTCAGTTGAAATTTAATATCAAAGGTGTTGGTAATACAAGCAATAACAAACTATTTTTTTCAGAAACATTTTTCTTGGAGATGAATGCATTCATCTTGGCATAAGAAATGAGGAAACATTCGCATACCCCCTCCCCCCCCCCCCCCCCCCAATTTTTTTTTTTAAAAAGACGTCTCCAAAATTGAACGATGGCAAGATTTCAGAAAAGGTGCTTTCTTTTAAAAATTTAAAAACTTTGTTACCACCCTGGTATTTGAAGAACCAGAGGCTCAAGTGAGCCTAAAATGCTCACCGGGCTCAAATTATCAAGAGAATGAATGCTGTACACCAAATATCAAAGATTCTGATGATTGGTTCTGGAGAAAAGATTTTAAAATTTTTTTGCAAATATGCTGACTCAGCATTTTTTCGATGCCCATTACAGAACACCCTAACATAACCGATGGCATTTTTTTTTACCATTCAATTCTACTGGTCCTAAGGATACTTCATATCAAGTAACAGTTCTCTGTGCTGTGTGGTTTGGGAAATATGGGCATTTGAAAATATTTCTATTTTTAGCTTCCTGGGTTCCCATGGGGATGCAGGAATTTCATTTTTTTCATGAGTCAAGTACTTATGACCCAATATTACCACATACCAAATTTGGTTCAAACCGGACCATCTGTTCACAAAATAGAAATTTTGGGCAGGGCCAAAAATCTTACACTTCCCATTTCAAAGCCAAATATTTCTTCACGAACTTTGAACAAATTTGAATCTACACCTCAAAAGGAAGCTCCACAGCAAACAGCAAGTCATTGTACACACTGGTTCATGAGAAGAAGATTTAAAAACTATTTTGGAGCGTTTTCCCCCACTCCCTCCCTATGGGGCTGGGCATGCTGAGTTGAACAAAAATGCAATGCCCCCTTCGGGACCATCACTCACACAAACTTTCACTTGATTTGGCCAAGTGGCTTTGGAGAAGACTAAAACATGGTGTTGATGGACGACGGACAAACGACGCACAGAGAGCGATGGGATTAGCTCAGCTTGATTTTGTCAAGATGAGCTAAAAATATTTTTCATCAAATCTCGTCAAGGAGATTTGATGAATATCATCCAAATTTAACTCAAGAAAGTTTTGGTAAAACTAGAGGCTCTACAGAGCCTGTAATCGCTCACCTGAAACTACATATAAAAATGTGATTTCCCATAGGCTTTCCATGGTAACTATGAGATGCAATTGTGGCCATGTTTGCAACATTACATCAACATTACATGAGGATCATTGGTAGAAGGTGTCCCAGTCTTCAATCACATGAAGTTTTAAAACATTTGAATCCATCAAACAGAATCATAGAATGTCTCTGGTGGCCATATTTTCCAACCAACGGGAACAAAAAGAGGATCGTTTGTGAAGGGCCTCCTATAGACCATTCTTGCCAAGTTTTGGTTGACGTCAACTCAGTAGTTTCAGAGAAGATGAAAATGTGATTATCCATCGAGTTTTCTATAGTAACTATAAACTGCAATTGTGGCCATGTTTGCAATACGATCAACATTAAATGAGGAACGTTGGAGGGTGTCCCAGTTATCAACCATGCAATGTTTCAAAACATTTGGCCCTGTGGTTTCAGAGGAGAAGCTTTTTCAAAATTGACCAATCAGAATCAAGGAATGCTTCTGGCGGCCAAGTTTTTCACCCAACAGGAATAAAATGAGTAACAGTTGTAGAGAACCTCTCATAGACAATGCATGCCAAGTCTGGTTCACATTGGCTCAGTACTTTCAGTGAAGATGATGAAAATGTGATTTCCTATAGGGTTTCTATAGTAACTATAAGCCACAATTGCAGCCATAATTGCAACCCGAAGAAGATTAAATGAGGATCATTGGCAGAGGGATTTACAGTCATCAGTCACACTAAGTTTTCAAACCATTTGGCCTTGTAGTTTCAAAGAAGATTTACTTGAAAATGCACACATTTATGAATTCTGTTTCAACAAAAAAATCTGTAAAAGAAGGTTAAATATTTTGAAAATTACAATTTTTCAGACAGTATTCTCTTTCAAAATAGCTTTGGATAGGTAAAGGATTACAGAAAACACATTTTACTCCAATTTTGTCAAATCTTAAAAGATATACAATAATTACTGTCATCTGAGCTGACATGATGGGAAGAGAATATAAACAAAACTTCCATGGTTTTCCAAACACCTGTCATCAATCAGATTTTCTGACAAGTTACATGAGAGTAATAATATCAACATACAACTGCACTTATTTACAGTACAAGTCAAAATAAGTTGTAGGATAATCCTATAAACCATGTATCTTTCTCTTCCTACACTGATAAGACCAGAAGCTGACATCATTTTCTGGAAAGCTCTCACTGATAGTTTTCCAGAAAATGTCAGATTCTGATCTTGCCAGTGCAGGTGCAGCAGTTTACTTAGTTTATTGCAGTTATGCTACAGCTTATTTTGACTTGTACTGTATACACAATATTTTGGGGTTTTTTCCCCAGTTCTCAGTGGAGAAAACGGGAACCAACCCTTACCAGATTTTCAAAAAAACGAGTATTTTGCTGACAGTACAGATCTTCCTGCAGACAGGAGAGGCATTGGGTTAAGCATTAGAATAGAGCCTTTGGTGGCCACATATTTCCATCCACTCATAAACCATTCCTGCGAAGTTTGGTACACATCGGCTCAGTAGTTCCAGAGAAGATGAAAATGTGATTTCCCATAGGGTTTCTATAGTAACTATAAGCTGCAATTACGGCCATGTTTACAACCCGATCAACATTAAATGAGGATCGTTGGTAGAGGGGGGTCCCAGGCATCATTTATGTGAAATATCAAAAAATTTGGCCTGGCAGTTTCAGAAAAGATTTTTGAAAATCCACCAACCAGAATCAAAGAATGCCTCTGGCGGTCATATTTTTCAACCCACAGGAACAAAATGAGGAACGTTTGTAGAGAACCTCCCATAGACAATTCCAGCCAGGTTTGGTTCATGTCAGCTCAGTAGTTCTGGAGAAGATGAAAATGTGATTTCCCATAGGATTTCTCTAGTAACTATAAGCTGCAATTGAAACCATGTTTGCAACCCGATCAACTTATTAAATGAGGATCATTGGTAGTAGGGGTCCCAGTCATTAACCATGCAAAGTTTCAAAACATTTGGCCCTGCGGTTTCAGAGAAGATTTTTCAAAATCAACCTATCAGAATCAAAGATTGGGGCCCTGTGGTTTCAGAGTAGATTTTTCAAAATCCACCAATCAGAATCAAAGAATGCCTCTGGCAGCCATGTTTTCAAACCCATGGGATCAAAATGAGGATCGTTTGCTGAGGACCTCCCATAGACCATTCCTGCCAAGTTTGGTTCACACCGGCTCAGCGGTTACAGAGAAGATGAAAATGTGAAAAGTTTATGGACGCCGGACGCCAAGTGATGAGAAAAGCTCACATCGCCTTTTTGGCCAGGTGAGCTAAAAATCCATTCAATTTCCAGAGAGAAAATTGGATTAAACATGCTCAAATTATACTTATTTCAGTAGCAAGAGAAATACTCTCTTGGGAAGGAAAACCCACCTGCAGGGAGTTAATACACTTTCCCCCATGGATGAAACATCCAATATTGTTGCTGCAAAAAATACACACTACTTTCTTTGTCCACTTTACCAAGATTTTACCCAGTCTTATTTGAATCATCCATTTCACATTTATTATACATCACAAATTTATTTACATTAATTTTAATATTGAATAAAAGAAGTTTATACTGAACCCCAATCACACAGGCTGCAGCATTGCGAGGAGAAATTCAAGGAATTCAGACATTTTTGGTATTTTCAAAATTCAAGGAGTATTACTTAAATTCAAGGACTTTTCAAAGCTGTATGAACCCTGTAAATTTAACTGAACCTCAAGCAGCAGCCAAAATGAAATCAGAAGTGCATGTCTTAAACGAACGACAAAAATGCACTAAAAGGCACTAATTTCATGTCTATTTTTTCAATTTTTTTGTCTTGAGAGGGAAAAACCTCCTCCAAAACCCACCCCTACTCTGGAGCTGTAAGCTGCACATGGTGAAAAAGGAACTCATTTACTTTCCATCTGCAGAATGCCTGTAGAGACAGGTAGTGAACAAGAAAATTTATTTGCGGGCCTGCCTTCAAACTTTTCTTCCCACATCAAACAAAACCTTTCAATGAACTGACCTTCATCTCTCATCTATTTATTTATTAATTTGTGTTTGAGGTCACATATTTCTGACCTTCATCTCTCATCTATTTATTTATTTATTAATTTGTGTTTGAGGTCACATATTTCTGCACAATGGCTAATCGTGACCACAACATGGAGATAAAGTGAAGTTTATTCAAATCATTTTGACCCATTTTACAGGACTTCCACCCCCAAGCATTGGTGATTTTACCAGTAAAATATTTCTCATCAGAAATACAATTTTCAATCACCAGATTCAGAAGCAGAACTGGTATTAGAAAGATTTCATCATTGAGAAACTTTCAGATGACTAAAACAGTACTTTTAGTTTTGCAAACAAGACCACAAAGGAAGAGATGCACAACCACATCCACGATTCTTTGTAGTCAAGTGTTGTGTTTCAACCCGCTTGTTCTTTCGCTCTGCAATTTGCATCCTTTTATTCCTGAATAATTTCCTGGCAGCATAGGAATTTACAGTACATTATTTCGGAGGCTTCCAATCATGTTCACACACTTTTTGAGACATGATTTGCATGTCTGATTGACATCAATTTACCTGTGTCTGGCATATTTATTTATTGGTGTTTAAACTCTTATGCCTGGTAATGTTTGCTCTGTGTATATATTCAACGCCCTCTGCATACCTGAGGATACCTTTCAGAATGCAATCCTTCACATGTTGGATTTTGAATTCTCCTTTTGAACGGCGATTTTTGGAGTTTTCATGTGAACAGTTTCTTTGTTTTTATCACTTATGTTATTACTATATTTTTTTAAAAATTCGAAACAGATCTAAAGCACATACATACAAACTGACGGCAAGCGAAATTTAAAGTACACAAAATGAAAGTGTCAATGACACTGCAGCTCAACTTGACAAATTTGACCTTGGTAAGTTATAAGTGAAATGGCAAAATTGAAGATCATTGGTACCAAAGTTATTTGGTGAAATTTCAACATAACAGCATTGTTGAGTGCACAACGTCAGAGTAATCCATGCATTTTTAAATGTAAGCTGTAAGACTGGCTAAAGGAAGAATGTTGATACACAAATGCAGTAAGTTCAGAGGTTATTACAATGTAAATGGCAACTTTTTTCACAGAAATGAATGCTAATCAATAGCTCTTAACTAAAGTTCTCGCCTAATGAGCACACCAAGTTCAAAAACAATCCTATGATAAATGTGGCCTGTAGGACATGTCAAAGAAGAATGTTGATGAAAATGCAATAAATTCAAAGATTGTTGCTAACAGCAACAGTTTTTGATGGAAATGAAAAGAAAATCGATAGCTCCCATCTTTGCCACCCTGCATAAGCATACAAAGTTTCAAAACAACCTGATAATGAATGCCCCTCTGAGGCATGCCAAAGGAAGATGTTAATGCACAAATGCACTAAGTTTGAAGGTCATTGCTTGTGGCAACGTTTTTTTTCTCTCTTTTTTATGGAGATTCATATACTACTCAAAGTTTGCTAAGCACCAAATATTTGACAAAGCATTGTGAAATTTGCTTGTGACATATTTGCAATATTTTTGGTGGATATGATTGAGAAATGTATTGCGATGGTCCCAGTGTTTACCATTAGCTCTCTTGACAGGCAGACTTTTCGTGACAGTCATGAAAAACATGTACCCCTTGATTTTCATGATGTTTTTGTGTACTGTCTACATGTACATGACATGTGTAGCGTATTCAATCTTCATTTCAACACAAAGTCTTGTGATTTAATGACTGAATATGCCAAATGCAAATGTAAGAAGACATCTGAAGCAGAAATGTGGTGGGCTGTAGGGATGGTGGAGCAAGGGGCTACCCATCGTCACGTTGGTGAAGCCCTTGGTGTGCACCATAAGGTAATCACCAGCGCCTGGGCAAGATTTCAGCAGCCTGGCACAGCAGTAAGATGGTATGGTGGTGGCAGAGACAGGGCAACATCTGCTACTGAAGACCGGTTTTTGATCCTTCAGGCCTGTAGGAAGCGCTTTGCCACAGCAACCCAGCTTCGCAGTGACCTTCAGAATGCATCCATGGTAAATGTTTCGACGCAGACTATCTGGGGAAGGCTGCACAACGGTGGTCGCCGATCGAGAAGACCATGTATTTGCATTCTGCTGTTCCAGAACCACCACCAGACACGATATGAATGGGCCATGGACCACGTTGGTTGGACCAGAGAAGATTGGCGACCTGTCCTTTTTACAGAGGAGTCAAGGTACTGCCTTGACCACACAGATAAGCATTCTAGGGTATGGAGAAGACCAGGAGAGTGATTCCATGCAACTAACATTGCTGAGCATGACCGCTATGGTGGAGGGTCAATCATCGTCTGGGGCGGCATCAGCTGGGATGGACGTACAGAGCTCTGTGTCCTTGAACGTGGTACATTAACTGCAAAACGGTATATTGCTGAGACCCTGGATGTCCACGTACAATTGTATGCAGGTACAGTGGGTGATAGATTCATTCTGAAGGACAATACTGCCCATCCTCATGTTGCCCATGCTGTCGGGGAGTACCGAAAGAGGAAGGGGATTGAGCGTATTGACTGGCCAGCAAGATCCCCTGACCTCAATCAAATCGAACATGTCTGGTATGAGTTGCAGCTTGCAATTTCAGCCCGTCCAGTTCAGCCAATAAGTGTCCAGGAGCTTGGTGCCATGCTGGTCCAAGAATGGAACAAAATCCCACAAAGGACCACAAGGAACCTGATTGGGAGCATGAGAATGCATTGTCAAGCTGTTATTGACAGTAATGGGTCTCATACTCGATATTGAAGAAATACCAATTTGCTCCGTCAACTGTTTGGCATATTGAAAAATTTCCTCTTTTACCAAAAATATCCATTTTCCATGGTTATCGTATTCAAAAGCTAAAAAATGAAAGTGTCAATGACACTGTAGCTCAACTTGTCAAGACAAAGACATGCACATGTATAGTATGTGACACAGCAATGACAAACATCTAGGTAATGACCTGATAACAAAGGTACATATAAAGTATTGTAATGGTCTGTACATAAATACTGACCGTTGCCTGTAACAAATGTATAGGTAAAGTATTGTAAAGGTGGGTGACAGTCAGATGCTAAACTAGAAAAGAAAACTTTTGAGTCCGAGAGTGGGTCTGACTGAACCCCAAAATATTTGTTCTCATAGCACAGTGATAACAAAGGCACCCCAAAACTCACTCGTTCCTGTCCCAAGGTGAAAACAAAGGTACCCAAGAAGTTTTGTGAAGATCAATTTATAAATACGAGCTGTATAGAACTTGTGACAAAAAACTGATTGGACCTAATTTTGGTACAAAATGGCCACTGGCAGCCATCTTGAATTTTGGACCGTACCCAGAAACACTCATTCTCGTCCCAAGGTGGTAACAAAGGTACCCAAGAAGTTTTGTGAAGATCGGTTCATAAATACAGCCTCTACCCTGAGCCGTATTGACATGTGTGCTCACATTGTGCAAGTAGTACTGAATAAGTCAAAGTTCATCTTATTTGCATAATTTCTGCACGAAAAAAAAACCCCTTAGAATATGTGATGTATTCCATGTTACTAAACATTCATACAAAAATTTATTCAAATCAGAACTTTCATACAGAAGTTCTGTACAAAAGACTGATTGCACTAATTTTGGTACAAAATGGCTGCTGGTGGCCATCTTGAATTTCGGACCACACCCAAAAACACTCGCTCTCATCCCACGGTGATAACAAAGGTACCCAACAAGGTTCGTAAAGATTGGTTCATAAATATGGCCTCTAGTCTGAGCTGTATAGAAGTTGTGTACAAAAAACTGATTAGACCTAATTTCGGTACAAAATGGCCACTGGCAGCCATCTTGAATTTTAGACCGCACCCAGAAACACCCGTTCTCGTCCCAAGGTGATAACAAAGGTACCCAAGACATTTCGTGAAGATCAGTTCATAAATACAGACTCAAGTCTGAGTCGTATTGACATGTGTACTTAATGTGTGTAAGTCGCAATGAAGTTCATCTAATTTGCATAATTTCTGCACGAGAAAAAAACCCGTATTATATGTGATGTATCCCATGGTACTAAACATTCACACAAAAAATTATTCAAATCAGCGCTTTCATATGGAAGTTCTGTGCAAAAATCTGATTGCACCTAATTTTGTACAAAATGGCTGCCATCGGCCATCTTGAATTTCGGACCGGACCCAAAAACACTCGTTCTCATCCCACGGTGATACCAAAGGTACCCAAGAAGTTTCGTAAAGATCGGTTCATAAATACGGCCTCTAGCCCGAGCCGTATTGACATTTGCACTTACAGTGCTGAAATTAACACCAAAAAACATCAAAATTAGTCTAATTTGCACAATTTACGCACGAGAAAAAAACCCGTATTATATGTGATGTACCCCATGGTACTAAACATTCATACAAAAAATTATTCAAATCAGAGCTTTCATATGGAAGTTCTGTACAAAAAACAGATTTCTGCATCATCGGTACAAAATGGCGGCTGGCAGCCATCTTGAATTTCGGACCGCACCCAAAAACACTCGTTCTCGTCCCACGGTCATAATAAAGGTACCCAAGAAGTTTCGTAAAGATCAGTTCAATAAATACGACCACTAGCCCGAGCCATAGCCAATTGTTGACATACGGACAGACGGACGACAGGCCATGACAATAGCTCAAATTTGACTTCGTCAAAGTTGAGCTAAAAATGCCTAAATTCCCAAGGAGAACATAATGAGCCCAAGGGCATCCCGATAGAGCCTAAGTGTGGACAAAATCCAAATATTATGAGCAACACTACCGAAATAATAATTAATGTATCCTAAAGTAATTCTACAGTAACATAATATGAAATACTACATATATTTGAGAACGTTGCCAATGTGAACGTCAAGGAAAAAACAGGAAACAAGACATCAGGCACAAAAAGGACCCAAGTCAGAAACCAATTTAAATGCTACCAGATGCAAAGTTAGATCTTCATACTAAGAAAAAAATGAAAGTGTCAATGACACTGTAGCTCAACTTGTCAAGACAAAGACATGCATGTGTAGTATGTGACACAGCAATGACAAACATCTAGGTAATGACCTGATAACAAAGGTACATATAAAGTACTGTAACGGTCTGTACATAAATACTGACCGTTGCCTGTAACAAATGGAAAAGGTAAAGTATTGTAAAGGTGGGTAACAGACAGATGCTAAACTAGAAAAGAAAACTTTGAGTCCCAGAGTGGGTCTGACTGAACCCCAAAATAGTTGTTCTCATAGCACAGTGATAACAAAGGCATCCCAAAACACACTTGTTCCTGTCCCAAGGTGAAAACAAAGGTACCCAAGAAGTTTTGTGAAGATCAATTCATAAATACGAGCTGTATAGAACTTGTGACAAAAAACTGATTGGACCTAATTTTGGTACAAAATGGCCACTGGTAGCCATCTTGAATTTTGGATTCTCGTCCAAGGTGATAACAAAGGTACCCATGAAGTTTTGTGAAGATCGGTTCATAAATACAGCCTCTACCCTGAGCCGTATTGACATGTGTGCTCACATTGTGTAAGTAGCACTGAATAAATCAAAGTTCATCTAATTTGCATAATTTCTGCATGAAAAAAAAACCCTTACAATATGTGATGTATTCCATTTTACTAAACATTCATACAAAAATTTATTCAAATCAGAACTTTCATACAGAAGTTCTGTACAAAAGACTGATTGCATTAATTTTGGTACAAAATGGCTGCTGGTGGCCATCTTGAATTTCGGACCACACCCAAAAACACTCGCTCTCATCCCACGGTGATAACAAAGGTACCCAAGAAGTTTCGTAAAGATTGGTTCATAAATATGGCCTCTAGTCTGAGCTGTATAGAAGTTGTGTACAAAAAACTGATTAGACCTAATTTCGGTACAAAATGGCCACTGGCAGCCATCTTGAATTTTAGACCGTGACCAGAAACACTCGTTCTCGTCCCAAGGTGATAACAAAGGTACCCAAGACATTTCGTGAAGATGAGTTCATAAATACAGACTCTAGTCTGAGCCATATTGACATGTGTACTTACTGTAAGTCGCACTGAAAAAATCAAAGTTCATCTAATTTGCATAATTTCTGCACGAGAAAAAAACCCGTATTATATGTGATGTATCCCATGGTACTAAACATTCACACAAAAAATTATTCAAATCAGCACTTTCATATGGAAGTTCTGTGCAAAAATCTAATTGCACCTAATTTTGTACAAAATGGCTGCCATCGGCCACCTTGAATTTCGGACCGGACCCAAAAACACTCGTTCTCGTCCCACGAAGATACCAAAGGTACCCAAGAAGTTTCGTAAAGATCGGTTCATAAATACGGCCTCTAGCCCGAGCCGTATTGGCATTTGCACTTACAGTGCTGAAAGTAACACCAAAAACATCAAAATTAGTCTAATTTGCACAATTTACGCACGAGAAAAAAACCCGTATTATATATGATGTATCCCATGGTACTAAACATTCATACAAAAAATTATTCAAATCAGAGCTTTCATATGGAAGTTCTGTACAAAAAACAGATTTCTGCATCATCGGTACAAAATGGCGGCTGGCAGCCATCTTGAATTTCGGACCGCACCCAAAAACACTCGTTCTCGTCCCACGGTCATAACAAAGGTACCCAAGAAGTTTCGTAAAGATCGGTTCATAAATACAGCCTCTAGCCCGAGCCATAGCAGCTTGGCACTTCCAGCTCTGAAAGTAACACTAAATAAATCAAAATCAGTCTAATTTGCATAATTTACGCACGAGAAAAAAACCCGTATTATATGTGATGTATCCCATGGTACTAAACATTTATACAAAACTTTATTCAAATCAGAACTTTCATACAGAAGTTCTGTACAAAAAACTGATTTTTGCATCATTGGTACAAAATGGCCGCTGGAAGCCATCTTGAATTTCGGACCACACCTAAAAACACTCGTTCCCGTCCCAGGGTCATAACAAAGGTACACAAGAAGTTTCATAAAGATCGGTTCATAAATACGACCTCTAGCCCGAGCCATATCCAATTGTTGACGTACGGACAGACGGATGACGGGCCATGACAATAGCTCAAATTTGACTTCGTCAAAGTTGAGCTAAAAATCAATAGCTCAAATCTAGAGGTCACCCCAAACACATATACCAAGCTTCAACGTGATCCAATCATAAATGTGCCCTGCAGGGTGTGCCAACGGGAAATACTGAAGCCTGACTAAACCAAATTCCAAGGTCGCTGGCAGCGGCAACATTTTTTTACAGAAATCTAAGAAAATAGATAACTCCCATTTAGATGTCACCCCACACAAGGTTTCCAAGCGATCCAATCATAAATATGCCCTGCAGGGTGTGTCAAAGGTAGTGATGAACCGATTATCAAAACTTGCTTTCAACTGATTACCGATTATTTCTCTGCCGATTATGCAGATTCCGATGGTTGAAATAGGACACAAAAAAAAAACAAGAGGCCCCAGGGGGCCTGAGGGCGCTCACCTGACACGGTAGTCTAAATATCAAACCAGGGACTTGACTTGAATAAGCTGCATACGCCCCCTCCCAAGAAAGCAGGGTGAAAAAAAAAAAAATTTTTTTGTCTTAAAATTGACCAAAACGCAGAAAAAAAAAAAATTTTTTTTGGGATTTTGGTCCAAAATTTTCTAAGTCCCACCCGGACCCAAAATTTTCAGGGGGAAAAAAAAAAAAATTTTTTTGTCTTAAAATTGACAGAAATGCATAAAAAAACAACAACAAAAATTTTCGGATTTTGGTCCAAAATTTTTCAAGTCCCACCCGCACCCCAAATTTTCAGGGGGAAAAAAAAATAATTTTTTTTTGTCTTAAAATTGACAGAAATGCATAAAAAACAAAAAAAATTTTTTTTCGGATTTTGGTCCAAAATTTTCTTAGTCCCACCTGCACCCCAAATTTTCAGGGGAAAAAAAAAAATTTTTTTTTTGTCTTAAAATTGACAGAAATGCATAAAAAACAAAATAAAATTTTTTTTCGGATTTTGGTCCAAAATTTTCAAAGTCCCACCTGCACCCCAAATTTTCAGGGGGAAAAAAAAAAAATTTTTTTTGTCTTAAAATTGACAGAAATGCATAAAAAACCAAAAAAAATTTTTTCGGATTTTGGTCCAAAATTTTCTAAGTCCCACCCGCACCCCAAATTTTTAAAAAATTTTTTTTTTTTGTCTTAAAATTGACAGAAATGCATAGAAAACAAAAAAAAATTTTTTCCGGATTTTGGTCCAAAATTTTCTAAGTCCCACCTGCACCCCAAATTTTCAGGGTTAAAAAAAAAATTTTTTGGGTCTTAAAATTGACAGAAATGCATAAAAAACAAAAAAAATTTTTTTTTTCGGATTTTGGTCCAAAATTTTCTAAGTCTCACCCGCACCCCAAATTTTCAGGGGGGGGAAAAAAAAAAAAAAATTTTTTCTCTTAAAATTGACAGAAATGCATAAAAAACAAAAAAAATTTTTTTCGGATTTTGGTCCAAAATTTTCAGGGGAAAAAAAAAAAAATTTTTTTTGTTGTCTTAAAATTGACAGAAATGCATAAAAAACAAAAAAAAATTTTTTTTAGCTCCCATCTAGAGGTCACCCTAAACAAGCATGCCAGGTTTCAAAGCAATCCGTTCATAAATGTTCCCTGTAGGGTGTGCCAAAGGGAAATGTTGAGGTCTGACTAAACTAAGTTCAAAGAACGTTGCCAGTGGCAACAGTTTTTGACAGAAATTGAAGACAAGAAGCCCCAGGGGACCTGAGGGTGTTCACCTGACATGGTAGCCTAAATATCAACCCAGAGAATTGATTTCAATAAGTTGCATCTGCTCCTCCTAAAAAAAGCTTATACCAAATATCCAAAGATTCTGACCAGTGGATTTAAAAAAAAAAGGACTTTTAAAGAATATTCCTCATATTGAAATAAGTTATAATTCAGGCTCCCACAGGAAGCCCATATATGAACCCAGGGACATGGCTTAAACAAACTTGAATGTTACTCCCCTAAGGATGCTGCACACCAAATATCAAAACATTCCGACTGCTGGATCTGAATAAGATTTTTAAAGAAAATTCCTCATTTTGAACTAAGTTACAATTCAAGCTCCCACAGTAAGCCCAAATATGGACCTAGGGACATGGCTTGAACAAACTTGAATCCCCATCCCCCCCCCCCAAGGTTGCTGCATGCCAAATATCAAAACATTCCGACTGCTGAATCTGAAGAAGATTTTTAAAGAAAAATTCCTCATATTGACTAAGTTATAATTCAGGCTCCCATAGGGAGCCAAAATATGGACCCAGGGACTTGGCCTTAACAAACTTGAATCCCCCCCCCCCCCCCCCCCCCCCCCCCCGGATCAAATATGGAACTAGGGACATGGCTTGAACAAACTTGAATCTCACCCTCCTAAGGATGCTGCATACCAAACATCAAAACATTCCGACTGCTGGATCTGAAGAAGATTTTTAAAGAAAATTCCTCATTTTGAACTTAGTTATCATTCGGGCTCCCACAGTGAGACCAAATATGGACCTAGGGACATGGCTTGAACAAACTTGAATCTCACCCCCATAAGGATGCTGCATACCAAATATCAAAACATTCCGACTTCTGGATCTGAAGAAGATTTTTAAAGAAAATTCCTCATTTTGAACTAAGTTATAATTTGGGATACCACAGTGAGCCCAATGAAAGTGTCATTGACACTGTAGCTCAACTTGTCAAGACAAAGACATGCACATGTATAGTATGTGACACAGCAATGACAAACATCTAGGTAATGACCTGATACAAAGGTACATATAAAGTATTGTAATGGTCTGTACATAAATACTGACCGTTGCCTGTAACAAATGTATAGGTAAAGTATTGTAAAGGTGGGTGACAGTCAGATGCTAAACTAGAAAAGAAATCTTTTGAGTCCGAGAGTGGGTCTGACTGAACCCCAAAATATTTGTTCTCATAGCACAGTGATAACAAAGGCACCCCAAAACACACTCGTTCCTGTCCCAAGGTGAAAACAAAGGTACCCAAGAAGTTTTGTGAAGATCAATTCATAAATACGAGCTGTATAGAACTTGTGACAAACAAGAGGCCCCACGTGGCCTTAATCGCTCACCTGACAAAGTGACTCTAAGAAGTATTTTAGGTCGCCTTCACCATGTCATGCCTCATCAACATTAACTGGTTGAGTGATAGATTTTGTTTGAAGTTCAACATTTGTTACCTAAAATTAGTTTTATTTAAAATCATTGGTGTGTGGCCAATCTCCAATGATTTTTAATAAAGCAAATTTATCTCTGCAGACAAACTGGTTTAGCATGAAGCACAAACAAGGAATGTGAAGAGATAGCCTTGGACATCTCTCCCCAACTGTGGATATCTTCCATGTGCTACATGTACATATTTGCATGCAAGAAAACAAATATTTTCACAAATTTTCCAAAATATTAGTTTTTTTTATCATCATTGGAACAAGCTCAAACAGCTTATTCCAATAGGGGTATGGGAAGATCAGGTATATTTTTGAGACAGAAATGTGAATATATAAATAATGGTGTTTTTTTGTGAATGATGCTGGAGAATTTTGCGTAAAGATATGGTAAATGGTTTGTTCTAGATACAGAATGATGCAAAAGTATTTAAATTTGATTAGGCAAGTTGTTCCTATAATGCATTTAAAAATTGAAGTAACTGTTTTTTTGCTGCCGAACTTTTAGATGTGTGTGTCTGTGTTTGTGTGTGTGTGTGTGTGTGTGTGTGTGTGTGTGTGGGGGGGGGGGGGGGGGGGGGGGGGTAAGAGTGTTCTTGCAAACAAAATTCCTGAATAAATGGAAAATTTTATTTTTTGTGTGAAAGACATAGTGCGTGAATGTTGATTGGAACAAGCTTAGGGAGCTCATTTTAATGTGAAGTCATAAAGCTGTGTTTTACGTACGAAATTCTGGAATAACTAAAAAATTGCTTTTTTGACTCAAAAAGCATGGTGTGCGACCTCTCATTGGAATGAGCTCAAAAAGCTCATTCCAATCAATGGGGTATTTACAAGCGATAAGTACATGTATGTTTAAGAGACAAAAATTAAAATTTGAATAGCGATTTTTGCGAAGAATGCAGACAAGTTTTGGCAGTTATGCTGGTAAAAAGGTAAGATATGCAAAGTGGTTGTTTTTTAGAGGCGACATTTAATTAAGGGGAATTAACCCTTGATTACTGAGGTAACTTCTAAAAGTACTGAAATTTCATGAAGCAATGTGAATAACAGACAACAGTTGCCTAAAAATTTCATGAATAACTAAAATTTTTATTCTTTTGTCTCGAAAACATGGCATATGACCTTTGTTGGAATGAGCTGAATGCGTGTGTTCCAATGAGGGGTCATAAAATTTGAACGGAGATTTGTGTGAATAATGCTTTAGTACTGCTAGATTTGGGTAAACGGTTCATCCTGGATACCACCCCTTCTATAGTAGATCTTTTCTGCAAATTTTGTCTAAGATTCTATCAACTTTACAAATAAATACGTTCATGAATCACAATCAGATCCACCCCACAATGTTGCATACCAAATATCAAAAGATTCTGCCAGCTGGATCTGGAGAAGAAGATTTTTTAAGAAATATGCCTGAAATGCACTAAGTTAAAATTTGGGCTCCTATACGGAGCCCAAATATAAACCCAGGGGGCCGATTTGAACAAACTTGAATCAGATCCACCCCACAATGTTGCTTACCAAATATGAAAAGATTCTGAAGCTGGATCTGGAGAAGAAGATTTTTTAAGAAATTTGCCTGAAATGCACTAAGTTCGAATTCGAGCTTCTATAGTGAGCCCAAATATGAAACTAGGAAGCCGATTTGAACAAACTTGAATCAGATCCACCCCACAATGTTGCATACCAAATATCAAAAGATTCTGCCTGCTGGATCTGGAGAAGAAGATTTTTTAATAAATTTGCCCGAAATGCACTAAGTGCGAATTCAGGCTTCTATATTAAGCCCAAATATGAATCCAGGGGGCCGATTTGAACAAACTTGAATCAGATCCACCCCACAATGTTGCATACCAAATATCAAAAGATTCTGCCTGCTGGATCTGGAGAAGAAGATTTTTGAAGAAATTTGCCCGAAATGCACTAAGTTTGAATTCGAGCTTCTATAGTGAGCCCAAATATGAATCCAGGGGGCCGATTTGAACAAACTTGAATCAGATCCACCCCGCAATGTTGCATACCAAATATCAAAAGATTCTGCCTGCTGGATCTGGAGAAGATGATTTTTTAAGAAATTTGCCTGAAATGCACTAAGTTCGAATTCGAGCTTCTATAGTAAGCCCAAATATGAATCTAAGGAGCCGATTTGAACAAATTTGCATCAGATCCATCCCACAATGTTGCATACCAAATATCAAAAGATTCTGCCTGCTGGATCTGGAGAAGAAAATTTTTTAAGAAATTTGCCTGAAATGCACTAAGTTCGAATTCGAGCTTCTATAATGAGCCCAAATATGAATCTAGGGAGCTGATTTGAACAAACTTGAATCAGATCCACCCCACAATGTTGCATACCAAATATCAAAAGATTCTGCCTGCTGAATCTGGAGAAGATTTTTTAAGAAATTTGCTTGAAATGCACTAAGTTCGAATTCGGGCTTCTATAGTGAGCCCAAATATGAATCCAGGGGGCCGATTTGAACAAACTTGAATCAGATCCACCCCACAATGTTGCATACCAAATATCAAAAGATTCTGCCTGCTGGATCTGGAGAAGAAGATTTTTTAATAAATTTGCCCGAAATGCACTAAGTGCGAATTCAGGCTTCTATATTAAGCCCAAATATGAATCCAGGGGGCCGATTTGAACAAACTTGAATCAGATCCACCCCACAATGTTGCATACCAAATATCAAAAGATTCTGCCTGCTGGATCTGGAGAAGAAGATTTTTGAAGAAATTTGCCCGAAGTGCACTAAGTTTGAATTCGAGCTTCTATAGTGAGCCCAAATATGAATCCAGGGGGCCGATTTGAACAAACTTGAATCAGATCCACCCCGCAATGTTGCATACCAAATATCAAAAGATTCTGCCTGCTGGATCTGGAGAAGATGATTTTTTAAGAAATTTGCCTGAAATGCACTAAGTTCGAATTCGAGCTTCTATAGTAAGCCCAAATATGAATCTAAGGAGCCGATTTGAACAAATTTGCATCAGATCCATCCCACAATGTTGCATACCAAATATCAAAAGATTCTGCCTGCTGGATCTGGAGAAGAAAATTTTTTAAGAAATTTGCCTGAAATGCACTAAGTTCGAATTCGAGCTTCTATAGTGAGCCCAAATATGAATCTAGGAAGCCGATTTGAACAAACTTGAATCAGATCCATCCCACAATGTTGCATACCAAATATCAAAAGATTCAGCCTGCTGGATCTGGAGAAGAAGATTTTTTAAGAAATTTGCCTGAAATGCACTAAGTTCGAATTCGGGCTTCTATAGTAAGCCCAAATATGAATCCAGGGGGCCGATTTGAACAAACTTGAATCAGATCCACCCTGCAATGTTGCTTACCAAATATGGAAAGATTCTGCCTGCTGGATCTGGAGAAGAAGATTTTTTAAGAAATTTGCATGAAATGCACTAAGTTCAAATTCGAGCTTCTATAGTGAGCCCAAATATGAATCTAGGAAGCCGATTTGAACAAACTTGAATCAGATCCACCCCACAATGTTGCATACCAAATATCAAAAGAATCTGCCTGCTGGATCTGGACAAAAAGATTTTTTAAGAAATTTGCCTAAATGCACTAAGTTCGAAATCGGGCTTCTATACTGAGCCCAAATATGAACCCAGGGGGCCGATTTGAACAAACTTGAATCAGATCCACCCTACAATGTTGCATACCAAATATCAAAAGATTCTGCCTGCTGGATCTGGAGAAGAAGATTTTTTAAGAAATTTGCCTGAAATGCACTAAGTTCGAATTCGGGCTTCTATAGTAAGCCCAAATATGAATCCAGGGGGCCGATTTGAACAAACTTGAATCAGATCTACCCCGCAACGTTGCATACCAAATATCAAAAGATTCTGCCTGCTGGATCTGGAGAAGAAGATTTTTGAAGAAATGTGCCTGAAATGCACTAAGTTTGAATTCAAGCTCCTATAGTGAGCCCAAATATGAATCTAGGGAGCCGATTTGAACAAACTTGAATCAGATCCACCCTACAATGTTGCATGCCAAATATCAAAAGATTCTGCCTGCTGGATCTGGAGAAGAAGATTTTTGAAGAAATTTGCCTGAAATGCAGTAAGTTCAAATTTGGGCTCCTATACTGAGCCCAAATATAAACCCAGAGGGCCGATTTGAACAAACTTGAATCAGATCCACCCCACAATGTTGCATACCAAATATCAAAAGATTCTGCCTGCTGGATCTGGAGAAGATGATTTTTTAAGAAATTTGCCTGAAATGCACTAAGTTCGAAATCGGGCTCCTATACTGAGCCCAAATATGAACCCAGGGGGCCGATTTGAACAAACTTGAATCAGATCCACCCTACAATGTTGCATACCAAATATCAAAAGATTCTGCCTGCTGGATCTGGAGAAGAAGATTTTTTAATGTTTTTCCCATTGCCTACAGTGTTAAAAAGTGCTGACTCAGCACTTTTTCAAAGTCCCGAAACTGTACCCTATGATAAAACCGATGGCAATTTTTTTTACCAATCCTTTCTGTTGGTCCTAAGGAAGCTGCACACCAAATAAAAATTCTCAGTGCCGTGCAGTTTTGGAGATATGGGCGTTTTAATTTTTTTCTATTTTTAGCTCCTGCGGTTCCCACGGGGCTGCGGGAAATTTTTTTTTTGCATAAATCAAGTACTCATGACCCAATAAGCCCTCACATAAAATTTGGTTCAAATCAGCCTCTCGGTTTGGAAAATAGAAATTTTGGGCGGGGCAAAAAATTTTGCCCCTCCCATAACGACGCCAAGTATAGGCCCACAAACTTCTCTTGAACAAATCTGAGTCTACACCTCAAAAGGAAGCTGCACACCAAATATCAAGTCTCTGCTACTGCTGGTTCATGAGAAGAAGATTTACAAAGATTTTGGTGCCCCTTCGGGGCGTGGCACCACCCAGGAGGAGGGGCAACTTCATTTGAACAAATCTGAATTGGCATTAGGTAATAAACATTTAGCCAACATTTGAATAAAACTGGGCTAGTGGTTTAGGAGGAGAAGTCGATAATGTAAAGTTAACGCCGGACGGACGACGACGGACAGAAAGTGATTAGTAAAGCTCCCCTTGAGCTTCGCTCAGGTGAGCTAAAAACTGATTGGACCTAATTTTGGTACAAAATGGCCACTGGCAGCCATCTTGAATTTTGGACCGTACCCAGAAACACTCATTCTCGTCCCAAGGTGATAACAAAGGTACCCAAGAAGTTTTGTGAAGATCGGTTCATAAATACAGCCTCTGCCCTGAGCCGTATTGACATGTGTGCTCACATTGTGCAAGTAGCACTGAATAAGTCAAAGTTCATCTAATTTGCATAATTTCTGCACGAAAAAAAACCCCTTAGAATATGTGATGTATTCCATGTTACTAAACATTCATACAAAAATTTATTCAAATCAGAACTTTCATACAGAAGTTCTGTACAAAAGACTGATTGCACTAATTTTGGTACAAAATGGCTGCTGGTGGCCATCTTGAATTTCGGACCACACCCAAAAACACTCGCTCTCATCCCACGGTGATAACAAAGGTACCAACAAGGTTCGTAAAGATTGGTTCATAAATATGGCCTCTAGTCTGAGCTGTATAGAAGTTGTGTACAAAAAACTGATTAGACCTAATTTCGGTACAAAATGGCCACTGGCAGCCATCTTGAATTTTAGACCGCACCCAGAAACACTCGTTCTCGTCCCAAGGTGATAACAAAGGTACCCAAGACATTTCGTGAAGCTCAGTTCATAAATACAGACTCAAGTCTGAGCCGTATTGACATGTGAACTTAATGTGTGTAAGTCGCACTGAAATATCAAAGTTCATCTAATTTGCATAATTTCTGCACGAGAAAAAAACCCGTATTATATGTGATGTATCCCATGGTACTAAACATTCACACAAAAAATTATTCAAATCAGCGCTTTCATATGGAAGTTCTGTGCAAAAATCTGATTGCACCTAATTTTGTACAAAATGGCTGCCATCGGCCATCTTGAATTTCGGACCGGACCCCAAAACACTCGTTCTCGTCCCACGGTGATACCAAAGGTACCCAAGAAGTTTCGTAAAGATCGGTTCATAAATACGGCCTCTAGCCCGAGCCGTATTGGCATTTGCATTTACAGTGCTGAAATTAACACCAAAAAACATCAAAATTAGTCTAATTTCAACAATTTACGCACGAGAAAAAAACCCGTATTATATGTGATGTACCCCATGGTACTAAACATTCATACAAAAAATTCTTCAAATCAGAGCTTTCATATGGAAGTTCTGTACAAAAAACAGATTTCTGCATCATCGGTACAAAATGGCGGCTGGCAGCCATCTTGAATTTTGAACCACACCCAAAAACACTCGTTCTCGTCCCACGGTCATAACAAAGGTACCCAAAAAGTTTCGTAAAGATCGGTTCATAAATACGACCTCTAGCCCGAGCCATAGCCAATTGTTGACGTACGGAAAGACGGACGGACAGACAGACGGACGACGGGCCATGACAATAGCTCAAATTTGACTTCGTCAAAGTTGAGCTAAAAATGAACCCAGGGACTAAGATTTTCAAAGAAATTTGCCTGAAATGCACTAAGTTCGAATTCGAGCTTCTATAGTGAGCCCAAATATGAATCCAGGGGGGCCCATTTGATCAAACGTGAATCAGATTCACCCCACAATGTTGCATACCAAATATCAAAAGATTCTGCCTGCTGGATCTGGAGAAGAAGAGTTTTGAATAAATTTGCCTGAAATGCACTAAGTTCGAAATCAGGCTCCTATACTGAGCTCAAATATGAACCCAGGGGGCCGATTTGAACAAACTTGAATCAGATCCACCCTACAATGTTGCATACCAAATATCAAAAGATTCTGCCTGCTGGATCTGGAGAAAGACTTTTTAATGTTTTTCCCATTGCCCACAGTGTTAAAAATCCCGAAACTATGATAAAACCGATGGCAATTTTTTTTTACCAATCCTTTCTGTTGGTCCTAAACAAAAGAAGCTTCACACCAAATAAAAATTCTCGGTGTCGTGCAGTTTTGGAGATATGGCAGTTTTAAGGTTTTTCCTATTTTCAGCTCCCGAGGTTCCCACGGGGCAATGAGAACATTTTTTTTTGCATCAATCAACTACTTATGACCCATTATCATCTCATATCAAATTTGGTTCAAATCGACCTCAGGGTTCTGAAAATAGAAATTTTAGGCGTGGCCAATATTTTTGCCCCTCCCATAACGAAGGCAAATAATGCCCAACAAACTTCTCTTGAACAAACTTGATTCTAAACCTCAAAAGGACTCTGTACACCACATATCAAGTCTCTGCTACTGGTGGTTCATTATAAGATTTTCAAAACATTTGGCCATTCTTTCCCCACCCGTCTGCTCAATATCAACCGAAACCTAATTTGCATAAAAATCAAAATGCCCCTATATAACCACTGCTCACATGAAATTTAGTTAAAATGTGGCCAGTGGTTTAGAAGAAAGAGGCTCAAACCCCACCTTAACACAGGGCGACGAGTGATCAGAAAAGCTCACCCTGACTTTCAGTCAGGTGAGCTAAAAATCGATAGCTCCCATCTAGAGGTCACCCCAAACAAGCATACCAAGTTTCAAAACGATCGGATCATAAATGTAACCTGTGAGGTGTGCCAAAGGAAATTGTGTATGCATGCCGACGGACAAGAAGTGATGGCAATAGCTCAGCTTGACTTTGTAAAGTTGAGCTAAAAATTACAGGAAGTAAACAATATAGGGGCATACTTATTCGGACTTCGTGGTAATAACTTTCATTGTGTATAAATAGACTTCCCTTATTGCATAGAGCTGAAACGTTAAGGGCTTTTCTTGATTGATTAATCACGTGGATTAACCTTGGTTAACTGATTAGTCACTTGTCCAAATAGATATCTGAATAATTGCCATACCGTTGATGATTTACAGCATGAACCCTTTACTCAACGTAACAAACAAAACCGACTAGGCCGAAATACAACAAGAGGCCCCAGGGGGCCTGAGGGCGCTCACCTGAGATGGTAGTCTAAATATCAAACCAGGGACTTGACTTGAATAAGCTGCATACGCCCCTCCTAAGAAAAGCATATACCAACTAGATGAAGCGATTGTGCCCACACAATACACAGTATTTTCCTTCTATTTTCAGTTCCTGCACTTTTACGTCCCAAAATTGAGATAAACACATAAAAAACAGATTTTTTTCCCAAACAAAATACTTTCAGCCTAAATTTTTTTCTTCTTCTTAAAACGCATAAAAAGCGATAAAACTAATTTCAGGATTTTGGTCCAAAAGTCCAAGTCCCACCCGGACCCCAAAATTTGGGTGTAAAAAAAATAATTTTTTTTGTCTTAAAATTGACAGAAACGCATAAAAAACAACAAAAAAAAAAATTATGGATTTTGGTCCAAAATTTTCGAAGTCCCACCCGGACCCCAAATATTCAGGGTAAAAAAATTTTTTTTTTTTTTTTTTTTTTGTCTTAAAACTGACCGAAATGCATAAAAAACACCAAAAAAAATTTCAGGATTTTGGTCCAAAATTTTCTAAGTCCCACCCGGACCCCAAATTTTCAGGGAAAAAAAAAAACAAAATTTTTTTTTGTCTTACAATTGACAAAGGCATAAAAAACAAAAAAAAATTTTTTTTTTGATTTGGGTCCAAAATTTCGAAGTCTGCAATGGGACCCCAAATTTTCAGCCTAAATATGAATCCAGGGATTTGGCTTCAACAACTTGAATCTCACCCCCCTAAGGATGCTGCATTCCAAATATCAAAAGATTCTTATTGCTAGATCTGAAGAAGATTTTTCAAAAATACTCCTCATACTGCACTAATTTAAACATTTGGGCTCCATAGAGAGCCCAAATATCGACCCAGGCAATTGATTTCAATAAACATGTGAAACAATCTTCCAAAGATGTTATATGTGAAATTTTAAAGCTTTTGGAGCAGTGGTTTTGGCGAAAAGTAGTCTTATGTTTTTCCCATTACCCACAGTGTTAAAAAATGCTGACTCGGCACTTTTTCAAAGTCCCCAAAAAGTACCCCATGATAAAACCGATGGCAATTGTTTTTTACCATTCCATTCTGTTGGTCCTAAGGAAGCTTCACAACAAATAAGAATTCTCAGTGCCGTGTAGTTTTGGAGATATGGGCGTTTTCATTTTTTTCTATTTTTAGCTCCTGTGGTTCCCACGGGGCTATGGGGAAAAAAATTTCTGCATAAATTAGGTACTTATGACCCAATAAGCACTCACTTAAAATTTGGTTCAAATCGGCCTCGCGGTTTGGAAAATAGAAATTTGGGGCGGGGCAAACATTGTCAAATATAGCCCCTACAACTTCTCTTGAACAAACTTGAGTCTACACCTCAAAAGGAAGCTGCATACCAAATATCAATTCTCTGCTATTGCTGATTCTTGAGATTTTTTAAGAATTGGAGCATTTTTGCCCCATCCCTCTGCTCAATGTGAGCCAAACCCTAATTTGACAAAAAATCAAAATGCCCTTATATATAACCCCTACTCACATGAAATTTCATTAATATGCGGCCAGTGGTTTGGGAGAAAAAGGCCCAAACACCACCTTCACGACGGACGCCGGACGAAAAGTGATCAGAATAGCTCACCCTGACTTTCAGTCAGGTGAGCTAAAAATCTACATTCAAATTTATTGTTTTCAATTTTTGTCTCAAAAACATAGCTTATGACCCCTCATTGGAACAAGCTCATTCCAATGAGGGGTCATTTTTTTTCTTCATGTTTTTGAGACAAAAATTGAATTTTTTTAGTAATTCATGAATTTATTTTGAAAGTATCGTCTGCTACTCACAATGGGTAAAGGCTTAAGAATAACCATTTCCAGCTACGGATACTGTATGATGATCATGCAAGTAAACAAGTATGTCAGCAAGTAACTTGCATGCTTTAATCTGTCTCATATAATTGATGCGAGTCAGTGTGACAATGTTTGCCTGTTTTGGAGCAAGTTTGTTCCTTTGTTAACCCACATAATACAGTAGTTCAAAAGTAACATTTAATTGATCAATTACTTTTTGAATCAATCAAGATGTTGATCACAGATTTATTGATTAACCGTTTCAGCTCTATTATTGCACCTGTGTTGTGAAATGGGATTTTCAACAAATTCCCTGTTGCATATTTCGTTTCTTGATCATAAATACAATTCACACATAGTTTACATACGTATATTTTTGCATGCTGAGCATAGTAAAAGAAGATGAAAAATATAAATGTGAAAAATTTGTCTCGAAAGCCCGGTTAAATTATTCCAACCCTGCAATTCAAGATGCAACTGTTATAACTTATATTTGACTATCTGGCCATCTGTTCATGTCAAATTTTGCACCCTAGCATACCTTCAGTACAAATTTGACCTGTTAACTACATATTCAGCACAAATTTTGGGGACTTGATTTGAACAAACTTTAATCTCAACCGCTAAGATGTTACATACCAAATATCAAAAGATTCTGTCTGATGGATCTGGAGAAGAGGATCTTCAAATAAATTTCCTCATACTGCACCAGTTTAAATTTTGGGGTCCCACAGGGAGCCCAAACATCAAACCAGGGCCTGGTTTTGAACAAATCTGAATCCGACCCCTCTAAGGATGTTGTATACCAAGTATCAAAAGTTTCTGACTGGTAGTTGTGGTAGTTGTGGAGAAGACTTTTTAATTCTGTAAAATAATTTTGTGGGTGCTAATAGAATGGTGCCCCTTGTGGGCCAGGTATCTTTATTTTAACAATTTGAATGAATGGACATTTAAGACACATGGGTATCAAATTTGGTTAAATTCGGCTCAGTAGTTTAGGAAAAGTCGATAATGTAATGTTCACACTGGATGGACAGAAACTGATCAATAAAACTCCCCTTGAGCTTTGCTCTGGTGAGCTAAAAATGTTTATGTAACACCAGACTATTTTATTCTAATTGTCGAGATGGTTACGTTTTGGATGACCAGCACAAAACTGTTGGTACTTGCCACAACAGGGGGCCATGATGGCTCAGTTGTTTGCACATTAGACTTTTAACCAAAATGTTGACGGTTAGATTCTGACCAGCAGTAACTGCATTGTGTCCTTCGGCAAAACACTTAATCCAAATTGCCCATGTGAGGGCCTAATGCAGCAAGGCATATTGCAAATCAATAGTGTACTTCTCTTCAATTGCTACAACTCGGCTTGTGTAGAGTTAGTAAGTTGGAAAAGCTGAGCATTGTTCTCGTGAAATATTATTGTATTATCAGTTCTGGTATGAACACGGTAGCAGATTTCCAGGAACCAGTGGTGCCTGCTGTCAACTTTGCGAGTTGATTACTTATGTGTTTCGCGTTCTATACATTTCAACTTTCATTTTAATGTAGATATACACAAATTATGCATCAAAATGAAGGTTGGGATGAAAAGAACACGATAAAATATATGAAATCAACTCATAATAGTTGACAGCAGGCACCACTGGTTCCTTGAAGTCTGCTACAGTTTTCCAGGATATTTTTTTCGAGTTTGCATTGCTGTTTGCGAAGCAAGATCTCCCAGGTGCGATCCAACCACCAAAATTTGGTTTCTATTGTTTGATTCAATATTTTATGTGCTCATCCAACAATTCAATTCAAATATGGTGCAACTACAGATAAACAGTGTAACAATACACCAATTTATTACGAACATCCGTTGGTCATGCGAAATGGTAAATTTAACTGCCATCTTACCAGTGTTTTCAAATCAGTTGACAAAACCCCACTGGTGTTTTCTACGATCGATGTCAGTGCCAATAAATTAGCTCCCTTGATGTGCACAAGTCATTCTTCGTAATCATCTTCCACGACTTTTTCCATTCGGGTGGATCGATTTGAAAACTGCGAAGTGGAAGTCGAATCATGAACTGCAAGAGCATGTCTCAATCACTGATGTATTTATTTTTCATTGCCAACCCCCAGGACCAGGGTACTCCAGCTTTTTATGTATTTGGTAATGTTAGTTGTCGCGATCATCATACTTATCTATTTTCGTCATAATTAACAGTTCCTGTTACAAAATCGTCTTTATTCTAAAACTGGAAAGTACAAGGGGATGCTTAGACTCAAGAGGGGCCACTTGGTAACTCACATTTGAAAAGTTAGTGATGGGCTTATGCTAAAGTATGAGCTCAGACACTAGTAAGGTGCTATATAAATAATGAAATTTTGTTTATTTTGAAATTCCTATCTCTGATATTCCTTAAATTCTAATTAAATATGCACTAGTTATACATCAAAATGAAGATGGAGATGTATAGAACACGAAAAAATATATGAAATCAACTGATAGAGTTGACAGCAGGCACCACTGGTTCCTGAAAGTCTGCAACCATATTCGTACCAAAACTGAAAATAATATTTCAGAACAACTTGTGGCCAAATGAGCTTCACATATCGAAGAACAAAGCTGGGGCATCAAAATTCTTCATAATACAGTGGCAAAGATGCATGAGGGTAAATTCCAAAACCTTTGCTTTTGTTTTACATTCAAGTGTACTTTTGATTTCCAGTCAACATATGGAAAATAATCGATATACAACGCCATCTAAAATCAAATAATGAGAAAGATCGCCTTAATACAGCATACAGACTGCACAGTTGCCATATTCTATGCAAGGTATCATGACACCCGTTGAAATTTCTTAGAATTACGATTTTGTTTTTCGATGGAAATCAACACATGTCTGTCCTTTTCCCAAATGAAGTCCTGTTGTTGCATCGTAAAGTGTTTTGAATGCGTGGCTTTGTTCTTGGATATCTGAAGGACATTTGGCCACAAGTTGTTCTCGGGAAATATTTTATTTTCAGTTCTGGAACGAATACAGTTGCCGACTTTCAGGAACCAGTGGTGCCTGTGATCAACGCTATGAGTTGATTACATGTGTTTCGTATTCTATACATCTCTATCCTCATTTTGATGTATAATTTGTGTATATTTAATTTGAAATTAAGGAATATCAGAGGTGAGAAACTCAAAATAAACAAAATTTCATTACTTATATAGCACCTTAACTGTGCATTCCCATGAGAGCACCATGGGGGTCTGGACAAACGTTGGATCACTAAAATGTCTGATTTTCTGGTCAAAATGTCCGATTTCATTGGACGAAATGATTATGTCCAATTTTTGGGGATATAATGTACGATTTTTTTTAGACTTTATGTACGATTTATGTGCAAAAACCTAAAGTCTTTTTTTCGTGCTGTTCTCCTCCATGTTTCCTACAAAGGAAAATTGGTGCAGCAATACTAGACAATAAAACCCGTACTAACTTATTTTCATTGACAAAAGAAATATTTACAAGATTTTACCCAGTCTTATTTGAATCATCCATTTCAAATCTATTATACATCACAATTTACATTAGTTTCAATACTGAATAACAGAAGTTTATACTGAACCCTAATCACAGAGATTACAGCATTGTGAGGAGAAATTCAAGGACTTTCAAGGAGTCTGACTCCTTTTCAAGGACTCTTCAATGACATTTTTAGTATTTTCAAAATTCAAGGAGTATTACTGAAATTCAAGGACTTTTCAAGGCTGTATGAACCCTGTAAATTTAACTGAACATCAAACAGCAGCCAAAATGAAATCAGAAGTGCATGTCTTAAATCAACGACGAAAATGCACTAAAAGGCGCTAATTTCATGTCTATTTTTTCAAATTTTTTGTCTTGAGAGGGAAAAACGTCCTCCAAAACCCACCCCTACTCTGCAGGTGTAAGCTGCATATGCTGAAACAGGAACTCATTTACTTTCAATCTGCAGAATGCCTGTAGAGACAGGTAGTGAACAAGAAAATTTATTTGCGGGCCTGCCTTCAAACTTTTCTTCCCACATCAAACAAAACCTTTCAATGAACTGACCTTCATCTCTCATCTATTTATTTATTTATTTATCGATTTGTGTTTGAGGTCACATATTTCTGCACAATGGCTAATCGTGACCACAACATGGAGATAAAGTGAAGTTTATTCAAATCGTTTTGACCAATTTTAGAGGACTTCCACCCCAAGCATTAGTGACTGGGTCCCATTTTACCAGTAAAATATTTCTCATCAGAAATACAATTTTCAATCACCAGATTCAGAAGCAGAACTGGTATTAGAAAGATTTCATCATTGAGAAACTTTCAGACGACTAAAACAAGTTTTTTTAGTTTTAGATACAAGACCACAAAGGAAGAGATGCAAGACCACATCCACGATTCTTTGTTGTCAAGTGTTGTGTTTCAACCGCTTGTTCTATCGCTTTGCAATTTGCACCCTTTTATTCCTGAATAATTTCCTGGCAGCACAAGAATTAGCAGAACATCATTTCGGAGGCCAGCAATCATGTTCACACACATTTTGACAGGCATGATTTGCATGTCTGATTGACACCAATTTACCTGTGTCTGGCATATTTATTTATTGGTGTTTAAACTCTTAACCTGCTAAGTATTTTCAAGAATAAGCTATAAGCTTACTGTCAAATCCCTACAGAACTCAATGTCTATTGCAATTTTGATATATTACACTGTGTTTTGTTGATTACTGTTTTTTTTGCTTTTGTCAGATCTACGATGTTAATGTAACATATAACATTCTCTACTGAATAAATATTGTTTAAACTAAGTATTTTAAAGATATTTGTCATCAACTCTAGTCATGACTAGATACGATGAAAAGTTAATCTAAATTTAACTCGAGAAATCATTGATAAATGAAAGTGTCAATGACACTGTAGCTCAACTTGTCAAGACATGTACATGTATAGTATGTGACACAGCAATGAAACACGTCTAGGTAATGACCTGATAACAAAGGAACATATAAAGTATTGTAACGGTCTGTACATAAATACTGACTGTAGCCTGTAACAAATGTATAAGTAAAGTATTGTAAAGGTTGGTGACAGTCAGATGCTAAACTAGAAAAGAAATCTTGGAGTCCCAGAGTGGGTCTGACTGAACCCCAAAATATTTGTTCTCATAGCACAGTGATAACAAAGGCACCCCAAAACACACTCATTCCTGTCCCAAGGTGAAAACAAAGGTACCCAAGAAGTTTCGTGAAGATCAGTTCATAAATACAAGCTATATAGAAGTTGTGACAAAAAACTGATTGGACCTAATTTCGGTACAAAATGGTCACTGGCAGCCATCTTGAATTTTGGACTGCACTCAGAAATACTCGTTCTCGTCCCAAGGTGATAACTGTTATAGCCCCCATATTATATTGAGATTGATATATCCTTAAGTTGATAATTATGTGAGAAAGATTTTTTTTTTATTTCTGCATTTTCTGACTGGTCAAACTCTTTTGCACACAGTGACCTTGTTTACATCTTTGTTACACTGATATATTGTACATATAGCTGTTGATTGTTTAATTGTTTAAATAGGTCAATGACCTTGTTTACTTGAACTTTAACAGAATCCCCCAGAAACTAATAGAACATTGCAGAAACTTACTCTTCTGGGACATTCTATCTGGTTACTATATAAAGGTTTGTCAACAGAATTCAAAAACTCATTTTAGAAAACCATTTCAGAAAGACTAACTTCAATTGTTTCCATTGGAGATTATTATTGTTTCAGAGGAGTGCATTTATTATAGAAGCAGTGCTTCTTTGTGAATTTGGAAGATTGATTCCAAAAGAGAATTTTGAAGAGAATTTGTTCGTCTTGGAAAAGAGAATTTATACTTTCTGTGAAACAGAATAATATTTTGTGAAAAGCCAGGATTCCACTGGATTGTTTGGAAATTACCTGTGGCGCCAATACTTCTTGGATTTTTACTCCATTTGAATTTTGCGGAGAATTTTATTATATTTTATTGGAGACTGCTGAAATTTCTAAGTGAAAATTTTATTATAAATCTACGGGATACTGTTTCTGAAGAGACATTCTTGGATTTAATACTACATCTACCAGCTGGTAACTTTCTTCAGAAGATACTTCTCCACTGGATTACTGGATTCTGTCAAACTGTACTTTGGACTAATTCTATAATTGATAAGTACCATTGTTTTTATTTTCTGTAACCCAATTAGTGTAAAAGATCTTTGTATCATTTTTTTTTATATCAATTTTTTTTAATTAAATTTCAGAATAGTTAAATTCATAGTTTTGTTGCTGATTCTCAGATTTCTTTCTGTTACCAATATCATTAATAATTCCACACCGTAACAGAAATTGGGGGCTCGTTGCCGAGATTGAATGTTAGATAACGAGAAAGCTTTATTTGCATATTTCAATTATTATTTTGGCTCACTTTCAAAACATTTAAACTTTCTTAGAAACTTTCAGTATTATTATTTATATAATCTGAGAACCAGCAAACCTTTTCATCATGGTATTTATTGTGACTTTATTTCTGAATTTGAAAGATCTCCTAGTTTGGCCCTTTTAGAATCTCTTAAAAAGGAGGATTTATTTCAACTTGCTCAGTGTCTAAAATTACCTGCCACCCCTGGTCTGAACAAGCATAAACTTAAACAGCTCATTGTTAATCATTATACTGAGGAGGGTCTTTTGCCTCAGTCTGGGTCACCTGTCTCTGAACCACAACCTACTGATGCCCTTGAACTCAAAAAGTTAGAATTAGAACTAAAGAGATTAGAAATGCAACAAGAAATGAAAAGACAGGAAAATGAAATGAAATTAAAAGAATTAGAGGCCCAAAAAGAAAAAGAAGAAAGAGAAAATGAAATTAAATTAAAAGAATTAGAAGCTCAAAAAGAAAGGGGACAAATTCAGGCTCAAAAAGAAAGGGAACAAATTCAGGCTCAAAAAGAAAGGGAACAAATTCAGGCTCAAAAAGAGGAAAGGGAATTAAAATTAAGGGAAATAGAAGCTCAAAAAGAAATGCACTTAAAAGAATTAGAAATTCAGGCCCAAAAGGAAATAAAAATAAAAGAATTAGAATCTCAACGTCAAGGCTCAAATGTAATTTCTCCAAGTAGATTTGATGCAACTAAACATGTTAGGCTAGTTCCCCCCTTTCAAGAAAAAGAAGTTGATAAATATTTTTCACATTTTGAAAAAGTGGCAACAAGTTTAGAATGGCCAAGGGATGTCTGGACTTTGCTACTGCAAAGTATTCTGAAAGGGAAGGCCCAAGAAATCTATTCCGCTCTATCTTCTGAGCAAAGCAACAATTATGACGCTGTTAAAGAGGCAATGCTTATAGCGGGGGAGGAATTCGCTAGAATTGTGCACTTGGTGATACCTTCCTGAAATTTGGCATGATGTAAGGGTAGGCATCAGAGATTTCAAAATCGATCGGCTACAAGTTGGCACCATCCTCTAGCCACCACTAGCAGCGAAATCCAAAATGGCCGCCAAGCGGATCGAAAAAAAGCTATTTTCGCCGATCGCACAACTGAAGCTCCAAACCTAACACCATACATGTGCTGTAATTGATGTGAATGATGGAGTGAAGCCCTTGGAACAAGTTGGGGGGAAGATTAATGGATAATGGGATCAGAATTTCCGTCGATGTGTGCGTCTGTGTGTCTGACTGTCAGTATGATCGTCCGTCCGTAGATAAATTAGTGTTGAATGTTTCTCGGGAATGCAATGGTCAAATGAACATGGTATGAGAGATTCCTGTCAACACATGAACAAGGGTACTCGATAGTATGCAGCAGTGGGGATACTTGGACATTTGATAATCCAATTAAAGTGACAGTCTATTCTCAACTTCCGGCATTTTCGATAGATTTATTTTCTAAGAAAATAAAACTATCAAATTTCTAGAGGAGTTCTGGTTCAATCTCAACACCATAGCGACACGTCTGCCAGCAAGGGCAGTGCTGGAATGAACTCGGGATGCATTAGTTCCCGTTGTTAATTATACAATGTTATCTTGCCAGTATAGAACATTGGCAAAATGGGACTAGAAGGGGTGAGTGTATGTTTGCAGTCATTCGAGGTACAGGAATATTTTTTGACTACAAGTAGTATTCTTCATTTTTGGCCAGTTAAGATGTGGTGTGTTCCAAGTCAGGATTAATGTTGCCGACACTTAATGCCCATCCCTCATGGTATGCTACTTTACCAGGGATATAGAGATATAGCCACCACTGGGAGCCAAAACATGACCTTTGATGTCGATGAGTGGTCGAAATGTTTTAGCGAATAACTTATCGAAATATGATCCGGTATGGCAATTTGATACCTTACGTTAGATTTATTAGATCAACTCAGGTATGGATTCATTGAGACATGAGTGCGCTACAAGATGAAGGATTTCCAAGTTGATTTGCTATGGAGTAGGAACTGACTAGTCACATGTGGCCTATGGCCAGAGAAAGACAAGGATACCATAGATGAACACACGGGTGAACGAAGGTATCAACTGTTGTACAGAGGCAAAATAGTTGGGGATATTGTATCATGCTATGCATGAATTAACACCGTCTTGTGCAGTAAATAACAGACTATTTTCCGAAATCTAAAACTGTATTCCTATACCCCGGACAATGTAGCAAGCCACATGGGATGAACATTTGTTAGCAAAATCAACTCAACTAGAAACATGACATGTGTTAACTGGCCGAAAATGGAAAAAAAAATACCAGAATAGGAGATGACTGGTCCTAACATGACAGTATACTACTCAATATTGTTACAACAGCCACCTTCACACTTACACAAAGGTGTGCACCTTAATCCAGCTTTCAAGCATTTGCAATTGCCCTTGCAGGCCTTGGCACAACTACAGTGGAGCATCAGTGCACATGCAGCACTTGCGTCTCCTAGGTGAGTCCAAAATGGGACCAGAATATTGAGACGTGGATTCCACTCCCATCCGTACTGTGATGGGTCTGGCACACATAAGTGTTTCTGCAGAGCACGATGCCAAATGAAAGATGACACAAGAATTACCCTTTTTACATGTTGATACAGAGCTGCTTTGGTGGGCGGGATGTTTTCCATAGACTTAAGGCCATGTGTGAACATATGCCGTCTCGCATCATTGACACGTGTACTGACACAACTGTTACTGTACATCTGTATGGTGAGTTTTTCGATATGCTGCATATGAGGGGAATCCTCTGAAAAGACTTGCGGATTCTCAGTCAATTCTATCATCATTTCAGTTGATGCGGGAAAATTCATCCATGCATTCCATCCTGTCTTCTTCCCAATGCCGAGCATGCTGGATGTTACATCACAACCTGTGAAGGCGTGGAAGAAAGTCAGGGCCTTACAGTAATCAGGTCCAAGTTGTGAAGCTATCTCATGAATTGGCATATCTTTATATGCCTTTCCAATTCCAAACCCAATCCACAGCTCACTGAGTCCAAGGTCACGGAATGTTGCGAAATGGTGCAAAGACAGAATGACGACATCAGAATCAACCGTGCGAAGAAAAGCTATTTTGTGACCTTGTGAGACTGCATGGTTGAGATGAAGCATCATGCGCGTGTCTGCTTCCTCGTGGTTCGATGGAGATATGTCACATAAGCTAACATCCTTATTGCATAGTACATATTCTCCTGATGTCGTTAACAACTGGTACTCGGATGTTGATGTTAATTTCAGCAGTTCAGCAGACAGGAACTTGAAAAATTCGTCTTTATTCTCACTAACTTTCAAGAATGCCTGCCAATTCTTCCCTTTAGGTAAAGGGACGTTCTCGGACACCCGTATCAACCTAACTGCTGTCTCACCGAGGCGTTTTGCTCGCGTCTGATTCTTCAAACTGCCTTCGGGGTAACAGTCATAGATCGCATCAACCCTTGTGGTGTTCGTGTTAATCAGAGATTCGATGTATGGCAATAATTGCAATCGAGCATATTCTCCAAACAGATCCGCTTTCTGTGGTTTGATTACATGGACTACAGCAGGCATATCCAAGATGACAACTGAAGCTTGTCTAGCTGCTGAATTCTTCCCTTGTGCAGGAATAGCTGGTAAACAATTGAGAATTTGAGATTTTGTCCCACTCCGTAGCTTACCTCTATCGGATAATGCTGGCGGATCACGTGCATTCTCGTGCATGAAAAACTCATCCATGTTTGAATCAGGCCGGGCTTGCAGTGAAACGAACATCTGGGTAACTATTGCGGCAGTTGCTTTACTTGACATGAGTTTGTCTCGGCCTTTGTCCAGGTTGGCTGGGGGTGGGTTAAGGAAGGTATATATATTTGCCTTGGGAATAACATCATTCAGGGGTACGGTGCATTCCACAAGCCTTTCCTTCAAGAAAGTGGAATATAAATGCTTGCCCCTTTCGGGTAATGACCGTAAACTCTTACTAACTTCGGGGTCCATATATTCACCAGTATCTAATGTCACCAGCTGACCACTAGTTTCATCATAAGGGTTGATAATGAGTCCCTGATTCACCAGATCGAGGAGAGATTTCAATTGATTCAGAAATTTTTTCTGCTCTGATACCGAACTTTCCGGGTGTTCCGTGTTATCTGATGATGTTGTGTGGAAACTTGCATATTCATACTCATCTATAACACGCAGAACTTCTGACCTTGAAAGCTCAATAACGACTTTCTCTTCAGCCTGGCCATAGAGACCTTTTGGACCACTGTCTTCTTTGAGTAGTTGGATACTATGTTCTTGGCTCTGATCTAAACCCATCATACTGAACTTCCTCTCACTACGCTGGACCACAAAATGGCCTTCCATGAATTTGTTGTGGATTGAAGGATGCCGCCTGGGTAGCTGAGACATGTCTCTCAGAAATACGGGGACCCACCGACAATAATTTGTATGTCCTAGGGCAAAAAAGTAACTGCACAACTCATCGATAGAACACAGTGTACCAGGCCAGTTACCGATTCGTTGGTTCCGAACGAATTGACAGCTTGTCAAGAGAAAGTTCCGAACGATTTCACCCCAATAGCGCGCAGTTGGAGATTGTGAAAGAATCCTCTGTTCCCACATTTCAAATGACTCATGGGGCCCAGTCTGCTGACAGTAAATCTCATAAGCATTCTTTCTGAGGATCTCAAGCCAAGCTAGAGTGAGAAGATATGCCTGTCGCGTCCTCTTGACATGTTTCCCACCAAGTAGGGATGATGCTACACCGGGTGTGAATATCTTTGCGAGGTGAAACATTCGCTCCCAACCAGAACCACCCATAAGCTTACCACCAGCTTCTTGGGTGCACATTTCAAGATGCAGGAATCCAATCATACACACCATTCGATCCTCACCTATCTCCTCTGGGAACAGCCATTGACATTTTTTCTGCCTGGCATACAACGGACAGTCACCTTCAATGACAGGTATCTGGCCGGGGTTTACGAAAGCAGTAGCTTCCCTGACCACATACATAGCATGCTTCTGCATACTGAGTGAGTCCGCTTTCTGCTCACTGAAAACAGGGAATACCCCAATAACTGCACGAGGTTTGACATTGTCTTGATCTTCATGTTTTGAAAAGAAGCCTGAAAAGGTCACAGGGACTTCATCAAGCTGCCAGCTGCCATCAACCTTCCCTTTATTGCTGATCTGTGACACATGAGACAACCAGTCATTCTCTCCCACGTTCAAATCTGCATATTCATTGGGCCGTACATTACATTCATCTGGAGATTCAAGCCTGATGTCCCCACCAAAGTCTTCAACGAAAGGAACAAATGCATAGTCGTCTGGGAGTTCAATTTGTGTGTCTTCTGGAACATCTAAACTCAGTGGTGGGGGATCAGTACCCACATTGTCCCTGCTCAGTTGACCAATGAGTGTGATGGACGTACCATGCATATCAGATCTACCAGATACATCAATGTTATCAGTGGTTCCTATCGAGAAAACATTACGTTTGCAGTTAGCTGGGACTACAACACCTTCGTTCTTGAACCGCAGTGAAACAGCTCTCGCGAAACTCCTGCGAACATCCATTACGCGATCATAAGAGACAGAGAGTCCCATTTGATGAAAATCTCTGATAAGATTTTTCATACGATCATGGGCATGCAACTTCAAACCCACATAAAGAGGCATTGGAGTTTCTCTGTCACGTCTCTGGTGAACATTTTGTGCATGTTCGGAGCGTTTCGCTGAATTGCTGATCAACATCTGTGAAATAGTACAAGCCACTCGAGTCTTGGCATTAACAGTCTCATCATCGCCTAAGTTCTGTATACTACATGTGCCCTCAAGTAGAACTCTAAGAAGAGTCAGGAGTGAGTTGGGTACAGGCTCGCTCAAGCAATAAGATGAAAATGATCCCGTGAAAGGAGCTTGAGATATGAGTATGTGTTTACGCAGAAGAAGACCCACATCAACTATCTTTTTTGCCTCTTCCTCAGACACTATACGAGTTAAAGATTCGGACAACAAGGAGCCAACTCGAAACCTACTTGAAATAAACACATCTCTACCCTGTGTGAAGGCGTCCCAGCCATCGCCCAATTTCTGCAACAAATGTTCTTTGAATCGAGTGGAATGTATTTCTTCACTAAGCCAATCAGAACCGACTTGCTTCAACCTCCGACTGTACAGATTCTTGAGATCGACAAGCTTCATCGCGGAATCGTTGTGTTCAACAAATGTTATGAGCTCTGCCATAACGAGAGGGTCATAGGGCAGGCCTGACGCGGAATGTTCGGCGTTCTTCGACTTTTTAGATTTAGCCGCTCGTGCTTCATTGGCAAGCTTACAATAACAGGTTTTGTGATAGTAAAGATCACTAGCAGCGGAATCAAATGCTGCATTGACCCGAGAAAAAACAACCCAGTTCTCGGCTTCCTTTGCCATAATTTTGAGTTTATTGTTATCAGACATTGATCTGCAAATAGGCTCACTGCTGTCACCTTCGCGTTTGTGACAATAAACACACTGGGGCAGTTTCCTGTCACAGCCAGATTCAAAACTTGTCCGTGTTCTTTTAGGACTCAGCGTGGAGCAGGATGCCACTGCCTCATTTCGCTCTCGCTTGTGTAGCACGCGCTGTACGATGTGAGTCCGAATACTGTCACGGCATGTCTTATGATATATTGCCTTATTCGTCAACAGTGACATCGACATACACTCATCACTCTCTCTCATCAAACAATCAATGGTCAAATTATATGGAAGCTCAACGCCATTATCTAGGAAGCGCGTTATGTCTTCCTCAATAGCTTTATAGGCGTCATGAAAACGAGATTCTCTATACGGACGCATCAATTTCTTGGAACTGTCTTGCTGGCAAAAGCAACAACGTTCCCAGTCAGTACTAGTCCGTAAACGAAGAGGATTCTCACTCATTCTGTGAATGATTTTTGTGAACAATCGCGTTCTCGAATTAATTTCGACAGACAAATCAGAATTGCTTGCGGAATTACGCCAAACAAGAGATTGTATGGCAAAGAGACTGCTTCATAAAGAGCGTTGTTTCTCCGGGATCAGCGTCATTCAGGTTTGCCTGAATGACGCTGATCCCGGAGAAACAACGCTCTTTTCAAGTTCCAAGAAATTGATGCGTCCGTATAGAGAATCTCGTTTTATTCTACATCATCTCCCACGTCTGTTTCCAACACGTGCGTGGATCAGAGTTCACTTTCGCGCCCTTACAATCGGATGTATAGTCGGTAGACCGTCGAAAAGGAGGTTCCCTTCAGCCGCTGGCGGCCATTTTGGATTGTGCCGCTACTGGTCGCCACCGGTCGGTGTCAACTTGTAGCCGATCGTTTTTGAGAACCTCATAGCCTACACTAACAGTGTGCCAAATTTCAAGAAGGTATCACCAAGTGCACAATTCACCTGTATGTGACGAATTCCTCCCCCGCTATTAAGGCATATGAACTTGTTACAGAGGCCTATAGGCAGAAATTCAGAAATTATTATAAAAATGAAAATCAAACTCATGTGGAATTTGCCAGAGAAAAGCAAAATTTATTTGACAGGTGGTGCCACTCAAAAGAAATAGGGAAAGATTTTACAAAATTAAAGGAAATGATGCCGATTGAGGAGTTTAAAGGAAAGATACATTCAGATATAAAGGCCCACCTGGATGAACAAAAAGTTGACACATTAAATAGAGCAGCAGTACTGGCAGATGACTATGCCTTAACTCATAAAATGAGTCGTAACGCCACAAATTTTTGGCCCCACAAGAATTCTTTCCAAAGTGGACCTAGACCAGCTTCAGATAAAACTCATCCTTCCAATCATCCTTCCCATCCTACAAACTTTTCACCACCTAAATTTAATCGGAAGCCTAATGAGAATAAGTCATCCAATGCCAGCCCTACACCATTACGACCCAACAGTTCAACTAAAACTTGTAATTATTGTAAGAAAGCAGGTCATTTATTATCTGATTGCTGGCTGTTAAAAAGGAAAAATGAGTCCTCTACTTCACAGAATGCACTAGCATGTGCTCCATGCCCTGAAAATTATGTTATAAAGCAAGACGCTTTAGAAAATTATAAGCCATTTATTTCTGAAGGCTTTGTTTCCCTTGATGGGGATAAGCACTGTTCCTTACCAATAAAAATACTGAGAGACACAGGGGCTACTCAGTCATTAATGTTAGAAGGCATTTTGCCATTTTCTGAAGAAAGTGCTACAGGGGCACAAGTTCTAATATCAGGTATTGAGTCAAACTCTTTAAAGGTCCCACTTCATAAAATAAATTTAAGAAGTAGCTTAGTAAATGGGACTGTGACAGTAGGAATCAGACCTACTCTACCTGTAAAAGGTATTTCTTTATTATTGGGAAATGACTTAGCTGGTGACAAAGTCACTGTAGAACCTCAAGTGGTGGATAAGCCGAGCACAGATGAAAGTATTATTAATTTGAAGGAATGTTTTCCTTTTGCCTTTCCAGCATGTGCTGTGACTTGGTCCATGGCAAAGAAAACTGAGGTTGATAACAACCTCAACTGTGTTGATTTAAACAGCAAAGCTGATGATAAGAACTGTCACAGAATTACGGATTCTGAAGACATTGATTTGTCTCAGACATTTTTGAGTCAGTGTGATGACTCGTCCAGACATTGTAAAGAGGCCACTACACCTGAGAGTGATGGGGGACCTCCTTGAATGTCATTTCCCGGACATCTTTAATTCAGGAACAGGAAAGTGATCCTGACCTTGCCGAGCCACGTGAAAAGGCTCTAACACAGGCTGAAGCCCAAAACACCCCTGTCTGTTATTTCAGAAAATCTGGTGTACTTATGAGGAAATGGCGACCACCAGAAGTACCCTCCAATAGTGATTGGGAGGTTATTTATCAAATAGTTGTCCCCATTAAATACCGGAATGAAATAATAAGCCTGGCTCATGAAAATCCAATGGCTGGACATTTGGGAGTTAGGAAAACCTACTCTCGTATTCAGCAATGTTTTTACTGGCCCAAGCTTCGAGAGGATGTTGTTGAATTTTGTAAAACCTGCCACACCTGTCCAATTGTAGGAAAACCCAACCAGAAGATTCCTCCTGCTCCCCTTCAACCAATCCCTGCTTTTGTGGAGCCATTTAGTAGAATTATTATTGATTGTGTTGGCCCTTTGCCTAGAACAAGTTCTGGAAATGAATATCTTCTTACCATCATGAGTGCTTCTACACGATTTCCTGAAGCTATACCTCTAAGAAATATTAAAACTAAGACAATAGTTAAGGCCTTGATAAAATTTTTTACAACTTTCGGTCTACCCAGGTCAGTGCAATCGGACCAAGGCTCAAATTTTATGTCAAACCTTTTTCAGCAGGTGATGTATGAGCTCAAAAATTAAGCAGTACACATCAAACAGCATCCATATAGATTGAACCCTTTCAAAGCTGAGATCATGCGACAGGAAATACAGTATATGCTGGACAATGATATCATAGAACCTAGCCATAGCAACTGGAGTTCGCCCTGTATACTCGTCCCAAAACCTGATGGCAGTTACCGATTTTGTACGGATTACCGAAAGGTGAACAGCCTCACCAAAACAGACAATTATCCAATTCCAAGAATTGATGACTGCATTGACAAACTTGGCCATGCTAAATTTGTGACAAAATTTGACTTGTTAAAGGGTTATTGGCAAGTCCCTTTAACAGAAAAAGCAAAAGAAATATCTGCTTTTGTTACCCCATTTGGGTTGTATCAATATAAAGTAACCCCTTTTGGCATGAAAAACTCTCCGGCAACGTTCCAGTGCATGGTTAACCACTTAATTGCAGACCAAGATCACAGTGAAGCTTATATTGATGATGTTATTATACACACAGATACAAATTGGGCTGATCATCTAAAGCATATTCAAGAATTTTTTGACAAAGTGACCCAAGCCAACCTAACTATTAACTTGGTAAAATCAGAATTTGGCAAAGCAACTGTAAATTATTTAGGTCATGTTGTGGGGCAGGGGCAGGTGAGGTCGATTGCGGCTAAAGTTGATGCCATTGTAAATTTTCCAGTACCAAACTCTAAAAAAGAGCTCATGAGATTCTTAGGCATGGCTGGATATTATAGAAAATTTTGTTTAAATTTTTCAGATGTTGTCTCCCCTTTGACCAGTTTATTGAGCAAACGGGTTAAGTTTGTTTGGTCTGAGGAATGTCGGAAATCCTTTAACAGAATAAAAACTTTATTAAATAATTCCCCTGTCCTGGCCAGTCCCAATTATGAAAAGCCCTTCAAATTATTCATAGATGCAAGTGACAATGGAGCAGGTGGGTATATTGCCCAGGAAGATTCCCAAGGTATTGATCACTCTGTATGTTATTTTTCCAGAAAATTTCTCAAACATCAAAAGAATTACTCTACAGTAGAAAAAGAAACTTTGGCTCTAATTTTGGCATTAACCCATTTTGATGTGTATCTAGGAACTGCCCAATGTCCAATTACAGTTTACACCGATCATAACCCCTTAACATTTATCAATAAAATGAAAAACAAGAATCAAAGATTATTGTGGTGGAGTTTAGCCCTTCAAGAATATAATTTAGAGATTGGGCATATTTCGGGAAGAGATAATGCTGTAGCTGATGCTCTTTCCAGAATATCCTAATTTAAAATGATATGATCAGCCCCTATTCACTTCATGTGTATATATGTTTATTAAAAAAAAAAAAAAAAATTGTGAAGATTATGGTGTGTGTGTATTGTAAACCAGTCAGAGTCTGCTAAAATTATGTAAAAAGTTTTCAGTACCTTCAAACTTTTTCTTTTAAGGCGGGGTGTGTTATAGCCCCTATATTATATTGAGATTGATATATCCTTAAGTTGATAATTATGTGAGAAAGATTTTTTTTTTTATTTCTGCATTTTCTGACTGGTCTAACTCTTTTGCACTCAGTGACCCTGTTTACATCTTTGTTACACTGATATATTGTACATATAGATGTTGATTGTTTAATTGTTTAAATAGGTCAATGACCTTGTTTACTTGAACTTTAACAGAATCCCCCAGAAACTAATAGAACATTGCAGAAACTTCCTCTTCTGGGACATTCTATCTGGTTACTATATAAAGGTTTGTCAACAGAATTCAAAAACTCATTTTAGAAAACCATTTCAGAAAGACTAACTTCAAATGTTTCCATTGGAGATTATTATTGTTTCAGAGCAGTGCATTTATTATAGAAGCAGTGCTTCTTTGTGAATTTGGAAGATTGATTCCTAAAGAGAATTTTGAAGAGAATTTGTTCGTCTTGGAAAAGAGAATTTATACTTTCTTTGAAACAGAATAATATTTTGTGAAAAGCCAGGATTCTACTGGATTGTTTGGAAATTACCTGTGGCGCCAATACTTCTTGGATTTTTACTCCATTTGAATTTTGCGGAGAATTTTATTATATTTTATTGGAGACTGCTGAAATTTCTAAGTGAAAATTTTATTATAAATCTACGGGATACTGTTTCTGAAGAGACATTCTTGGATTTAATACTACATCTACCAGCTGGTAACTTTCTTCAGAAGATACTTCACCACTGGATTACTGGATTCTGTCAAACTGTACTTTGGACTAATTCTATAATTGATAAGTACCATTGTTTTTTTTTATTTTCTGTAACCCAATTAGTGTAAAAGATCTTTGTATCATTTTTTTTTTTTTACATCAAGTTTTTTTAATTAAATTTCAGAATAGTTAAATTCATAGTTTTGTTGCTGATTCTCAGATTTCTTTCTGTTACCAATATCATTAATAATTCCACACCGTAACAATAACAAAGGTACCCAAGAAGTTTCGTGAAGATCGGTTGATAAATACAGCCTCTAGCCCGAGCCGTATTGACATGAGCACTTACAGTGTATAAGTACCACTAAATAAATCAAAATTCATCTAATTTGCTTAATTTCTGCACGAAAAAAAATCGTGTACTGTATGTGATGTATTCCATTTTACTAAACATTCATACAAAAATTTATTCAAATCAGAACTTTCATACAGAAGTTCTGTACAAAAGACTGATTGCACGAATTTTGGTACAAAATGGCTGCTGGTGGCCATCTTGAATTTCGGACCACACCCCAAAACACGCGTTCTCATCCCACGGTGATAACAAAGGTACCCAAGAAGTTTCGTAAAGATCGGTTCATAAATAAGGCCTCTAGCCTGAGCCGTATAGAAGTTGTGTACAAAAAACTGATTAGACCTAATTTCGGTACAAAATGGCCACTGGCAGCCATCTTGAATTTCGGACCGCACTCAGAAACACTTGTTCTCGTCCCAAGGTGATAGCAGAGGTACCCAAGAAGTTTCATGAAGATCGGTTGATAAATACAGCCCGAGCCGTATTGACATGTGTACTTACTGTGTGTAAGTTGCACTGAAAAAATCAAAGTTCATCTAATTTGCATAATTTCTGCACAAGAAAAAAACCCGCATTATATGTGATGTATCCCATGGTACTAAACATTCATACAAAAAATTATTCAAATCAGAACTCTCATGTGGAAGTTCTGCGCAAAAATCTGATTGCCCCTAATTTTGAACAAAATGGCTGCCAGCGACCATCTTGCATTTCGGACCGCACCCAAAAACACTCGTTCTTGTCCCACGGTGATATCAAAGGTACCCAAGAAGTTTCATAAAAATCGGCTCATAAATGCGGCCTCCAGCCCGAGCCGTATTGGCATTTGCACTGACAGTGCTGAAAGTAACTCTAAATACATCAAAGTTAGTCTAATTTGCATAATTTACGTAAGAGAAAAAAAAACCTGTATTATATGTGATGTATCCCACGGTACTAAACATTCATACAAAAAATTATTCAAATCAGCGCTTTCATATGGAAGTTCTGTGCAAAAAACAGATTTCTGCATCGTCGGTACAAAATGGCCGTCACCTTGAATTTCGGACCGGAGCCAAAAACACTCGTTCTCGTCACACGGTCATAACAAAGGTACCCAAGAAGTTTTGTAAAGATCGGTTCATAAATATGGCCTCTAGCCCGAGCTGTATCCAATTGTTGACGAACGGACAGTCGGCCAGATGGACGACGGGCCATGACAAAAGCTCAAATTTGGCTTCGCTAAAGTTGAGCTAAAAATAAAACAAAATAACTAGTGTGGGCACACCTATGACCAACATGGGCATATCTATGACCAACAAATATTATAGAAAATAATAATTTACTTAAGTTACGAAAGTTCTGAATATTCTTGGACGGACTCACACATGGACCGACTGACAAACGCATGGATGCACAGATGCATGTAATCCAGTATACCCCCCATTTTCTTCGAAAGTGGGGGTATAAAAACAGTATATGTTGGATTATCAAAAGGACAATCAAAAGTCTCTGAAAATCCAAGATGGCTGTCATGGTGGCCATATTGGATATGCCAGAATGCTGGTTATCGAAAGAAACCATCCTCTAGTCATAACTAATCAACCATAAAAAAATAGTATCTGTTGGATGTATTGTTTTCAAGTTATCATGTGGACAAACAAAAGCTAACGGACGGACAAATGAAAGCTAACGGACGGATGGACAGTGCCATACCATAATACAGCCCGCTCATATGAGCGGCCGTATAATAAAAGGCTCCAAGAGGCCTTAACCGCGCACCTGATAAAATTGGCTAAAGAAGGATTCAAAGTCACATTCAGCATCTACATCACGTTAATATTGTTAATCTAATTTACCTATAGGAATGGGGTTTGGGGTGAGAAGGACCGGTTTGTAATTTTTTTATTTTTCTTTTTTGCATAAAATTACTCAAAACCGCTTCAAAACACATTTTCAAGCGAAAAGAAAGAAAATCACCCAGTGGATCCCAATCCAACTCTAAATCCCCATACCCAATAGCGTGAAAGGTGGTTTTTTTTGGCCTATGATCAAAGCTTCTTTTCAAGCCAAAAAACAAATATTGTCCAACATTGTTGTTTTCAGTGTTTGCATGTGTATCGTAATCAATAATGTTATTAAATTAAATAAATGTACATGTAGCACTGACTTTGTTTCAAACTAACAGATGACTGCCGACTTGTTATTTTGTTATCCATTTATTTATTTATATTTATTTATTGGAGTTTAAGGTCACATATTTCTGCACAATGGCTAATCATGGTCGCATCATGGAAAAAATGTCAAGTTTAGTCAATCGTTTATACCCATGTTACCCATTTCGAGGACTTCCACCCCAAGCATTGGTGACTGGGTCCTAATTTACCAGTGAAATATTTCTCATCAGAAATACAATTTTCAATCACCAGATTCAGAAGCAGAACTGGTATTTGAAAGATTTCATCATTGAGAAACTTTCAGACAACTAAAACAGTACTTTTAGTTTTGCATACAAAACCACAAACGAAGAGATGCATGACCACATCCATGATTCTTTGTTGTCAAGTGTTGTGTTTCAACAGCTTGTTCTATCGCTCTGCAATTTGCATCCATTTATTCCTGAATAATTTCCTGGTAGCACAGGAATTTACAGTACATTATTTCGGAGGCCTGCAATCATGTTCACACACATTTTGACAGGCATGATTTGCATGTTTGATAAACACCAATTTACCTGTGTCTGGCATATTTATTTATTGGTGTTACTCTTATGCCTGAAAATGTTTGCTCTGTGTATATATTCAATGGCCTCTGCATACCTCAGGATACCTTTCAGAACTGCATCCTTCACATGTCGAATTTTGAATTCTTTGAACGGTGATTTTTGGAAAGTTTTCATGTGAACAGTTTGTTTTTATCACTCATGTTATTACTCAGGCCTGGCATTCTGGCGCGAGCGGTAAAATCGCTCGCGTAAAGTCGACCCCACGCAAGCGAAAAAATCGCTCGCGCAAATGGCTGATTCCCGATCCTGGTAAGTAACAATAATTGAGTTGAAGGGAACACGGCATCAGTCATATGGCACTGAACAGGGTCAGTATAATATTCTTTGTCTGGAACACTGTCTGTACACTTGGATAACAATTGAATTCCAGTGTCAAATAATGACGCACATCAAAGGATTCCTGACTGTCGGTGTCGAAAATGTCTGCAATTGACAAGTTTATCGTCTGACGTCAAGTGCGTGGATTATTTCAGAATTCTCCTTTGCGTCTCTGAACAGTTTTAAGCATGTGCTTATTCAAATAGCTGTTGCCTGTTGGTACTGTGTTAGTACTCTTAATACTGTAATCACTGTTCCGTCAGTTCCACAGAATAAATGAACCAAATTTTTTATTCATAAATGATAAAATCTCATAATTTCTACTATGCTAATGTGATTGGTTGTAGTAAAACAATTCTACTAATCAATCGGCTTCGTTCAAACGGGCGCCGAATAATTTAAATCTGTGTTGTCTGATTGGACAGTAACTTGATTTAGTAATCATGTGATAGTGTCAAGACCCACAATGCCACATTAATTTTCAACACAAATGAGACAATTGTCTCACGTGGATAAATAAATACATATTGATATTGCAAATGTTACGATGGAAGCCTTCTATTTGAATGCGGATTATTAATTATACAGCACAAACAACTTCATACAACATGGATTCAAGGTATGTCAGCATTTTGTTAATTGGAATTCTGGCCATGAATGATGATATTGGAAGCAACTTCCTGTTTTTTCTGTTTCTCTATCGTGCACTGGCCCATGTTTGAAGTTCAACTTCAGTACCGGTAACTGTAAACACCAAACACAAACCCACCCATGAACGGACGGCCTTTACGTCCAGAATTATGTAGCGGGAGCGATTCACTCGCGTAAGTATATGCCACGAGAGCGATTTTTTTGCTCGCGCAAATTTTTCAAACGACCAGGCCTGATTACTATTTTTTTTTTAAAATTCATAACAGATCTAAAGCACATACATACAAACTGATGTCAAGTGAAATCAAAAGTACACAAAAACATTACAGGAAGTAAACAATATAGGGGTATACTTATTCGTACTAATAACTTTCATGGTGTATAAATAGACTTACTTCCCTTATTGCATGGAGCTGAAACGTTAAGGGGTTTTCTAGATCGATTAATCACGTGGATTACAGTGGTGTGATCACAAAAGTGGAAGAGGGCTATCGAACGCGTGGCAACGCAATCGAGATCGACATGATGAGGTTTCTGCATCTTGCAACAATTAAAGCGCGATCGAATCGATGCAGATTCCCCGATTAAGTTTACAAGTGTGAACACGATAATCAACACAGTCGTGATTTCACAACTGCCACAATCAACATACAAATACATGTGTACCCTCGCATTTTCTCTATGAATGGAAAACTCCACAAATTACAGAATGAATATGGTTATATGCCACTTCGGGCAATTTGAAAGCAAATTGTGTTTTGAGAAACAGAAATCTGGTCCCGTGATACTTATTTTGCGACACTCCGTCCTTACTTTGTTTACATGTGGAGTGATAAAAATTAAAAGAAAACAAATTAAAGCGATATTTTGAAAAGAAAATTGAAACGAAGAAATGAGGACTGTGCAGCGTGTGTGGAAGAATGGAAACAGAAATAAGAAATTGAAACCAAAATCGAAATGCTTGCCTATGGGGACAGTTAAGAACTAAGTTACAATTCGAGCTCCCACAGAGAGCCCCAATATGGACTTACGAACATGGCTTGAACAAACTTGAATCTTACCCCCGTAAGGACGCTGCATAAAAAAGCATTCATCTTTCAAGCTCCCACAGTGAGCCCAAATATGGACCCAGGGACTTGGCTTTAACAAACTTGAATCTCCACCCCCCCCCCCCCCCCCTTGAACAAACTTGAATCTCACCCCCTAAGGATGCTGCTGCATACCAAATATCAAAACATTCTGACTGCTGGATGTGAAGAATAAGATTTTTATAGAGAATTCCTCATTTTGAACTAAGTTATCATTCAGGCTCCCACAGTGAGCCCAAATATGGACCTAGGGACATGGCTTGAACAAACTTGAATCTTACTCCCCTAAGGATGCTGCATACCAAATATCAAAACATTCGGCTGCTGGATCTGAAGAAGATTTTTAAAGAAAAGTCCTCATTTTGAACTAAGTTATAATTCGAGCTACCACAGTGAGCCCAAATATAAACCCAGGGACTTGGCTTGAACAAACTTGAATCTCGCCCCCACTAAGCATGGTGCATACCCAATATCAAAAGATTCTGCCTGCTGGATCTTGAGAAGAAGATTTTCAAAGAAATTTGTCTGAAATGCACCAAGTTCAAATTTGGGCTCCTATACTGAGTCCAAATATAAACCCAGGGGGCCAATTTGAACAAACTTGAATCAGATCCACCCCACAATGTTGCATACCAAATATCAAAAGATTCTGCCTGCTGAATCTGGAGAAGATTTTTTAAGAAATTTGCCTGAAATGCACTAAGTTCGAATTTGGGCTTCTATAGTAAGCCCAAATATGAATCCAGGGGCCGATTTGAACAAACTTGAATCAGATCTACCCCACAATGTTGCATACCAAATATCAAAAGAGTCTGCCTGCTGGATCTTGAGAAGAAGATTTTCAAAGACATTTGCCTGAAATGCACTAAGTTCGAATTTGGGCTTCTATAGTGAACCCAAATATGAACCCAGGGGGCCGATTTGAACAAACTTGAATCAAATCCACCCTACAATGTTGCATACCAAATATCAAAAGATTCTGCCTTCTGGATCTGGAGAAGAAGATTTTTTAATCTTTTTCCCATTGCCTACAGTGTTAAAAAGTGCTGACTCAGCACTTTTTTAAAGTCCTGAAAAAAGTACCTTGTGATCAAACAGATAGGGATTTTTTTAACCACTCTATTCTACTGGATAAAAATTAAGCTTTATACAAAACAAGGGACGCGATTTGAACAAACTTGAATTTGCCCCCCCCCCTAGACATGTTGTATACCAAAACTGAAATGATTCTGACTGGTGAATCTGAAGAAGATTTTTAAAGAATAGTCCTCATATTGCACTAAGTTGAAATTCGGGCTCCTGCAGGGAGCCCAAATATTAACCCACAGACTCAATTTGAACAAACTTGAATCTGACCCCCCCATAGATGTTGTATACCAAACATGAAAGGATTCTGACTGGTGAATGTGAAAAAGATTTTAAAAGAAAATTCCACATATTGCACCACGTTAAAATTTGGGCTCCCATAGGGAGCCCAAATATTAGCCCAGGGACTCGATTTGAACAATCTTGAATCTGGTTCCTCTAGGTAAGTTGCATACCAAATATGGCGGATCTAAAGAAGAAGAGTTTTAAAGCATATTCCACATATTCCACTAAGTTAAAATTTGGGCTCTGATAGGGCGCCCAAATATTGACCCAGGGACTTGATTTGAACAAACGTGAATCTGACCCCCCTAAAAATGTTGTATACCAAATATGAAAAGATTCTGACTGGTGGATCTGAAGAAGATGATTTTTAAAGAAAATTCCACATACTGCACGAAGTTAAAATTTGGGCTCCCATAGGGAGTCTAAATATTAAACAAGGGACTCGATTTGAACAAACTTGAATCTGCCCCCCCTTAGAGATGTTGTATACCAAAACTGAAATGATTCTGACTGGTGAATCTGAAGAAGATTTTTAAAGAATAGTCCTCATATTGCACTAAGTTAAAATTTGGACTACCATACCCACGCACTCAATTTGAACAAACTTGAATCTGACTCCCCTATAGATGTTGCATACCAAAACATGAAAGGATTCTGACTGGTGAATCTGAAAAAGATTTTTAAAGAAAATTCCACATATTGCACTAAGTTAAAAATTTGGGCTCCCATAGGGAGCCGAAATATTAAACCAAGGACTCGATTTGAACAATCTTGAATCTGGTTCCCCTAGATAAGTTGCATATCAAAACATGAAAGAATTCTGACTGGTGGATCTGAAGAAGAAAATTTTTAAAGAATAGACCTCATATTGCACTAAGTTCAAATTCGGGCTCCCACAGGGAGCTCAAATATGAACCCAGGGACTCGATTTGAACAAAACTGAATCTGACCTCCCCAGAGATGTTGTAAACCAAATATGAAATGTTTCTGACTGGCGGATCTGAAGAAGAAGATTTTTAAAGCCTATTCCACATATTCTAATAAGTTGAAATTTGGGCTCCCATAGGGGAGCCCAAAGATTGACCCAGGGACTCGATTTGAACAAATGTGAATCTGACCCCCCCTAGAGATGTTGTATGCCAAATATGAAAAGATTCTGACTGGTGGATCTGAAGAAAAGTTTTAAAACAAAATTCCACATATTGCACTAACTTAAAATTCGGGCTCCCATAGGGAGCCTAATATTAAGCAAGGGACTCAATTTGAACAAACTTGAATTTGACCCCCCTAGAGATGTTGTATACCAAAACTGAAATGATTCTGACTGGTGAATCTGAAGGGGAAGATTTTTAAAGAATAGTCCTCATATATGAACCCACTGACTCTATTTGAACAAACATGAATCTGACCCCCCTATACATGCTGTATACCAAAATATGAAAAGGATTCTGACTGATGAATCTGAAAAAAGAAGATTCTATAATGTTTTTCCCATCGCCTACAATGTTAAAAAAAAAGTGCTGACTCAGCACTTTTTCAAAGTCCCAAAAACTGTACCCTACGATAAAACCGATGGCAATTTTTTTTTGGACCAATCCTTTCTGTTGGTCCTAAGGAAGCTTCACACCAAATAAAAATTCTCAGTGCCGTGCAGTTTTTGGAGATATGGACGTTTTAATTTTTTTTTCTATTTTTAGCTCCTGCGGGAAAATTTTTTTTTGCATAAATTACGTACTTATGACCCAATAAGCTTTTTTGGGGGAAGCATTTGTTGATTTAGCTTATTGGGTAGAATTATTTTAATGTTTTCTTGTGAATGTATAATGCTGAATACTTGGACCCGTTTTAGGCCTCCATTTCCCAAAACCTTTCCCATTCCTTCTACCTTGAGAAAGAGAATTTATTACATTACATATTTTTAATTTTACAGGCTCCATTTTTGTTCAGCATGCTGGTGGTAATTACTGTTTAAATGAGTATGCAGACTGAAGGGATGTTGGTTAGAAATTGTTGGTCAAAAGCAATATCTTCAAACTTGACGTTCTGAAAATGAAATTTGAGAGAATTCAAATCTCAACATCTTATGTGGTAGGGGTAGGGAAAAGCAGAATATATGTTCTTTAATGAGAAGATATTCTTAGTTGGTTATTGTATTATCTGTAGTACACATTTGGCCATCTTATGCCACTTTTCTTGATTTTCTATCCATCACGTTTCTCAAGTTATTGCCAGTAGAGCGTAAAAACATGCCCAAATTCATATATTTTAAAATTCACAAAAGTTAAAAAATTTATAGTAATTTATATATTTTTTATACTTACCAATGACCCAGACATAGCTGGTGCTAACTCTTAAAATATAGGGCCAAACACAAATTTTGCCCCCCAATCCCCAAAACTGGCATCTAAAACCAAAGAAAACATGTCCTGAATGGCCCTCCACACTTCACCTCTACTGCGCATGAGCAGAGTCAAGGACGTTCCGAAATTGGCGCCATTAATCATTCTAATAACCAGTGCCTGGTAAGCACTATGTACTCAGCGGGGAGGTACGAGTTCCCAACTCCTGGGAGGGCCATCCCCGTCTGGGTCATTGGTAAGTATAAAAAATATATAAATTACTATAAATTTTTTAACATTTTTATACTGTACCAATGACCCAGACATAGCTGAATAGTAAAAAGGCTGGAGGGCCAAGGACATAGAGCAAGATGGAATACGCTCAATAATACAAAATAGAGTCATCCCCTCTAGGGAAAAAGAAGTAATAGGCCTTACATGTATCTTTCTTATTTATGATAAATTAGAAAGATACAACACCTTCCAAAATTGAGCATCATACATCCATGTACTCTATTAATATGTAGTATAATCCTTATACTAATAATTTTTAAAGTAAGCCAATAAATAAAGTAAGTCTAGAGAAAAGAGACTCTTTATACTCCTTAAAAGTGTCTGAGGATTGCATAATCATGTCCGTTGACACGTGAAAAATTCAAAAGCTATACTTTAAAAACTAAGACTTAAATGAATTTTTAAAACATAAACTTCTCACTAAACAACCATCCCAATAACAGCTCAGAATTACTAACTCCGGAGGAGGTATCGCCTTGTTTTCATAGTAAAACAGGTGACCCAAGGGAACACCCCCCCCCCCCTTTTTTTCTTGCCCTGGGTCAAATAGCCCAGAGCGAAGAGGGCAGCAGAACGGAGTCACTGCCGAAACAGACAGCCTACCTAGCTATAGTAGCAACTGTTAAGTGAATGACATTCTGAGCATAAGATAATAGACCTAACAATAGAGGCCTCCAGAAATGGACTCAATATTTCTGAGATAAAAAATTCATGAATGTGGATGGCTGAGCGCAATGAGCAGCCTTCAAAAATCTATAATAGCGACACTATTAATGTCAGCCCAAGATGTAGAAGAACTCTTACTTCATGAGCCGAAATCTCAAACACAACTGCTGAGTCAAAGATATACCATAAGCAGTATCGATAGTTAATGGAATCCATTAGCAATAGAATGGAGCGTAACGTCCTTCTAATAGGCATCAAAGACAGAAGAAGTTTACGCCCGTAGTAATAAACAGATATCTGTTTATAAATACATAAACTCTAACCGGACAGAGTAAAGGCCTATGCCCGTACGAAGACGGAAGGACCTTAATAACAATAGGTTCCGGATATTAGGAGCCTAACTCTTATACAAAAATCCAACCTAAATAGTAAAGTAAGTAGTGATTCCGAAACTACAAAAGTGAAAATCATCCACCGATAGTGCATGAAACTCACTGACTCTTCAGTAAAAGAGAAGCCAACAGAATTACTGTCTAAAAGGTCAGAATTTGAAAACTACTGTTTCCAGAGGCTCAAATGATTACTTAGCTAAATAAGAACCGAAGTTAAATTCCATATAGGAATTTAATCTAATGATTCTAAGTCTATTTATCAAAAAGTTACTGACTGACTTAGATAAAGAGACATAAGACTCAATTGTAAACTATCATAGAGTGTATAGGTATGAGGTAACATAAACCTATAACCTTAATAATAACAGGCTGCAGTAGATCTTGTCAAACAAGTATACTAAAAAGTTGCAATGAGTAGTATGGAGGGATCAACAATATGAACATAGTGATCCCTACACCAACGACGGAAGAGCCTCCACTTTAGCCGCATAGAATAGCGAAGAAGAGGTTCTCCTATAGAAAGAAATCGCGTCCAAAGCTCATCCAGTACAATGCTTACAATGCAATACGGACCACACAACGGAATACGTGAAGGTTGCGACCTTGCGGGTTGTGAAAAAGATGACACGATTTTACCCAGCAAAAAAAGATCCTCTCATTAAGGAAGATTTCGCGTTAAGTCCCACAGCAGACATCAGAGTAAATTTACCCACGGTCTCTGTGAAGACAGAGATGCTATCTACAGAAATGTATTGTGGTTGTTTATCTTAGCAATACCTGCTGAAACAACAGCGCCGGAGGATACGCATATCCTATCATTCCGTCCTATTAGATCAATAGAGCGTTAACAACATTAGCTCAGAGATCCGGACAAGCAAACACATACGTCTGCAATTGATTAGCAAGCTGTGTCGTAAATAAATTATCATTGGGCGCTCCCATTGATAGCAAATCTGATTGAATACTTGTTTGTTGAGAGTCCATTCTGACGGCAACAAGCGACTCATAAGTGAACGGGAGTCCCGTAAAACAATCAGACGACCCGGAATATGACGGACCGAAACAGAACTTGGTGTACTATAACAAACAGAAGGATTCTTTCCATTAAATTGAATAACGGAAACGAACGAGTGCCTCCCTGGTTCCGGAGATACGTCACTACTGTCGAATTAACGGACAGGATTTGGACATGCGTTTCTGAATAATGTTCATCCAATGACATAAAGCAAGCCTAAAAAACATTATTCCGCGAAAGATAAGTGCTTGCTTAGAGACTGCGGAACCCAAAGACCCTGGCACTTCGAATCCGTTGGGATCAATATTATATCCCCACCTGTTTGACTGGCAACCGTCATAATTATAACACTCGGATCCGGCAACTGCAGTGGCACTCTGAAAGTCAACCACCGAATGTTTGCCCCAGTATGAATCTCTTGCAACACTAGATAGACAAGAGAACGTGTAAATCGAGCAATTCATGGATTGCTGAAAAGTTGCCGTCGAAGAGAAGCTTCTCCGAGAACGAAGCGACTCTGAGAGAGTTCTTCACCTTACTATCCACGTGCGTGGATGTAACTAGGGCTGCGTCACGTCTAACCAACTCCAATCAGCCACTGAAGGGCGGAGTTATACGTGAACAAACTACTGCCCTCAAAAGAAATCACATTGAAGATAATATCCCGTAATTCTTTTCTTGAAGACGTAATGATAACGCCTCAGTAAGGTGGATTACGTATGATAAAGCGTCTAAGTTAAGTCTACTGGACATCATTGTCGTTTCCAACATTGTGGTTGGAAAAGACATAGACGGAGAAAAAGAATATTTCCAGTCTTTAACCACGCCGTCTAGACGCATATGAACTCTCGGTATGCCCTGCTCTGCCAAAAAAAATTATTCGTATAAATGATAAAAAGGCAGAAATGAGCATTGCGGAAAAGAAACTAAACTATCCTGCTTGGTAGCAGGCTTATATGCATATATAGCGTCGATAAATAATACACATGTTCTAATGACCATATTGGACTGTGTCGGTAAGTCAGGGACAATGTCCCTGAACCAATCCAAAATTTCGTGTCCAATGACGCTATAAGTCTCTTATCCAACATCACAGCAATGTAGTCCGAAATAACAATCACTGGAAGATAATGCCAGAAGATATGAATGGCAGCTTCCGATGCTACGAAAGGGAAAACTCGAAATCTTCCGAATCCCTTTCGCCATCCTGTCGGACCCTATAAAGCGTTCGGTCGTCCGTACCTGATGCAACCGCGGACCGCACCGACCCAGCGCCGTCAGATAATTCCTGATTCGACTAAGAAACTGTCAATTGCTGGGATGCTGCGAAAAAACTGTGCTAACTCGGATAGCACGTCCGTCACTGAGGCCTGTGGAGAAGCGGTCCTACAATACATTGCCGCTAGAAGCTCCGTGATCGTTACCCCGTGCATACTACCTAATATGCGAGCAAACGGAGTGTATAGGCCTCGTGTCCCTTGGCTACCGGATGGCGTGACCTATTTGCCGTGGAATCACTGAATGACGAAACTGATCGGATACTGGAGGTCACGTAGCCGATGTGCAGTCGTGTGCCCTGCTGTGAGGATGAGGAAGCATTATCGACAGTCTCTCAGACTGTCAATATAACAGAGCGTCCCGACCGACAGACATATGCTCCGAATGTAAAATATCTGAACCATAACATGCGGTCCCCTATGTTGTTGGACGAGAGAGGGACCTCTCTCGCTCACAGCCCGGACGGACCTGGACAAGCCAGGAACCGGACTAACAGGCTTCCTCCGATCTGTCCTCAATCCGCCGTCACTGGGTGAGTACTAAAGTAATTATAGTGCTCGCATCACCCAAATCTCCTTCCTAGACCGCAACGGACGAACCCGGCAGCCGAACAATTCGATGAATGTACGCTACACCGGGTGAGCTAGCGAATGTCACTCTGTCGATCCTACAAGGGACCTCTTAGGCGATAGACATATTCCATGAGCACTTATTGCCGCTAGCTCTTCATTAACTATGACGACAGAGGCACACTTTTGAAAGACATCTCCGTAACTTTACGAACAAGAAACCAGAAATGCTTGGTAATAGCAAGCATATAATAATAATATATATAGCATCGTTCAATAATTCGAAAGTTTGTGTGACATTATTGGACTATGTCGGAACTGAGGGACGATGTCCCTGAACCGAACCAAAAATTTCTAAGTCCACCGACGCTATCAGTTTCTTATCCGGCATCGCAGCATTCTGGTCCGACGAAAGAAGCTGTAGAAGATCAAGTCAGATGACATACACAACAGCATATGTTGTTCCGAAAGGGAAAGCTCGAAATCCTCCGAATCCCCTTCGGTATCCCGTCGGACCGGATGAAATTTTCGGACGTCTGTAGCCGCTTCCGCGGAGCGTCCCGACCCAGCATCGTCGGATAAAAAATATGCGACAGATTCAGTTGATGCTGGGAAGCTGCAATAAGCTGTGCTATTTAGGAAAGCACGTCCGTTCCCGAGGCCTGTGCAGAAGCGGTCTTACAATGCATTGCCGCCGGAAGCTCCGTGTACGTTGACTCCCGCACACTTTCCTATGCGAACGTCCGGAGTCTGCAGGCCTCGTGTCCCTGGCTACCGGATGGTGTGACCTGGTCGCCGATGATTCTCTGACTGGCGAAGCTGACTGGATATCCGAGGTCACGTAGCCAAGAGCGGTCGTGTGCGCTACCATGAGAATGAGGAAGCCTTATTGACAGTCTACTCCAAACTGCCTATATGTCAGAGCGTCCAGAGCGACGGACGTATGCTCCGAATGCGAAACATTTTGTACAACATCTGGGGCCAGATGTTGTTGTACGAGAGAGGGGCCTCTCTCGCTCGCCGTCCGGATGGACCAGAACGAGCTATGAACCGGACTAAAAGGCTTCCTCCGTTCTCCCTCTAATCCGCAGTCACTGGGTGTGCATTGGTTGATTTATAGTGCTCGTATCACCCCAAAACTCCTTCTAGACTGCAACGGACGAACCCGGCTGCCGAACCATTCGATGAATGGACGCTACACCGGGCGAGCTAGCGGACGTCAAAGGCCGTCGAACCTACTAGGGTCCTCTTAGGCAATTGGCGTATTTACATGAGCACTTTTCCGCTAGCCCTTCATTAATTGTGATGACGGAGGCACACTGTTGGAAGACATCACAGATACATCACCCTAATCTTGATCGTCTGAAATAGAAATTGATAAAGTAGAGTGACCCTGCAGGGAAAGGACTGGAGTGTCCAATTCCCCACTAACATACCGTGACATACGCTTCCCATGTTGTCATCGAAATGATACGATACAGAACAGGAGTTAATGCGAGTACACTGACCACATACAGAATGATTATAAAGGTCAGAGGAAGACTTCCTCTTATTACAATTGATCAAAATCCTTTCAATGTGAAAAGAAAACAAAGTCCTGGTACTCGCACCAACCCCTGGCAATCAAAATACATAATAATAATATGATCCATTAAAATAGAGAAAAAAAATAATTGAAATCAAAATATTTTGAAAAAATATTTTTTCAGAACAACCCAAGTTTCTGAAAAGTAACGTTGAGCCCCAATGGATCCCAAGCCTAAGTGTGGACAAAAATTTTAAAAATATTTTAAACAATTTATTCAACACTTACGAACAATAATAATGTATCTAGTTATGATTAAAATAACATCAAGATATTATTTCAAGAAATCCCCCCCTCACACAGAGGGCTGTTGTAAATGTAAACAATGAGTGTAAAAACACTAAAATAAGACTCCAGGCACCCAGGCCCGGAATCAGTTACCAAAAATACACTATCTGATGCAAAACAGAGACTTCCAGGGAAGAAACTGCAGAACATCAGATGGTAGATGCAGAACACAACGCCTAACCACCCGTAGGTGAAGACGTAAACATGGGGAAAGAACAGAATTCATTCTGTTATTCAGCTAAAACTCCCAAGAAATTTTAGTAATAAAAATTACAGAAACTATGCCAAAAGCATGGGAGAATAGCAAGAAAGGACTTAAAGGAAAGGGAGAGAGGAAAACACTGAAAAATCAGTGTAACTAAATAACCAGAATGACAACAAAATGGCTGCTGCCTCGAAAATAGGTAACTTAACATAATTTCATTAAAAAAATTTAAGTTACAGCCCTGATAACATTCTGTCACACATTTTTCCTCTCCTCCTTTTCTATCCTCCTTAGAATCACCATTTCACTAATATTTATGTGTCTGGCATCATTTAAACTGAGATTTACAAGCACAAAGATCAGTCAGATGTTAACTGATGAAGGGCCAAACTTAGAATGATTAATGGCGCCAATTTCGGAACGTCCTTGACACTGCGCATGCGCAGTAGAGGTGAAGTGTGGAGGGCCATTCAGGACATGTTTTCTTTGGTTTTAGATGCAAATTTTGGGGATTGGGGGGCAAAATTTGTGTTTGGCCCTATATTTTAAGAGTTAGCACCAGCTATGTCTGGGTCATTGGTACAGTATAAAAATATGACATTATTTACTTGTTAAAAGTAACTTAAAACAATACACAATGTCCCACAGTGACATTTAATGCTCACACATTCCTTCAAAGGGGTCACCTACACAAATGGGTGAGGCTAACTTGCAAGAATATGGCTCAACTTTTGTGTTATTTGCAATATTATCATCTCTTGGCTACAAATTAACATTGCCGTTTTTCACTACAAAGTGTCATATAAAGAAGGATATAAACACTTTGTTCGTGTAAAATTACTCTAAACAGTAATGTTTCAAGACACATATATCATAATGCAAACTGGTTCGGAGATGTTAAGCCATTTTATATTCGGATAGACAAAATAATTGCAATTTCAGGAAAAATCATCGAAAAATATGTATTTTTCACATTGGCCTTCCCCCTACCTTCCTAACCTCCCTAAAAATCATGTTAAGTCCAACTGAAAGGAAATGTTTTCATTTATGTACTCTTACCAAGTATGGACATTGATAATATGGGGACATATCTGGAATTAGAGATGATGATTTTGCATACTGACATCAGATATATGGGTACTTGAGCTGTGATAAGGATGTTACAAAGGAAAAATAAACTAAGTCCACAAAATGAGACCCCATATTCTGGATCTTATAAAAAGAGAAATATGTCCATTATAAAGGTAATTCCTTCTTTAATATAATGTACAAAGTGGATTTAGTATACAGAGAGAACAAAGGTTGTTATTGCACTTCACTTTTATAAGTTATAGGTCCTGGAATGTAGGGTGTTGCTACATTCTGTAAATTACGTACTCGCGAATCGGAAAAAAGGCCCATTTTGGGGGTATAAAACTGGAGATACCTTTGCAACCAGTAGTCCGATTTTGAAAAGGTTTTCAGTTTTGTAAATGTCATGACCTGCCCTATAATAAACGCTAAAAAACAATCAGATTCTTGTGGATTGAAATTTTGAGTGTCAACCCTACCCCAAGTAGGATACAAAATAGGGTCCTCCTAAATACCAGAACCGCAAAGAACCCCCCTGTAAATTACATTTGCGTAGAGTTTTACGATGAAATATGTTTATTTTATGCAATAATCGTTACAGGAAAGAAGAACAGAAGTAAATTCATTCTTATAGTTGCCTTTGTCTATGCGGTTCTGGTATTTAGTACTTTTCTCCTAAATACCAGAACCGCACAGAATTCGCTAAACCCACCCTTTAAATAACATTTGCATGCCGCTGTCGGGGAAAATATTCCATTTTCAGTTTCTTTTTAGCCTCCAAATTCATACATGGTCTGAATGTCAGACACTTCCCCCTGCCCCCCCCCCCCCCCCCCACCAAATTGGTAATTTTCCCCCAAATTTGTTATTTCCCCCTGAAGTAAACATTGTTGCCCCCCAAAAAGTAGTCCTCCCCCTGTTGGTCTTTTCTTGTCTTTGTAAGTCTGACCTTGGGCTCCCTCCCGGGCCGGGAGAGGAAGGGGGCCCTAAGTCACAATCTTACAAACAAATATCAACAAATAAAGAGAAAACAATAGAGAAAGTTTTTAGTTATCCCACAACTTATTTCCACTGGTACTGTAGAGCAATTCATAACCCAATGATTTGAATTTAATAAAACACAAAAAGCACTAGGATATTCGCGGCTCATGGATCACTGGGCTCCACCTGATGGTTCATGAGTTAAAAAGCTGCCAATGCTAATGATGGCTTATAGCAGTTATTCGGCTTATGGACCATCCGGCATGGTTTCAGATAAATTTAAAATTAACTTGAATATTTTGCATGTTATAATTTATTTTTTTTTACTAGGGCTACTGAAGTTTTCGCCGAGCGGCATCTTTTTCTCTGATCCGTTTTTTTTTCAGCATTTGCCTCAAGGATTACAACCCTGTTTTCATTACTTGATGTAATTTTTTTTAAAGTCTAATTGTTTTTTGTGCCTCATAAACTTGGCAATGTACTTTTCTCCCTCGCCGTTTTGCTTCGTTGCCCATACTTGAGCCGGCACTGAAAACCTTTGGAACTCCATGAGTTTAGATCGAGTAATGATGAAGGCTAAAATTCTGAGTTAACTCCTTTTGACTACATTTTAAATTTCGTTCAGCTGAAATGAGAGCGAATTTGGTAATAAATCATGTTTTAGTTTTCCACAGAACGCTAAAACAGTGTGGAAATGGAACCTTTTCTTCAAAAACAATGTGTAAATGTAACTTAGATGAGGTTCTGGGGAAAAATCAGAGAGGTTCTGGTATTTAGGAGAAAAATACTAAATACCAGAACCCCCAGAACTGCGTAGACAAAGGCAACTATAAGAATGAATTTACTTCTATTCTTCTTTCCTGCAACGATTATTGCATAAAATAAACATATTTCATCGTAAAACACTGCGCAAATGTAATTTGGAGGGGGGGTTCTGTGAGGTTCTGATATTTAGGAGAACCGCAAAATACTGCAAGTCCCTCAAAACACACCGCTAATAGCATCAAGAATTAAAAATTAGAGACTTTATCATAGAATTGCATGTTGAGTATTTATTTTTGTTTTTATTTGTTTGCTTTTTCAAATTTAAGTTGGAGACTTATTAAGGACTTGCTGTATTTGGGACAACTGATCCTAATCGTACAGTATGTGCGACAGTAACAGGTCACCTTTCATATTCTTGTTTATTTCTCTGAAATAAAATGAGTTATCCAAATTTTGTTTTTCATTATTGACAGACAGGTATCTGACACTCACTATTGCAGTGGAAATCTTCAGATAAAGCTTCTGTTTATTTTATAAAATTGGATCGTTTGCCTGTCGCAATTTGGTCAGTAACGGGTCGCTTGTGTCTATAAAGAATCGCCCACTTTGGCACCCACTGGCGATCTATTTTCCTACTTTATATGTATTTATTGGACACAAAAAGTCTTTTGTGTCTTCTCTGAATTAATTTCACCACACCAGTCGCAACTTTTACTGGGGAAATAAGTGAAAACGAAGTTGATCAAATACAGTAGTTTAGCGTTAATTTTCTAAAAATAGTTCAGCTGGAGCAGTGTTTCAATGGGTTTTACTGCGCATGCCTGACAGTGACCCGGTATTGACAACTCGACTCGCTGTTGAAACGGAATAAATATATCATGATGCCAGATATTTATCCCAATTATTTTATCTTGAATTTGAAGCGCTGACAAACCTGTTCAAATAATAATACTTACATTCACACTCTTTATATTTCTCTTCCCGTAATTGGGTAAAGCTGAAGAATAGGAGACTTTTCCATTTACGTAAAAACGCACTTTTCTCACCCTTTTTCTACATTTTCCTATTACTAGTCATGTTTTCGATAAAATGACCTAAAGATATTCACTTTTACTGGCAATTATAACCGCTCAACGCACGTTTTTTACCGGTGCGATTTGTGACATTCGTGTTTATCTTTCCTCCATGTTTTTTGTGTTTTTCGGCGTCTGCTCTGTGTTTTGGTAGTTTTTGGTACACTTGTTTGTTCTGTTCTCGACATGGTCTAGGGTCAGAGTAGTGAGGGTTCGGGTTAGCTTACCAGTAAGCCAACCCTAACCCTCACTACACTGACCCTAGTCTTTGTAAGACTGTTAACCCGGGGCCCTCCTGGCCCTCACAGTCTTTGAGAGACCCGTTCAAATTTCATCTGACTAAAACTGAAAGAAACTGGCCGCATTTGGGTCGACTCAGTTCACGCTTCATATCGAAGACAAAAATCACAGAATCAACATTCTACTTGTCGTACTCAGCCCAAATATAATTTATTTACGTGTCTGAATCATTTTTTAACGCAAACAGAGCATCAAATTCAAGAAATGTTGAAAAATATCCGACTTCACCACGTTAAAAAACATCGATTTCAAAGATAAACAAATTGTACTGCACATGCGCACATTTACTTGCGCATGTGCAGTACAATTTGTTTATCTTTGAAATCAATGTTTTTTTAATGTGGTGAAGTCGGATATTCTTCAACATTTCTTGAATTTGATGCAGTGTTTGCGTTAAAAAATGATGCAGACACGTAAATAAATTATATTTGGGCTGAGTACGACAAGTAGAATGTTGATTCTGTGATTTTTGTCTTCGATATGAAGCGTCAACTGAGTCGACCCAAATGCGGCCAGTTTCTTTCAGTTTTAGTCAGATGAAATTTGAACGGGTCTCTCAAAGACTGTGAGGGCCAGGAGGGCCCCGGGTTAACAGTCTTACAAAGACTACACTGACCCTAGACCTACAATCGCCAGCCAAAGAGAAAGCGAAAGTTATGTAAACGTGCACTCAAAATGGCGAGAATGCAGAAGAATCTCCGGCACCGTGACATTAAAAGGGTTTAAATTATCTCTAATCTTAGTCATAAGTGAATATCTTTCGGTCATTTTATCGAAAACATGACTAATAATAGGAAAATGTAGAAAAAAGGTGAGAAATATGCGTTGTTTTTACATAAAATGAAAAGTCCCCTATTCTTCAGCTTTACCCGTAATTGAGACGAAAACTTTTTTTTGCGGTTTCGCGTGTCCAAATTTTCTTCCGGCGCACATTCAGTCTTTTTAAAAAAATCACTTTCGTCAACAAAAAACAACAACAAACTTGCGAAACTTTCAAAGACGACGGGCAACAAATTACTTCACAAAACTGGAATAAAATTTCAGTTTGAAATGCTCTTCAAATTCGATTTTTTTAAGGCTCAACATCGCCTGACCCGTTACTGCCTGTGACCCGTTAGTTACTGTCACACAGGTATCAGGACAATTCGTACCCACACCAAGTCGTACCCAAAATTGGACGACTCGTACCCAATTTCGGCTGGACAGCTCGTACCCACAGCTGGACAACTCGTACCCACAGTTGGTCAACATGTACCTGGTCTTTAATTGTATGGGCGAAGGCGAATATTGGCTGAAGGACTTGATAAGATTTGTGTCTGCTTTCAATGGGTGTGCAGAAAGGCAAAAACTTTACATTTTTAGCATTTATCTCAGCAGAACAGTCGGGAACAGACTTCGCCGAAAATCAATTTCGCCGGTATGGACATTTCATAAAGAGAGCAATTCGAAGGAAACAGGAAATATTTAAATTATATATTAATACAGTGGTGTAGATACGGGAGACGACCCCCCCCCCCCCCCCCCTTCCCCCTCTCCCCAAAATCGGGTAATCTTTGCTCTTTGTTAAACTTCTGAGGGTCGGACGCAATCGTGGCCATCAGAAGTTATTTCCTGGTCAAATTACATCTATTTTTTATTTCGATCGGTCGAGGCACGAGAGTCAGGTGCCTAGAGAGAGAGAGAGAGAGAGAGAGAGAGAAATATTCACTTTTATTCACATTTATAGTCTAATAGCAAACCTTACAAAAATGCTAATTACCATTTAATTTTCATGATTGTCGTGGAAGATAATTGTTAGAAAAACACACCTCCCAACTGGAAGATTAACTTAATTGGCGATAATAATATGCACAGATAACTGGAAGAAAATTAAACACCAATCGACTATAATAAGGTAATAGACGAGAGAAAATAATTCTTCGCAATCTCACACCTGGCACTGACGGGTAAGTCTAAATTAAATGACTGTCGAGTTTTCAGGTGTGTCGGTGTTGGCCATAGAATTTCCGACAGAAATCAGTTCATGCGAGCTGGTGGACTCATAGAGAGAGGTGTATTAGAGCTTTTTAATTAGATTTTTTTTTTAAATGAACAACATTTGTGATCTTCTTGATTCAGTCTATCACTGGTCATTGTTTGCCGTTTTTCTTCCCAGCGGGTAAATGTGCTACGCTTCAAGTACAAAATCCGACTGCACTCTCAATTTACAATGAAATCCTTTCTCGCCTGACCGGAGTGGCGCCTCACCAGTGATGTAACTTTGCCATACTAATTAGGAAAGGCAAGAGTTAATGCGACGAAGGCTATGGTTTTCACCCTGATCATTTGCAGAGCCTAGGCCTAGATGCGAGGCCTTTTAGTTTTTTCCAGTACTATTATTTCCCAAAACTGAAGCACAGAAACCGGGTGTCGAGGTTGGAGGGAGAGGGGGGGGGGGGGGGGTGTCCTCCACGCCAGTTCTCGTACGAATACGATTGCAGACTTTCAGGAACCACTGGTGCCTGCTATCAACAAAGTACGGCCAATGAAAATATGTTTCCTGTTCTGTGTATCACAGCCGTCATTTAGACGTAAACTTTGTGTATATTTCATTCATATTCATGGAATATCTGACGAAGGAATTTCAAAGTAAACTGATTTCCATTACTATTATAGCACCTTAAACGGAAGAAACAAAAGCAAAAACCCCGCTTCTATAGTTCTTAGGCCATTAACGGCCTTCGCCCATACAATTAAACACCAAGTACAAGTTGACCAGCCATGGGTACGAGTTGTCCAATTGTGGGTACGAGTTGTCCAGCCGAAAATGGGTACGAGTCGTCCAATTTTGGGTACGACTTGACTGGTACGAGTTGCCGTGGGTACGAGTTGTCTAGAAACCGTCGCACATACTGTACCACGAACTTTGGGGAAGGAGATCGCTTTATTGTTAAATGTTAAAACGTTTTAGCCTCAATGCGACAATTTGGCGGTTTCAATGGTTCGAAGCATCTTTATTTAATATTATTATTCAATTGTATTATATTTCTATGGTCATAAATGATTTTCAACACGCAATACATTTCGAGACATACTTCTCGCGTTCGATGCCAATTTGGAGTTCGGCGAAAAAGAAACACGTGGGTTAATTTTTCTCTTATTTGGGGATTTCTTTTGAAGATCAAGATTTGTTTACTTCCTGTTAAATGTTTCGAAAAGTACCTAAATTCAGACTTTGCTTTAAAATAAATATTGACTTTAGATAGGAGTAAACAAAAATTGCTGGTTTTATTGGAGTTAGAAAAAAAAATAGCTGCATTACCGATGACAACAAAACTTAATCATTAAAAGTGAGAAAAATAAGAAACATTGCCTATTCTCGAGGCGTACAGTCATTTGTCCGGTAATGAACCAGTTTGCATTAATCGAGTGCAAACGTTTTCAAATGAACAGATCCAACAAAATTTTTGTTCTGAGTCCTGCTGAGCCTAGTAATTGATGTCTCGAAAGGTATCAGGTCGTTTCGGCACCTGGTCATTTCGGCACTGCTTTTTAGGTCGTTTCGGCACCGGGGACAAGTCGTTTCGGCACCTATATTAGGTCGTTTCGGCACCGGGTATTTTCAGCATTATATATCTAATAAAATTTATTTTAGACTTTTGATATTTATCATTTCTCTTCAGGATTGTTTGTTTTTATTTGCTGAATGTTGTTTGTACCTTTATTGTCGGCTGTTTTTTTCCCTTATGATTACTGTTCAATGTTGTTATATTTAATGATAAGCTACCAACAGTTTTTTTTGTACCTCCATTGTCGGCATTTTTTCTGATGATTATTTTTACATTGCAGTGTTTTTACATGTACTGATAAGCTATCAAGATTTTTTTCCGTACCTCTATTGTCGGCATTTTTTCTAATGATTATTGTTCCATTATTGTTTACACACATGATGAGCGGTTCCCTGGCGATTGTTTTCATAAGTGAGAGTATTTTCTATATAACTGACCAGATTTTCAATCTTGTCATTCATCTACGAAATGTCTTCAGATAGTTGTCTACAGTGCAATACAGCAGTACGGCCCCGACAAGAGGGACTCCACTGTGATGGTTGCTCGGGGTGGCAGCATCGAAAATGTGGAACCGGTGTAACCCAGCAGGAGTACAGATTGGCAAATAGAGAGAACAGGGATATTGAGTGGTCATGCGCTACTTGCAGTCGACCATCAGCCAGCATCAGCAACCACGACGCAACATTTATAATACAACATTCGTTTGGGCCAGATGAATCGACAGAGCAAGCACCTACACAAACAAGGGAGTCATTCAATGTTGAATCTTCTTTCCGTGATAGACAGCCATTAATTGAAGATTCTATCACAGAAGACGTCCCAGCAACATCGGAGCATGATCTACAAACAGAAACAGAAACATTTGGCTTTAAAATTGTAGATGGTGGCTCGAAACGGGGGAAAAGGATGCTTGTGAGTGATGATGGCTTCAGCTTCACAGTCAAAAAGCAGAAAAACGATCATACCTTATGGAGATGTACGAAAAGATCCAAAGATGTCAACTGTCCAGCTACTGTTGTCCAGGACGGCGAATGTTTTAAAACAGGACTAAAAGGACACGTACATTCCTCGGAGCCCGGGAAATTTATAGCTGTCAGGATAAAAGCACAGGTAACTATGCTTTACTATGCTTCATTCTTTACTATGCTTTACTATGCTTCATTCATCCCTCGTTCCTTCATTATTTTAATGAGTCATTCTTTAACGGCGGGGTATTTCTGTTTAGATAACAGTTGTAATTAATCGCATTATTTCGAAAAATTTATGAGAAAATCGCGCAGATATGGATGTCCAGACACATCAGTTTGAATTATTTTCTTGTAAATTTAACGATTCATGCTAATAACGGCGGGGTATTTCTGTTTAGATAACAGTTGTAATTAATCACATTATATCGAAAAATTTATGAGAAAATCGCGCAGATATGGATGTCCAGACACATCAGTTTGAATTATTTTCTTGTAAATTTAACGAGTCATGCTAATAACGGCGGGGTATTTCTGTTTAGATAACAGTTGTAATTAATCACATTATATCGAAAAATTTATGAGAAAATCGCGCAGATATGGATGTCCAGACACATCAGTTTGAATTATTTTCTTGTAAATTTAACGAGAAATAACGGCGGGGTATTTCTGTTTAGATAACAGTTGTAATTAATCACATTATATCGAAAAATTTATGAGAAAATCGCGCAGATATGGATGTCCAGACACATCAGTTTGAATTATTTTCTTGTAAATTTAACGAGTCATGCTAATAACGACGGGGTATTTCTGTTTAGATAACAGTTGTAATAACGGGGTACATGTATGTCTGTTTAAATAGAGATATTGGTTTTTTTTTAGGCTAAAATGAGGGCTCATGAATCAGTTTTTGAAAAGCCAGCGCCACGTATTGTAGAAGATGCCTTTCGAGACAACGCAAATATTGCTGCACCCGAGCCAAGTAGACCTAATCCTTCCTATTTGGTGAGAGCTGTGAACAGAATACGACAGAATCTACGTCCTCATGATCCTGCCGATTTGCAGTTTGAGCTGGGTGCCGCATTTCTAGAAAGCAATACACCAAACTTCTTCCGACATGATGTCGAGGTACAAGATCTACGAGCCATTGATCACCAACTGCCCGAGCAAATCGCTCTGAAGAGATTTGTAGTAGACTTTGAAGCAGGTATGTGGCAGGCAATACGTGAGCGGTTTGAAAATATCCCAATCCAAGGCTGTGTATTCCATTGGTCACAGGCGGTGTATCGTAAGGTTCAGGAACTTGGATTGCAGACTGAATATAATAGTAAAGATGAGGTGTACACCTTTTTGAGAAGAGTAATGGCTTTGCCGTTTCTACCACCGGAACACATTCCTGAAAGTTTTGACCGCCTGGCTGAGAGAGCTTCAACACACACACTGCAAAATTTAATGGACTATATCGAGAGAACGTGGATAAATGGAAGCGTGTTTGATGTTTCCAGCTGGAGTGTATTTATGTCCAGTGTGAGGACGAACAATGATACCGAAGGGTGGCACAATCGGCTAAATTCACGGGTGATTTCAAGAGGTTCAGTGCCCTTTTATTTACTCATCATTGAGATGTTCAAAGAGGCTGCAGCAATTCCATTGACAATTAAACTGTTATCAGAAAATAAGCTTCAAAGGAAACAAAGAAAGGAAGTCATGAAAACACAAGGACAATTGTTCGAACTATGGGATAGGTACACTAAAAAGGAGATTGGGACAAGTAAATTGCTGAAAAAATGTGCAGGAATTTATGGACCGTAATTGTGAAATGTTATGTAAATGTTAATGTGAAATATATGAGATAAATTAATTGTGCAGTGCTATGGGGTATGAAAACTATAAACAGAATATAATGTGAAATATAAGAGATATATTTATAATGTAAAACAAATTTTATAACTAGAATTGTTTGTCTCAAAAGCATAGCTCATGATCCCTCAGTTGAACGAGCTTGTTAAGCTCGTTCCATTGAGGGTTCATAAGCTGTGTTTGACTGCAAAGGGTAGTAAATTTACCCAATAAAATTTTATACATGTTGAATGAAAACACAAAATGGTTCAAAGATATTGATGTTCTTATGTACAAATATATATAATATAATATATATAATATAACATTATTCAAAGATATTGGTGTTCTTGTCTATATATTGCACGATATTCACCAACCAACCACAATCCCCTATTCACCTCCCCATTATCAAGTCACGAAACGCCTCGACTCGGTGCCGAAACGACTCGATTCAGTGCCGAAAACGCTCGGTGCCGAAACGACTCGACTCGGTGCCGAAACGACTCGACTCAGTGCCGAAACGACTCGACTCAGTGCCGAAACGACTCAGTGCCGAATCGACTCGGTGCCGAAACGACTTATTTTGGTGCCGAAACGACTCGAGGCCGAAACGACCCGATGCCGAAACGACTAGCATTCTCTCGAAAGACTAGATACACAATGGCAGGCATATGATTCGTTTCCAAGGTATCAGGACAACACGTGCCCACGGCAACTCGTACCAGTCAAGTCGTACCCAAAATTGGACGACTCGTACCCATTTTTGTCTGGACAACTCGTACCCACAACGAGACAACTCGTTTCTTATATGATTTACAGGTATCCAGTAACTTCGGCCCACAGTAATTTCGACCCAAATCGGTAACTTCGACCCAAAAAAGTAATTTCGACCCAATATCGGTAAATTCGACCCACTATTTTCCCCAGCTCAGAAACCCTCTCGTTGACAGCCTTGTCGATCATCAGTAATTTCGACCCAATATCGGTAAATTCGACCCACTATTTTCCGCGTGTCAGAAACCCTTTCGTTGACCGCCTTACCGATCAATAATTTCGACACAAAGTAATTGCAACTCACTTAGGTAAATTCAGCCCTCTTTTTTGATGGTTGAATGAAAGGTTTTAGCGCGCCCTCTTTTTTCCAGACATTTTTGAAAAATAAAAAGATTTGTAAGCTTTATTCAAGTAATGATCAGCTTGGGGGTTTATTAGTCTTTTAATGTTGCAGTCTTTTGTAAATACCGCTCGTGTGTTATTACAAAAACTTGTGGTGTGGAAAGTATTTACACAATGTTAGTTACAATTAATCACCGCTTTTCATCGCTTTGAAAATTCTTACCGTTGTTTTATGATCATGAAGCCAGTATTGTTTTTTGTAAGTGGATGGTGCCTATATATGGCCAGGGGAAAAATGCTGATTATCACAAAGAATCACATTCTATAAAACACAAAGGAAAAAGCCTGTCCCTAATATTGAGCTTAAGCTTTACGATCATAAACTTGAAGCTAGTAATGAGGCAAAGTTTTTCTGGGATTCAACCTGGATAGCAGTCTCAATCTAAACAATCACATAAACTCGGTCACTGTCAAAGCCACTAAACGCATCAATTTCCTGAAAATGATTAGAGGTAAAAATTGGGGAGCCAATTAAAGAAATTCTCCTCAATCTTTACAAATCATATATACGCCCAGTACTAGGAGTATGGGGCAATAATAACAAGTGACCTGAATAAAACCAACATTGAAAAACTACAATGGGTCCAAAATCAAGGCGGACAACGAAAGGGTTTCTGACAGGCGGAAAATAGTGGGTCGAATTTACCGATATTGGGTCGAAATTACTGATGATCGACAAGGCGGTCAACGAGAGGGTTTCTGAGCGGGGAAAATAGTGGGTCGAACTTACCGATATTGGGTCGAAATTACTCTGGGTCGAAATTACTTTTTTGGTTGAAGTTACCGATTTGGGTCGAAGTTACTTTGGGTCGAATTACTGTGGGTCGAATTACTGGCATTTGATTTACAAGGGGGAGGGCAGATAGTAACACAAATATAACAGACCAATGCTTACATGAACAAGGGCGCGAAAAGGCAGACCAGTAGGGACGGGGGGGGGGGGGGGGGGGGGGGGGGGGGGGGGGGGGGGGGGGGGGGGGCTTGGGGGTCGGCTCTATCCACCCTCCCCCAATTTTTTTTCCCTAATAATAAAATCATCAAAAATGCAACTACTATGTCATTTTGGATATTTTAAGACACATTCACTGAGAGAGAGATAAGACTAAGTTTAGAAGTAGATCGTAAAGCCCTTGAAAGAGTTTATTTTTCATTCCTTCGCCCAGCATGGAATATGCAGATGTAGTGTGGGATAACTGCCGTGCAGAAGAATCCCGTGGACTTGAACAAATTCAAATTGAAGCAGCCCGGATTGTGACGGGAGGAACTAAAAGTGCGAGCAAGCGGTCTCTGCATATTGAGACTGGCTGGGGAAACTTGGTCCAACACCCCATTATATATCATTGATGATCTCCCCAGGCACTTCCGGAAACCCAAAGCTTTTACCTTCGAAACAACTGTAACCTGAGTAACGCCAGATGCCTACCTCACAGTCACCAATCTTCCTTTTCATCTTCCACAACTGACCTTTGGAATGAGGCCCCAGTTCAGGTGAGGGAAAACTCTAATCCTACCAGCTTCAAACGATATCTCAACGAGGACAATCGGCTCTCGGGGAAATGCGTTTTAAAAGAAGAAATTATGGATGGTTCTAAGACTTCCATTTAAGTTTTGTCAGAGATAATTTCTGGCCATATAATTTTGTTTTTTGGGGCAGAACAAAATAAATTTCAGGTGCTCAGAATGCAGGAAATAGCATTCTGGGGAGTTTTTTCAGGGGAGCACGCCCTTACCCTCTTGTTTTCTTGGTCCCTCTGGGCCCTCGCGGCTTTCAGCCCCCCCCCCCCCCCCCCCCCCCCCCCAATCCACTTCCAAAATGGTTCCGCAACCCCTGTAGTGACAGAAAAATAACAAACCATTGGTTCAGTTTCATATGATATTTATTAATTTGTAGTCAGAGCACAGGGATGGAACAAACAAAAAACACTATTAAGGCCTAAAAAAAATTAAAAATCTGTTTCTCAGGCCCTCCTGCATGGTCCCTTTTGGCCGCCGCATGCTCTCTTTTTATAACAAATTTAAACTTGAAAAAAATAAAAATTAAATAGTTTATGTCTGATATTTTACCCAAGTTAAAAAATTTGATGAATTTGTCCCTTGACTGCAAGAAGGCTTTGCAATGCTTTAGCATTGCAAAGCCTTCTTGCACTCAAGGGATGAAATACACCACCACCCATGCTATTCTGTAGATTATGAGGCCCTAAAACTTGAACCAAGAACATGAACTTTTGATGGCAAAGAAGAATTACTGAAATAAAAAAAAACGCTCGCCCCTACCGCAATTTTTCAAATAATGGCCTGAGAAAACAGAACATCTACTTTGTGTGGCCTAACTGATCTTGTCGAACTATTTACATTGAGCACGGGTGTATAATATTAACAAGTAATTAGAGCACAGCGAATGAAAAATAAAAAGCACTATTAATTGATCTTGTCAATTAGATTGCGTGGGGAGCGCGGTGGCTCAGTAGGTAGAGGTGCATGCTGCAAGCCGAGAGGTCCCTCGGTTCGAATCCCATCTGCTGCAACCGGGTTGTGTCCTTGAGCAAGACACTTCATCTCCGTTGCACGCATGGGGGCACGGTGCGTTGTGTACTAAGGCATACTGCACGTTGATGGTGCACTTGTCTTCAACCAATGCTAACCCTGCTTGTGTGGAGTTGGTATGTTGGGGAGCTGACAGTTGCTCGCCGTTGCTCGGTGGTTCTCTCCGGGTACTCTGGCTTCCTCCACCCGTAAAACTGTCATGGTCATGATTAGCCATTGTGCATAAATATGTGACCTTAAACACCAATAAATAAATAAGTAAATAAATAATTAGATTGCGTACGGATATCTAATGATACTCACAATGGTCTGGAAACGTTATGAAATAATACAGTAGTAAAGAAATATATAATTAGAAAAAAAACGACATTCTCGCACCGCTTTGTTACTTTATCCTTTTATGAAGTGGAAGGGGAGCGCGGTGGCTCAGTGGTAGACTGTTGGACTTCCATGCTAGAGGTCCCGAGTTCGATCCCCATCCGGGACGACCCGCGTTGTGCCCTTGGGCAAGGCACTTATCCTGGTTGACTACATGGGGCACGATGACGCCGTGTACTAAGTCGTACTGCAATTCGATGGTGAACATGTCTTCAACTGCTGTAACCCTGCTTGAGCAGAACTTGAACAGAGTTAGAATGTTGAGCTGACAGTTGCTCGTCGTTGCTCGCTGGTTCTCTCCGGGTACTCCGGCTTCCTCCACCCGTAAAACTGTCACAGTCACGATTGGACATTGTGCATAAGTATGTGACCTTAAACACCAATAAATAAATCATAAATATAAATATGAAGTGGAAAATTTGATCTCTTTGACTGAAGCCATTTGCAAACCAAACAATTAAGATTTCACTATCACAACAAAGTAGACATAGAAAGCAAATCATTATCAAAACACAAATGCAACATGTGCTGACAGCAACTTACAGAGCAAATCATTATCCAAACACGTGCAACATTTCCGACAGCAAGTTTTCATTGCATAAACCTATAGAAGTGTATGTTCCAAAAGTCATATCAATAGTGATTTTAAAAAAAATAATGATAGCATGTCCATTGGTCTGTTATTTTTAGCTCACCGAAGGGAGCTCAACTTATCAGTTGCCGTCCGTCGTCGTGAACATTTTTCAAATGACTTCTCCTCTGAAACCACTGGTCCGATTTTCACGAAACGTCATGTGGATCTTCATTACTATATGGCAATTCATGTTTGTTCAAATGAAATGGCCACGTCCCTTGGGGGCTCTGTATGGACATAACTCTGATAGCACCGTATGAATTATAGAAAAATTATTAAAAAATCTTCTTCTCCAGAACCAGTAGGCGGAATCTTTTGATACTTGGTATGCAGCATCTTGGTATGGGTCTGATTCAAGTTTGTTCAAATCGGCCCTCTGGATTCATATTTGGGCTCACTATAGAAGCCCAAAATCGAACTTAGTGCATTTCAGGCAAATTTCTTAAAAAAATCTTCTTCTCCAGATCCAGCTGGCAGAATCTTTTGATATTTGGTATGCAACATTGTGGGGTGGATTAGATTCAAGTTTATTCAAATTGGCCCCCTGGATTCACATTTGGGCTCAGTATAGAAGCCCGAATTTGATTTTAGTGCATTTCGGGCAAATTTCTTAAAAAATCTTCTTCTCCAGATCCAGCATGCAGAATCTTTTGATATTTGGTATGCAACATTGTGGGGTGGATCTGATTCAAGTTTGTTCAAATCGGCCCCCGGGATTCATATTTGGGCTCAGTATAGAAGCCCGAATTCGAACTTCGTGCATTTCAGGCAAATTTCTTAAAAAATCTTCTTCTCAAGATCCAGCAGGCAGAATCTTTTGATATTTGGTATGCAACAGTGTGGGGTGGATCTGATTCAAGTTTGTTCAAATCGGCCCCCTGGATTCATATTTGAGCTCACTATAAAAGCTCGAATTCGAACTTAGTGCATTTCAGGCAAATTTCTTAAAAAATCTTCTTCTCCATCAGAATCTTATGATATTTGGTATGCAACATTGTGGGGTAGATCTGATTCAAGTTTGTTCAAATCGGCCCCCTGGGTTCATATTTGGGCTCAGTATAGGAGCCCAATTTGAACTTAGTGCATTTCAGGCAAATTTCTTTGAAAATCTTCTTCTCAAGATCCAGCCAGCAGAATCTTTTGATATTGGGTATGCAGCATGCTTAGGGGGGTGAGATTCAGGTTTGGTCAAGCCAAGTCCCTAGTTCCATATTTGGGCTCACTGTGGGAGCTTGAATTGTAACTTAGTTCGAAATGAGGAATTTTCTTTAAAAATCTTCTTCTTCAGATCCAGAAGTCAGAATGTTTTGATATGTGGTGTGTAACATCCTTAAGGGGGTGAGATTCAAGTTTGTTAAAGCCAAGTCCCTGGGTCCATATTTGGGCTCCCTGTGGGAGGCCAAATTATAACTTGGTCAATATGAGGAATTTTTAGCTCACCGAAGGGAGCTCAACGTATCACTTACCGTCTGTCGTCCGTCGTCGTTCAAATTGAGTCTTTTGATCAATATTGGGGCTCACTATGGGGGCGTGAATGTTTACTTTGTGCAATTCAAGAAAAATTCTTTAAAAATCTTCTTCAGAACCATCATGCAGAATCTTTTGATATTTGATCAGCAGCATTGTCCCATTCAGTCCTGTTGATGTTTTAGCTCCACAGAGAGTATAGATTTATGCTGTAGAACCTTAAGAATAGCTTTTGATAAAATTTGTATCTTAACAGTATGTAACAATCGGAGAGCGCCTAAGGCCCCCTGGAGCCTCTTGTTTTGTTACTATCCACTCCACCTCCTGCAAAACATATCAGGTATGAGTTGTCCAGCTGTGGGTACGAGTTGTCCAATCATGGGTATGAGTTGTCCAGACAAAAACGGGTATGAGTCATCTAATTTTGGGTAGGACTTGACTGGTACAAGTTGCCATGGGTACGAGTTGTCTAGAAACCGTTTCCAAATGTTAACACTGTGCATGTTTATCGATGTGGTGATTTGACCGGTTACGGACATTTTTTTTGGAGGTTTTCGAGTCGATCCGTCCCCAAGGACGATCCTTCCACAGACCATCCGTCCCCAATCATTCTGTCCCCATGTACCATAGTCGATCCTGCTCCAATTCATTGTAGTTATTAGTCCCCTATGGGAACCGTAAGGGGACTATAGGATTGCCCTCCGTCCATCTGTCTGTCCGTTTCTGTCCATCTGTCTGTCTGTTTTTATGTTACCACCTCTCCCTCCAACATGCTTTAAGGTACACTTTGCATATTTGGCACATGGATAGAGGGTTGGGAGGGGATGATGCATGTTTAATTTTTTTTTCAAAATCCAAGATGGCGGCATGGCGGCCATTTTTGTTGTGTTTTTTAAAGCTTTTTTCTCTATTTTATGTTACCACCCCTCACTCCAACATGGTTCAAGCTACACTTTTCATATTTGGCACATGGAAAGAGGGTTGTGATGGGATGATGCATGTTCAATATTTTTTTTTTCAAAATTCAAGATGGCACCATGACAGCCATTTTTGTGTTTTTTAAGCTTTTTTCTCTATTTTATGTTACATGTACCACCCCTCCCTCCTACATGGTCCAAGCTTCACCTTTCATATATGGTACATGGATAAAGGGTTGTGAGGGGATTATGCACGCTCAATATTTTTTTTTTAAAATCTAAGATCTGTCTGTCTGTCTGTCTGTCTGTCTGTCTGTCTGTCATTCAAGATGGCACCATGACAGCCATTTTTGTGTTTTTTAAGCTTTTTTCTCTATTTTATGTTACCACCCCCTCCCTCCTACATGGTCCAAGCTTCACCTTTCATATATGGTACATGGATAAAGGGTTGTGAGGGGATTATGCACGCTCAATATTTTTTTTTTAAAATCTAAGATCTGTCTGTCTGTCTGTCTGTCTGTCTGTCTGTCTGTCTGTCTGTCTGTCTGTCGTCTGTCTGTCTGTCTGTCTGTCTGTCTGTCTGTCGTCTGTCTGTCTGTCTGTCTGTCTGTCTGTCTGTCTGTCTGTCCCAAGATGGCGGAATGGCGGCCATTTTTGCTTTGTTTTTTAAGCTTTTTTTCTCTATTTTTATGTTACCACCCCTCTCTCAAACATGGTTCAAGCTACACTTCTCTCAATTCTCAATATTTAGATTCCATTCACATTTGAAATCCTGCCTGGTAACCTGTATTTTACCCAAACCACCCCCCAGGTCTGACACTCCTGTTGACTGTTGTCATGAAACCCGAATTGTCCCCAAGCCGAACCGTCCCCAATTATTTTACCAAAACTGCCCCCCCCCCCCCCCCCTGGTCTGATACTCCTGCTGACTGTGGTTATGTCTTATGTGACAAAAACACCTAATGTCACAAAAACGCCGTAGGGGACTAATACCACCTCGGTGGTCAAACACTTGTTTTTATTGTAGTCTGGTTGGTAAAATTAAATATGAAATAGAAATGCAAGAATGAAATCAAAACTTGTATTTCAATGACTTGTTACTTAACTCCTATCATTAATCTATTCACAATTATTGTATAAATCTAAATGTTTTAAGGGTCTATATAAGTAATGGAAACTTGGTTATTTTGAAATTCTCACCTCTGATATTCCTTAAATTCAGATTAAATATACACAAATTATACATCAAAATGAAGGTTGTTCGCAAGAACAATTCATGGCCGAATGTGCTTCAGATATTCAATAACAAAGCTAGGCATTCAAAACACTTTCAAGTGCAACGATAGGACTGCATTTTGGAAAAAGGACAACACTGTCTGCATTTTTTTTCATTGAACATGGTCTCCATGCTCAACAGAAATGTGCTAATCACTCGATACCACAAATTTCCATCGAAAAACAAAATCATAATTCTAAGAAATTTCAACAGGTATCATGATACCTTGCATTGAATATGACATCTGTGCATTCTCTATCTAATAACAGTATACCGTATTAAGGCGATCTTTCTCATTATTTGATTTTAGACGGCGTTGTATATAAATGCTTTTTCTATCTGAATACGTCGACTGGAAATCGAAAGTAAATTCATATGTAAACAAAAGCAAAGGTTTTGGAATTTACCCCATGCAGCTCTGTCGCCGTGTTTTGAAGAATCTTGAGACCCTAGCTTTGTTCTTTCATATGTAAAGCACATTTGGCTACAAGTTGTTCTCATAAAATATTATTAAATTATCAGTTCTGGTACGATTATGGTAGCAGATTTCCAGGAAGCAGTGGTGCTTACGGTCGACTCTATGAGTTGATTACACATGTGTTTCGTGTTCTGTTCATCTAAATCTTCATTTTGATGTACATTTTGTGTATATTTAATTTGAATTAAAGGAATATCAGAGGTGAGAATTTTCAAAACCAACAAAATTCCATTACTTATATAACCCCTTAACTGTGTTATAACAAATCTTTTTGACTCAAAAAATGAAAAGAAGAATGAAAATCGAATGGTAATTTTTGAGAACAGCGCTATAGTTATTCCAGAATAATGTTATCTGCTTTGTGTGTTAGGTTGAATAAAAGGGTTAAATAAAATTTATCACTGAACTGCCCCTTTTTAGCTAATTGTTATGATTTGTGATGTAATGTTTCTTTGCATTTGAATTTTCCAGTTATTTGTGTTTTTCTGTTGCGTTTTGTAACATAACAGCCAAAAACGGCCAGCACTATTTGAAAAAAAATAGGCTTCAATTTTCCTTCTTTTTTTTTATTAGCTCAACTTGACAAAGTCAAGCTGAGCTATTGCCATCACTTCTCGTCTGTCGGTGTACGTACGTACGTTAGTACATACGTACTAGTGTTGGGCGTCGGGTCCGATAATCCGAATCCGATCCGATCCGAATCCAAACGGATTCGGATCGGACTTTCAATTGTGTTTCGGATTTGGGTTCGGATCGGATTCATGATAGTCAGTCGGATTCTGGCTCGGATTGGATTTTTCAACACGTCGGATCCAAACAAATCCGACTCCAATCCAACTGCTTATAAACAATTAAACATTCAAAATTGCAAATCACTCTCGACCAGCACTTATCGCAATATCGCCCCCCCCCCCCTCCCAAGCCCTCCAAGCCCCCCCCCCCTAAAGGCTCCCCCCCCCCCCCCTCCTACTCCTAATTGAACAAGATCACATAGGCACACACACACGTAGTCGCGTACATAATACATATCCAAGAAATTTGAATAGGTTAGGTTAGGCAATGAACTCGCGATTCTGAGAATGCCCATAAAATCAATTTCGAGGAAATGAAAAAGTATTAAAAGTAAAGTAGTTTAAAATTAAAGTACCCTTTATTCTATTACCATAGTCTAATGCTGTGCTGTGTTCACTGTTCAGTGTGTTGTCAGTTTTTCTCATTTCCTGGAATTGAAAACGAAAGTACTTAACCAGTAAGCACTAACCAGTATTACCTCCTGTCATCTCTGTATTCAGTGTATTGTAATCTATGTAATGTATTGATCATTGGTCTTGAATATTTTGGAGTGATAGCTTATTCAGAATTTCAGAGTTATAATACGCCAATAGCCCAATACAGCATAATTTACCATTTTGTTCGCGTGAAACTAAAGTTCATCTTTGATTATGGATCCACCCAAAAAATCGAAAACGGAACTGTGCGGAAAAGTACCATCAAAGGCTGAGATAGCACAAAGACTTGATTGGGGAGATATGGAAATTGTCCTCCCCGCAAAGAAGAAAAGTGCAAAATGTTGGGAAAAATGTGGACACCTGCACGTGTGTGGGACTGATGAGGTGTATAAAATGTTTGCTGTTTGCAAAAGATGCAAGGCGATTTTTAAGTATGACTCAAAAAAAGGTAACTCACAGTTGAACAGCCACAAATGCCCTGACGAACCTTCCACGAGCGGACAAACCGTGTTAACCAGTTTTCTGCCTATGATGCCAGGGTTAAAAATGAAAAAACCTCCGATAATTGTGCTACCACCCAAGGTGAAGCAGCACCTCAATGAAATGGCCATCTGTGCTAGAGATATGCGTCCACTAACAGTATTTGAAAGTTGTGGTATGTCAAAGTTCTGCCAAGAACTCGTAGACACTGCTTCTCAGTTTGGGCATTTCGACGTATCGCAAAGCCTTGTTGATCACAGTAATCTGTCCCAAGACTCACCTGGACACAGTTTATAAAAAGTATCGTGATCAGATTCAGTCAGACTTTGATAAACTTGATGGCATGGGGCACACAACTGACGGATGGAAAGATGAGCACACGGGAGCATATTTTATGTCATTTTGCTGTTTTTACATAAATGACTCATGGGAGTGGCACAAAATTGTATGGAAAACTGAAGAATTTGATGTTCCCAAAAAAGATGCTCCCACAATAAAACTATGGTACTTAGACTCAATTGCGGAACTTGAGTTGAACTTGGAACAGGATAGGCATTTCATTGTTTCAGATAATGCCAGCGTTATGGAGGCTGCATTTCGTGACTTGAATAGTTGTGGATGCTCACCCCATTGTATAAACTTGTTAGTCAATGCTATGATAGACAGAGTGCCCGATGCAAAAGAAGTATTCAGCAAAGCGAAGATTGTAGTGGCTCATGTCAAAAGAGCAGGCTTGCAATCAAAGCTACCAATGTAGCTCTGCCAATCAATGCCAACAAGATGGAATGCTTCACTGAAAATGATTGAATCTATCACAAAAGTATGGGTTGAGTTGAGTCAAATATTGATAAACAGGGACGAGGCAGCTTATCTCACAGGCCTCAATCTAACCACCCTCCGTGACCTGATGAGTTTCCTCGGTGTTTTTAAGGTTGCTTCAGATGTTCTCGAAACCGATAGTGAACCGAATATCCACCTAGTACTGTACTGGTTTTTTAAGTTAAACAAACATTTGGCGAATAAGGACGATGACACTGCACTTATTCAGAAAATGAAGGAAGTGGGTCAAGTTGCAATTGCAACCAAATGGGGCAAACGGTTAAAACCAGTACATTTTGCAGCTACTCTCCTCGATCCTCGTGCCAAGAATTCCCCCCAAATTGATCAGCAGAAACGCGAACAGGGCATCTCTTTCATAAAAGAAAAGCTTACACTTTGGAAGGACAGTTCAGAGCTTGCGAATGTTCCTGAAGTGGTTGCAGTTGACGACGATGATGTAGACTTCTACCCGTTCACAGCAGTCGCCGACATAGTTGACGAATTTGAAATATATATGAGGGAACCACCCGCTAACACCAAATCTACACAAGAACTCATGAAATACTGGCAAAACAAAACTTCTTCTTTGCCTAACTTAACCAGAGTGGCCAAACTGATTTTCTCAATACCCACATCATCTGCAACTTCCGAAAGATCGTTCTCGGATGCAGGGTTCACTATAAATGTAAGACGGACATTGCTAAAGCCAGGAAATGTTGACAAGTTATTGTTCATACGATCGGCTTCACAAATGAGTTACTAGCAGATGCCGCTCCACTTCACTGACGAGTCTGATAGTGATTCGATAGTAGATATTGATTTTTAAGAAAACTAGACAGACTCTCTACTCTCTAGTCTATGCTAAATATGCCCACTTAACACTTACCAGTACTACAAGTACAAAGAGACAGTAAATAGTGGGGAGTATGGGGACGTCTGATGAGATTCCTAGTGGACAGTACTAGTGATGAGTATTGACGCGAGACGCGTTACTTTAGTTTTCGAACTGTGCGTTGTTTTTTTTTTAAATGTATTACTGTGAGTCATTTATAACGTTACCAGTTTACCACTAATTTGGCACTAAACTATTTTATTTGTCATTGTTCTAGTTGCTTTGAATCGCCTCTCTCGTTAACTGGTAGAGTCACTAGAGTGCTAACTTAATTTTACAGTAAGAGTTTGCTCCCCTGGATTTGTCTTGGTTACAGTTCATTGGAGAGTGCCTCTAGGCAGTAGGCAGTCTACACTACACTACACACTACAACATAGAACAGAATGATGCTCAGATCACTCTACCTGTGAGTCATGAGAGTGGGCACTGGGCAAAGGTCACTGAGCACAATGTCATTGATCACGTAACACTCATAAAATGGCTGAACAATTACTAATAATCATAAGCCAATACCCATAAGTACCAAAAGTGTGTACCCCTACTTCCCCAATCATCCTCTCGAAGATAAAATTTGTCGCCTTAGAATCATTATGTCCTAAGTGCACTCTATAATAGAGTGCACTTGGGACATAGTGGTTCTAGGGCAATCTAGGCAATGAATTGTCCCAATTTTGGCCTATTGGTAGATTGGGCAGAGGCGGATTTGGGGCAATGGCACACCCGGGCGGGCCCCTATCCCCCTACAATTTTTCAGAGATACGGCCATGTAGACATGTACACCACTGATGAACATACAATGCTTCAACACAGCATTTTGCTAACAAAATACCATTTCACGTTTGTGAAAATAACTTTGCATGACACCCTGAAACAAAGCCATGCAAATATGAATATCATTGAAACCGGGTTTCAAAGCAGATTCCATTGATACCCAATATTACCCATCTTTGCATGACTTTACCGCAAAAAATTGCATTATATTTTAGACTGCAAACGCCTTCGCTGCCTTAATTTTATGAAAGTTAATGGCTGATTTCATTAAATCCCTCTCAGTTATAGGGTAAGTCGATCTCAAAATTACTCATACCATGGCGCTTCGCACGTGGGGCGCCCCTTCAATTCAGAAACCCTGGAACCGCCCTTGTTGGTCAATGGTCATTATCGTTATTCAACATTCTACCCGTCTCTTCATCACTTCGCAGAAAATGTCTAGTATGTTATAGCCCAAGGCTCCAACTAATATACGTTATTTTCCAAACTTCCCATCGGAGAATGGATGGTCTGCCCCCCCCCCCCCTCCCCCCAACTATTCTCCGTCAAAGATTGTACAAAATTGATTGATGCCATATGATATATTCTTTGAGGTGAGTGTTACTGCCAACTGCCAAAGTTACTAAATTTGATATTATTCTTGGAACGTAAATTACATAATATGGTTATGAATCTATGATACGTGTACTCGTGCAGTCCTGCATGTGTTCAATGTATTGTCGCAAAACCATTGGGTAATGGGTAATTGTACATGTATAAAATACTATAAATGAACAAATTTAATGGAAGGTTTCTTCAGAAATGAAAGGTGCAGAATCTTGCATATGTTCGCAATTTTGCAGCATTCGTGCCACAAATCTGCGTTGTGTGAGACTTAAAGATTCATAACTAAAAATAAACATGATTTGTCGGATTCGGGTCGGATTTAGGGGCCGATTTTGGATTCAGATTTCTTTCGGATTCAGGACAGCTTTCGGATTCGGATTTGATGAAACTCAGTCGGATGGGATTTCCCACACTCGTCGGATCTGACACCCAACACTAGTACGTACGTCCACAATTTCCTTTGGCACACCCTACAGGGCACATTTATGATCAGATTGCTTTGAAACCTGGAGTGCTTGTTTGGGGTGACCTCTAGATGGGAGCTATCAAATTTCTTCAATTTCCACCAAAAGTGTTGCCGCGGCCAACGTTCTTAGAACTTAGTTTAGTCAGACCTCAATATTTCCCTTTGTCACACCCTACAGGACACATTTATGATCGGATTGCTTTGAAACCTGGCATGCTTGTTTGGGGGAGACCTCTAGATGGAAGCTATCGATTTTCTTCCGTTTCTGCCGAAAAATGTTGCCACGGCCAACGTTCTTAGAACTTAGTTTAGGCAGACCTCAATATTTTCCTTTGGCACACCCTACAGGGCACATTTATGATCGGATTGCTTTGAAACCTGGCATGCTTGTTTGGGGAGACCTCCAGATGGAAGCTATCGATTTTCTTCCGTTTCTGTCAAAAAATGTTGCCACGGCCAACGTTCTTAGAACTTAGTTTAGTCAGACCTCAATATTTCCCTTTGGCACACCCTGCAGGGCACATTTATGATTGAATTGCTTTGAAACCTGGCATGCCTGTTTGGTATGACCTCTAGATGGGAGCTATGATCTATCGATTTTCTTCCATTTCCGTCAAAAAATGTTGCCACGGCCAACGTTCTTAGAACTTAGTTTAGTCAGACCTCAATATTTCCCTTTGGCACACCCTACAGGGCACATTAATGATCGGATTGCTTTGAAACCAGGCATGCCTGTTTGGGATGACCTCTAGATGGGAGCTATGATCTATCGATTTTCTTCCATTTCCGTCAAAAAATGTTGCCATGGTCAACGTTCTTAGAACTTAGTTTAGTCAGACCTCAATATCTCCCTTTGTCACACCCTACAGGGCACATTTATGATTGGATTGCTTTGAAACCTGGCATGCTTGTTTGGGGAGACCTCTAGATGGAAGCTATCGATTTTCTTCCATTTCTGTCAAAAAATGTTGCCACGGCCAACGTTCTTAGAACTTAATTTAGTCAGACCTCAATATTTCCCTTTGGCACACCCTGCAGGGCACATTTATGATTGGATTGCTTTGAAACCTGGCATGCTTGTTTGGGGTAACCTCTAGATGGGAGCTATCGATTTTCTTCCATTTCTGTTCGTCAAAAAATGTTGCCACTGGCAACGCTCTTTGAACTAAGTTTAGTCAGATCTCAATATTTCCCTTTAACACACCCTTCAGGGCACATTTATGATCGGATCACTTTGAAACTTGGTGTGTGTGTTCCGTGTGACCTCTAGATGTGAGCTATTGCATTTTTTCATTTCCATAAAAAATTATTGTCGTTATCACCAGCCTTTGAACTTACTGCATTTGTGCATCAACTTATCCCTTTTGCAATCTCTGCAGGGTATATTTATGAATTTCCATAAAACCCCCCCCCAAAACCATTGCCACAAGCAATGACCTTTTTAGTTCATTTGAGCATTAACATCTTCCTTTGGCATGTCTCAGAGGGCACATTCATTATCAGGTTGTTTTGAAACTTTGTATGCTTATGCAGGGTGACAAAGATAGGAGCTATTGATTTTCTTTTCAGTTCCATCAATAATTGTTGCTGTTGGCAACAATCTTTGAATTTATTGCATTTGTGCATCAACATTCTTTGACATGGCCTACAGGCCACATTTATCATAGGATTGTTTTTGAACTTGGTGTGCTCATTAGGCAAGACCTTTAGATAAGAGCTATTGATCAGTATTCATTTCTGTGAAGAAAGTTGCCATTTACAATAACCTCTGAACATACTTCATTTGTGTTTCAACTTTCTTCCTTTAGCCAGTCTTACAGTTTACATTTAAAATTGCATGGATTACTCTGACGTTGTGCACACACAATGCTGTTATGTTGAAAATAACATTGGTACCAATGATCTTCAATTTTGCCATTTCATTTATAACTTACCAAGTTCAAGTTTGTCAAGTTGAGCTACAGTGTCATTGACACTTTCATTTTTTTTTTGTCTCAAAATTTTGGCTTATACAATATGTGTTGATGCAAAAACTGAAAAAAATAGTTAATTAGGTCAACGGTTAAATAAAGTTTATCCCTTCGTGCTTAAATAAAATTCACTGGTGCTTGTTTTGATGCAATGTTTGTGTTCTCTCCATTTATATTTGTGTTTTTCTGTTATGATTTTTATTAAATAAAGTTCATCTCGGAATACTGTTTTTTTAATTGCAATCGAGTTTCCGATTCCGCACCAATAAAATGGTCTGTTCATTTCGATGCCATTACCCGGTTATTGTTTTTACTGTTTATATTTAGACAAAAACATGGACGATATCGAAACATTCAAGTCTTCAAATATCGATAATTAAAGGATAAAACATAGTTGGGATCAATAAACTCTGCCCAAATGTAAGGAAATACTTGTACTATCGAACGTGGCCGGTAATAAGGGCGAAGGGAGCGCGGTGGCTCAGTTGGTAGAGGTGCAGGCTGCAAGCCGAGAGGTCCTCGGTTCGAATCCCACCTGCGGCAACCACGTTGTGTCCTTGGGCAAGACACTTCATCTCCATTGCCCGCGTGGGGGCACGATGACGCCGTGTACTAAGGCGTACTGCACGTCGATGGTGCGCATGTCTTCAACCAATCTAACCCTGCCTGTGCTGCAGTGCGGAGTTACGATGTTGGGGAGCTGGCAGCTGCTCGTTGTTGCTCGGTGGTTCTCTCCGGGTACTCCGGCTTCCTCCACCCGTAAAACTGCCACGGTCATGATTAGCCATTGTGCATAAATATGTGACCTTAAACATCAATAAATAAATAAATAAATAAGGGCGAAAGCTTGATATATATTCCTATTTTCGAGTTTTGAGTTCCCATAAAATTTGATGGGAACTTTTTCTACAGAATTGAATGGGAAAAATCTGAACGTAGAGGGGTAGCCAATATGTTCAGATCACTGAACTAGTCTGGCACATACAGAACCAACTCTGTTGTAGTTAACTGTGGCTACTGCCATCCCAAATATTGAATGGAGGAAGTTTTAACCAACAGTTAGATATTACTGAAATCACTCGATATTACTTAACAAACCAGTATTATACATAGCCATCATTCACCACCAGACCCGGGGATATAATAATGGTAAATTTCCCCTGAACCTGTTACAGAAAGAGAGCCTCCACATGACTTGATCTTGATAGACTTCTGTCAAACTGAATCCCCAAACCCATACCCACTGTTCACCATGTAGTAGCAATCAATTGTTATTTCAATATGTTAAAAATTGTTACTGTATTGTATCAATCATGTAATTGTTATTTTTTATTTTTTATTTAATAAATGATACTTGTTGCTTGGAATCTAAAATAAGAAGAATATTGATTGAAAAATCTGTATGTTGAACCAGTGTGAATGTGTTGTTCTGTATTGAAGATTGAATCTTCCGAGACCAAATCTTCCTGCGATTGAATCTTGCCAAGGTTGAATCTTCCTGTTCCCAGTATAGTACCCCAGGGCCCAGAACTTTGGATGGCCCAGGCAGTTCAGAACCTTGGACTCTTGAGTCGGGACTGAATCCGCCCCCAAAGTTCTGGACCTTGGGGTTACCATTGGGAAGCCCTCACCCAGCACCCTAGACTTTTGGATCAGACATGAGCCCCCCCCTCCCCCCCCCCCCAGCAATTTTTATCTAAAATGGATGGGAGATGTTTCAGCTGAGAGTCAGTTATCACTGAAATAACAGCAAGCTTATATATCATTATACATATATATTAGTCACATTCACTACCAGGGACCGGGATAGGGTCAGGGGTGGTGCTTGAAGTGGTATGAGGTCAGGCCTGCAGTCCCGGCTACACCCTCCTCCCCACCTCCTCCTCATCAGGGAGGGTTAGCCATCACCATCAGGGAAACTTCCCCTTCATTGTGTTCTTGTAGGGAAATGCTCTGGCCTCTACGTATAGGAGAACAAGCTCCCATGTCAAGGAAATTCTGACGTCACCACTGAATCGGGTGAGGCAGGATAGTGACTCCAAGGCCCAGAACTCTAGACTCTTGGGTCAGGCCTGACACACCCCCCCCCCCACACCCCAAGATATTACTGACATGATTGTAAACTCATGTTACACATATATTAGCCACCATTGACTACCAGCAGGCCTGGCAATCTAGAAAATCAAGGAGTGCAAAACAGTTGCCCTCCTCAGATTGCTTGAGAGTGCAATTGCACCTGAAATTTTTAATACAAAAACTTGTATGCTATTTTGGTTATATTCACTTCAAGGTATTACTATTGTGACTGAAACCTTGTACTACATTCAGTTACATAGTGGAAAAATTGTTCCATTCAGTCCTTATCTGACTGTCTTCTACTCTTGAAATCTATCGAAATGCGACACAGAATGGGTCATGAATTATTGCGAATCAATACAACATTCACAAATCGTCCCCTGAGTTCCAATGTGTTCTCTGTGCCAATGAAACTCAGGGGACAAAATGATAATAGATTTTAAAGGCAGTCCCAAACAGGTATGGCCTTCCAGAAAATCAAGTGGTGCAAAAAATTGCCATCCTCAATTATTTCTAGGCGTGCAGCACTCCTGCACTCCTAAAGAATGCCAGGCCTGTACCAGACTACCAGGGTCAGGAGTAATGTCAGGGGTTGTGCGAGGGGTCCCCCCAAAGTCGGGGAAACAACCTCCTTATTGTATGCTTGTTGGGAAATACCCTAGCCCCTGTGTCGGGCGCACAAGCCCCCATGTCGATTAAATAGTAACGTCATCACTGAATAAGGTTTTGGCTGAATGGTGAACCCAAGGCCTGGAACTTGAGTCAAATCTGAATTCCCCACTCCCCCCCCCCCCCCCCCACCACCCAAAAAAAGAAAGTTGTGAGTTGCAGAACTAAACTGTTAAGAAGAGGGCTGTTCCTTGAATGATGATGAAGTTATCACGTCAGGAATTGTGCAGTCAAAAGGTATGTATCACTCTTGCAAAGTTGAAACTTGGTGCAAAAAATGTCATTTTGACAGGACAAAAATAAAGTAAATTTTTATCCTAAAATCTGTCAGAAGACTCCATTAAATAGCAAATTTCTAAATTTTCTTGGAGGAAACTTTGTTTAAAATTATTGCTAGGAGAAGAATTCTCCTACCTTTTCTTGAAAATATCTACTCAATTTTCTTGAAAATATCTACTCAACCTAGCCCGTAATACAACTGCATACTCTTGCCATCTCCACAAGCGTCAGAGATCCTTATCGAAAGCCTTCCCACGACATTCAGCTCAGACGAATCCATAGGTCTACTTACACTTCTAAATTTTAAAACATAAAAAGTCCCTGGGCCCCATCCCCTGATGGGGCCGAGGCAGTTGCCTCCCTGTGTGCCCCCCCCCCCCCCCCCTCGGTGTTAGTGGATACAATGCCACAAAATACCCTATTCTTTAACCCTGAATATCAAAGTTGGGGTGGGGCTGGATAGTGTGACACCCTTAACACATGTATCCCCATTGATGTGCCCCTGCATAGGAAAGGGGGGGGGGGGGGGATACACTAGATCCTATTACTAGAAGGTACAGGTAGATACTAGATTCCCTCCCTCTTTGAAATTCTCTGAATATTTTGAAAAGAAGGGGAATTCAAGTTGGTTTTTAACTGAAATACACTTGTTACTCACTTTTGATTTTTGATGGAGAAATCCAACAATTGAGTTATTCAACTCAAAACTGCTCACATAATGACTCAAAAGCATGAAACAGCCAATTTTAAAACATATTGACAACTATTGTTCGATCAGGTAACGAAAAACTAGTCGACAACTTTGTTCAGCTCATCGTTGGTACAGTTGACAAATTACGTAAATAGGTCAAATAGGCTACCTTTTCAAAAATGGCAGTGATTCTCCACAGAATCAAAATCAGATACAAATCTGGTTTTGTGTACATTTCAGTGGTATGAAGATGAGGTTATTTTGTGCCATTAACCTAGTTATTATCTACTCATTACCAAATAGTTGTGGGACACAGCAGTGCGGGTATGAAAACATAAACACGAAGAAATTCCTTTTGGTAAGATTAGGTTAAACACCAGAGCAGATGTACCGGTTATGTTCCTATTTTTGTACCCCTAGTGCAAAATACCGAAATGCTTCAAAGCTTTAAGGCATTCCCAGAATTGCATTTGCGTTGATACATATCACAGAAAGGGCTAGGAATAATAATAATCTGTAAATTAAATTAAATAGAGCCAGGCCAGTTTGCCGCATGGTTTATTTGGTTTCTTTGCAACTCAGGTTACTACATATAAAATTTAGTAGAAATCGAGTAAATATTTAGTTCATTACAATGGAAATGGGGTGGAGATAAATGATGTTGTTGTACTGTTAGCTTTTTTTCTGGTTCATTTACTATCTTAACTTTGAAATAGCACAAAAATCTACCATTAGTTAGGCTAACATGTAAGGGAGCAAGCGATTGCTACGAGTCTACGTGATTTGATTATCGAGTGGTTTGTTCAGTCTCTGAATAAGTTCTGTGCATAAATAAAATAAATTTTTTTCAATTAAACCTGTGGGTAGACCGTTGCTAAGGACAGGAGTATGTTGCTTAGGAACTCGCGTGACAATATTGTTGCACTGGTCGATTTATATTTTGGTGCAGCTAAGGCCATAACTATAAAATAACATCAAACTCTACCAATTAGTTGGCCTCTGCTAGGAAGCATGGTAGTTGCTATGGAGACGTTACTTCCTTGCCAAGTGTAGTAGTGACCGTTGCTAGGGAGTTGTTAGTTGTTTTTCAAGTCGTGTGGTACAGTTGGTGTTCTAATAGGTCGAATTCCAATTGTATTATGGGCCCATATACCAAATTTGGCTAAATTCTACCTTGTACCCTCCCTCTTGCAAGAAACTTGCAATAGTTGCTATGGATGCCACGTGACATGGTCGGTGGCCCAGTAGGTCGATTTTCTAAATGTATTATTGGTTCACATGCCAAATTTGGTTAAAATTGGTCCAGTAGTTTGCCAGTTGCTATTGAGTCGCATTGGTTGCTATGAGAATCACGTGACCTTGTCAGTGCCCTAATAGGTCAAATTCCAAATGTATCATGGGTCCGTATACCAAATTGGGTCAAAATCGGCCCAGTACTTTTCCGTTGCTAGGGAGTCGCTTTTGTTACTATGGGTGTCAAGTGACATGATAAAAGGGGCCAATGGGTTGATTTCCCGATGCATAATGGGCTCAAATACAAATTTGGTTGAAATAGGCCCAGTGGTTTGTCCATTGCTAGGGAGTCGCGCCGCTGGCTATGGGTGTTACATGACATGGTCAGTGTCTCAATAGATCGAAATCCCAAGGCATTATGGTTTCATACACCAAGTATGGACGAAATCTGCCCAGTAGTTTGCACGTTGCTATGGAGTTGCATTGGTTGCTATGGGAGTTATGTAACATGGTCAATAACCCAATAGGTTGAATTCCTAATGTATTGTGGATCCACATAACAAATTTGGTTAAAATCAGCGCAGCAGTCTGCCTGTTGCTAGGGAGTCGCTATGGTTACTATGTATGTCATGTGACATGACAAATGGATCAATTGGTCGATCTCCCAATGTATTATGGGCTCAGATACCAAATTTGGTGAAAATAGGCCCAGTAGTTTGCCCGTTGCTAGGGAGTCGCACCGGTTGCTGTGGCTGTTACGTGACATGGTCAGTAGCCCAATAGATCGAATTCCAGAGGCATTATGGTTTCATACACAAAGTTTGGTTGAAATCGTCCAAGTAATTTACACGTTGCTATGGAGTCGCGTTGGTTGCTATGGAAGTTATGTAACATGGTCAGTGACTCAATAGGTCGAATTCGTAATGCATCATTGGTCCACATACCAAATTCGATCAAAATTGGCCCAGTACTTTTTCCATTGCTAGGGAGTCGCTTTGGTTACTATGGATGTCAGGTGACATGATAAATGGCCCCATGGATTGACCTTCCAATGCATCATGGGCTCAGTTACCACATTTGGTTAAAATAGGCCCAGTAGTTTGCTCGTTGCTAGGGAGTCGCGCTGAATGCTATGGGTGTTACTTGACATGTTCAATGTCCCAATAGATCGAATTCCCGAGGCATTATAGTTTCATACACTAAGTTTGGTTGAAATCGATCCAGTAGTTTGCCTGTTGCTATGGAGTCGCGTTGGTTACTATGAGAATCATGTCACATGGTCAGTGATCCAATAGATTGTATTCGTAATGCACCGTGGGTCCACATACCAAATTTGGTTAAAATCGGCACTGTAGTCTGCCTGTTAATAGGAGTTCCGTGTTGCTATGGAAATTAAGTGGCATGGTCAGTGGATCAATAGGTCGGATTCTAACTATGTTTTGGGTCAATCAAAAGAATAATTCCAACTTGTTGGGTGCGGGGTGTTAACCCTCGTTTTATTTTTACCTGAACCACTATACACCCCAAGCCTTTATTAACATTTTGAAATCCTAGTTTCCAAGAAATTGTTTAAAATCTACAATTCCGGCCTGAGCTTCTTTGAATAATCCTTGATTCACTGTGAAGTCTTGTCTCGCGAAAAACTTCCGACAATAAAAAAAAAAGTGAAAACAATATAAAGGACGATTTTGCTCGACGTCGGCTATCGCCGCCGTCTCGCTCGGGATCCTTCGGCTCCATCGCCCTTTAAATAAAACTGAATTAAACTTCGAAGTGATTGACAAACACAAAGTTTTCCGAATTTTATTTCTGCTGCAAATGAAAAATTAACATAAAACAGAATGATTGACAAACATTACGAAAGTTTCATGAATTTCTCTTTTGCTCCAAATGAAAAAAATTAATTTTGAGAAACAACTCAACTGAAATCTAAGTTAGGCTTGTCAACGGGATTAACCCAATGTTGTCAATTTGTTGTTTAATTCACCCCGCCATGATAACAGTGAATGCATAAGTAACTAAGGGATTCCCAACTTCCCCTATAGTTATGGAACGGAAAGTGATATGGTCGGTTCGATATTTTTCAGTAGCACTCGATACGTTATTTGATTATTTGATATGGAAACAATATCGATATCGTATCAACAATTTGATATATCGCACATCTCTAATTCAAACGCAATTCTGGGAATGCCTTAATTTAACCTTTGAAGCATTTCGGTATTTCTCATTAAGGGTACAAAAATAGGAACATAACCGATACATCTGTTCGATTCTGGTGTATAATCTTATCAAAAGGAATTTCTTCGTGCTTTTGTTTTCATATCTGCTCTGCTGTGTCCTTGGTAGTAATTAGATAATAACAAGGTTAATGGCACAAAATAACCTCATCTTTATACCACTGAAATATACACGATACCACATTTGTATCTGTATGGTAAAGTGGAGAATCACGGCCATTTTTTCCCATCACCATTTTTTGCATGGTATTGGTATGATTTTCTTGTTTATCGTGCTATTTTCCATTTTCTTCAAAGTAAAATGGGTGTAGCAATATCAACAATAAAACCTTTATTAACAACTTCATTGCATTAAAAAAACCCCCCAAAACAAACAAAATAGATGCAAGAAACAAATATACAATAGCACAGAGCACAATGATAATATAATAACATAAGAACTACTCATTGGAGATCTCGGACCTGGACGTTGGGGCAAACCAGGGTAAAAAAACGTCAGAGAAAGGGTCATGGAGGATTGTAACCATAATTGGCGAGAGGGGGTCAAATCAAAGAGGTCTTTGGGTGGCCTGCATGATAAAGAGAGGCCAGGTTTTGAAGAGTACCTTGATGGCACCTTTGGGGGTCACTGTTGTTGAAGCTCAGGTCGCGATCCCTGGAGCTGAGGGGAAAAATTGGGAAAGACGGTGAAAGGGAGTGCCAGATGTGTAACTTGGGCATGGTGGAGACCCTGGAACACTTTCTTCTAGAATGCCCAAAGAATCAGTCTAAAAGAATGAGATTCACTGGGAGTATAATGGGGAAGTGGGATGGGAGAATGGAGGACGTGGTTATGGGGAGACTCAAAGGAGAGGGTTAATATGCTAATCGGAGAGATTGGGAAGAATGGGGCAAGGGATGTCATCAAGCAGTTCGTCTCCGAGTGTTTGGAGGAGAGGAGAAGCGTGGGAATAGGGAGACAGTTGGGACTGCAGGGGTAACCATGGCCTTCTCGTCCGAGAACCGTGACAAATCAGCGGCTGGCCAAAGTGTTATTATTATGAGTAACAATCAGTGAGAATCAATTAGTAACTTCAAAACAACACTCATGGCTGCCATTGTTAACTAAAAAAACAACATTTAAATTCAACTTCATTAATTTGTTTTTTCATTGTTTCATTCAAGTTTTCACTGTGGTGTTAGCTGCACCGTGTTCTTCCAAAACCATTAAATGTATTTTATTTCAAAGTTTACATGGAGGATAAAATTAAAATAAATCAGGAATAATTTGGAATATACTTATAGAATAAAAGTAAGTGAGTAACTGGGGTTTTTTTTCGAACATTTTGTCCAATGATCATTGGACGTTTTGTCCAGAAATATCTGACATTCTGTCCTACCATCAGGCATTTTGACAATCGGACATTTTGTCTAGTAATCCTGGCGTAGGTTCACACAATAGTAAATCAGTCCAATCATTATTGGAATAATAATAATAATAATAATTTTAAAGCCTAGAATCCACACATGGTGCTCAATGGCTGTACAATACTTGCATACATACATATACACACACATTGTCTCCCAGATACATTGATACATGGATCACTATTATCATTTATTGGTGCCCAATGCCACATCAGCAACCGAGGCTATATCGTGGCGATAAGCGACAGAACCTAAAAGAAAAAAGGTATTGAATTAAAACAAAATAAAAAAAAACAAAAAGCAAAACAAACTACAACTATACCAAAACAAGTATGTGAGTGTAACTTGATGAGTAATGAGGCAATCCTCACTGACTCAGTCACACCCACGCACCTGGTAATGTCACTTTATGACCAAAATTAAAAGACCACTGAAGGAAATGCCTTTCGAAAAAGGTAGGTTTTAGTACCAGACTTGAATGATTCAAGTGATTTACTATTTTTTATGTCGATTGGAAGAGAATTCCAAAGCCTTGGGGCAGCAACCGCAAAGGCCCTATCACCAGCACTAGTAAATTTAGATACGGGCTGAACCAGATTGAGTTGACCTGATGACCTAAGAGACCTTGGTGGTTTGTGGATTGTAAGCAGATCTGACAGGTAGGATGGTGCAGATCCCGAGATACACTTAAACACCAAAAGTACAATTTTAAATTGAATTCTTTGCTTAACGGGTAGCCAGTGTAACTCAGAGAGTACAGGTGTTATATGGCAGTACTTTTGAGTTCTGGTTATGACCCGTGCAGCACAATTTTGGATGTGTTGTAGCTTTTCAAGAAAAGATGTTTTAGAACCAATCAGAAGAGAATTGCAGCAGTCGAGGCGACTGGTAACAAAGAGGCGTGGACAAGCTGTTGTGACGTCTGTGTATCAATGAAGGATCAAATTTTCCTAATATTTCTAAGATGAAAAAATGCACTGCGAGAGACATGTTTGATATGTTCATCAGCGGCCAAATTTTCATCCATGAAATAACCTAAATTTCGAACACAGCTACTGGGTTTTATCGCAAAACCTCCAATATTGAGGGACAGTTTGGATATTTTTGAAAGTTGATGAGGTAGACCTATATATATTACTTCTGTCTTGTCATCGTTCAATTTAAGAAAGGTTTTAGTCATCCATGCCTTGATGTCTGAAATACAAAGTTCAATCTTACTGCATGCTTCAGACTCAAAGACGTGAGTAAAACTAATATACAGCTGTGTGTCATCTGCGTAAAAATGAAAGTCAAGGCCATGACTTCGGATAATGTCACCAAGTGGTCGCAGTCACAGTGATAAGTGAACTCTGCCCAGCCATGGGTAAAACAACCTTCAGTCAGTATTACATCGGCACAGTCAATAGTATCTTTTTAAAGTAAACAAAAGTGGTACATAGAATACGAAACAGGTTCCTTTGGTATTTATGCTGACGTCAGAAAAATGAAAAAAAAAGACTACAAAAAGTGCTAAAGAAGATTAAATAATTGTTACCATCAGAGATCAATTAAGCTTCATGGAATAGTGATGGGTATTGATGCAGGGATGTGGTCTGCAGTCAGACATGTATTTCCAAATGTTTCTGTTATAGGTTGTGCATTCGATTGGATCCAGGCTTTTTTTTTAGAAAAGTCCAGGAGATAGGGATGAGCAAAGATTACGTTGAGAACAGTGGCGTTATGTTTTATTCCCCATGAACAGATTCCAGCAGAGTTTGAGCAGCTATCCACACAGGTAAATAGCGACAAACTTGTAGAGTTTGTGCACTACATGTATATAGAAAACACATGGATAGAAGGAAGTGTTTGGAGTCAGTCTGAATATAAGCAACCTGTCATTTGCAAAATGAGGTCCCCAGAGGGTGAATTTGCTGATGCCATCCCATACAATGGGTCAATTTAATCCTCTAGGTACATCTTTCTGTTTTTGGCTTGAGACTTTGATTCTGACTGAAGTTCACAGAGGGTAAATTTTGTGATGCTCAGAACCTCCTTGGGCAACATGGCAGTTTATTGTATTTTCTTATGTTTCATTTCTTCAAAAAAGTGCTACCGCATTCACAAAAAAGTAAACATGACTGCTGTTAAAATAAGTCACATGGCTCTAAAAATAGCCTAAACGAGCCCAATTTTATATTTCTGAAAAGAATTGTGATGGCGTAGTTGTTTGAACAAAGTGCCGGCAAAAACAGTGAATCATGCAAGACCCGCAACAAGTTAATTAGAATTTGTTAAAGTTAACCACCGTTTCAAAACAAAAAAAAATGTGAAGGAGACAGTTCATCTATAAAAACGTTGAAATTGCTTACGGTTATGCTTTGTTCCACTGAAAAATTGGTTGCATTGAAATTCGCCCGCAATTTGCATTGAATGCTTGTGTTGGAAGGGGGTTAAATGTAATAAGGCTATGATAGAAATCACACATATTAGGATGGATAAGAATGGCAGGCCTTCATAGCATCAATCGCATGTGTCAATGTAAGGGGTCCAGGTCTTTTTGGCCTCGGGAACCATCAGCCCCAGATATTTTTCTGAGAACATTCGGCCTCAGACGAGGCCGAATGTTCCCACTTTTGAGGCCGAATGTTCTCACTTTTGGTAAAAATTTTCGGAGTTTGGGAGTTGAAAAATAACTTTAAAAAATACTTTTTTAGTTCATTTTGTTTTTGTTTTTTTTATATTAAGAGTTTTTTTTTGTAGAATATTTTTTTAAGAATAATATATAAGGCGTACCTACCTTTATTCCTAAAGTTGAAATATATTAAGCACAAGACAAACCCATAATGAATAATGAATTATAATGAAATATAAAATCCATTGTATAAGATCCACTGAACTGAATAACAATGACAATATATGTGCTCCAATGCTGATATGCAAACCCGAAATGATATACTTCTTCTTGGATGTAGTTTGGCACAACTCAACCTAAACATTTTGTTTTTATAAGTTCTTCTGAAGTAGTGATCAAAGTTCTGGCTTCTGATGAGATACTGATACAGTGTTTTTACAGGGTGACTGACTCTTGATTGATTTAATAGCACTTGATTACAGTTTCTTCGGATCCTTAAACCTTTTATGTGGACTGTAATTGTCCTTGATGAGATAATCTTATACGTTTTTCACGGTTTCTTTGAACATTTATTTGAACACTTCTTGTGTAAAAACACTCCTCACATATATAAGAGTCTTGTGAAAAAAGTCCAATATCAGTCTTGCTCATTTACTTACCTACCTTATTAGGCGAGGTCGAGATTGTGAGGATGAATGTGGTTGGCAGCGATTTGGAACCCGAGTTAGAATTGTAACAACAAAGATATCCAAGAAGTTAGAGGATGCATGAGAGAAATATAAAGAGAATGATATAACTACATCTAGATTTTTGAGGTTGTGTGCCAGTATATAAGTGTAATTGTATTTTGTATTTGTCAGTATATCTGTCACTGTATTTTATATTGTATATTGCGCTGTATTTATTTTGTTTTTAGTTGTAATAAAGGTGTTTAAACTCATCTTATTCCACGTCTCTCTTAGTCTCCCTAGTTTAAAACGGAGGCCGATTGTTCCCAGGGCCAAATGTTCACGAGGCCAAATTGTTCCCGAGGCCGAAAAGACCTGCTCCCATAATAAGATGGTTGGCAGAAATTGTCATTTTTCTGAACAGTGTATTATTACCCAGCGCAACAGGGAAGGGATGACAACGGAAACATTTTGTCATTTACCTTAGAAATAAATTAACTTAAATTGTTAATAACGCTTAATGTACGAAGGATATCAAAAATGTTTTTAACTACACTTTTCAATTCAGTTAGGGCATTCAGAAACCATGAATGACCCAGCTTCTTATGTGAACTTGAAATTTATTTTAAATACTTCAAATATTTTTTTAAAAAGAAAATACCTTCTGTTACAGAGAACACTCTCACCATGGGTAATGCTAAATTTCAAATCCACTGCATTGAGGCAAATACAAAATCAACTGCATGTTAACTCTAGTCATCACTGTTAGGGAAAGAGTTCGAGTATTCAGAAACCATGACTGACACAGTTTTTAGCTCACCTGAGCGAAGCTCAGCGGGAGCTTTACTGATCGTGATCCGTCCGTCGTCCGTCTGGCGTTAACTTTACATTATCGACTTCTCCTCCTAAATCACTAGCCCAATTTTATTCCAATGTTGACTAAATGTTTATTACCTAATGCCAATTCAGATTTGTTCAAATGAAGTTGCCCCTCCTCCTGGGTGGTGCCACGCCCCCAAGGGGCACCGAAATCTTTGTAAATCTTCTTCTCATGAACCAGCAGTAGCAGAGACTTGATATATGGTTAGGGCCCTGCGAAGCTTCGAGTATTCGATTCGATGTCGACATCGCTTTGGTATTCGTATATCGATCTCGAATAGTTTGCCGATTCGTTAGTCAAACGAAGCATCGAGGAAAATGAATCAGTGTTCGACAATGTACATTTTGAGTTTTTAGAACGGGAAATTAAACGTTCGTTTTGTGACTTTTGCAAATTGGAGCTGTTTTAACTTGCAGCCTGTTCACGCCCCATCTATACAACCGAAATATCCAGCTATGGGCCTAAGCACCGCTCTCAGCCCCAGAATCTTCTAACACAATAATGGGGGCATGTCGCCAGGAGCGCTTCCATTATTATGTTAGAAAACTGTGGGAGGAAAATCTCTTTAGTTTCTTTGCATTGTTCGGCGTTGGTACTTGGAAGTTGGAATGAAGTAAAAGCAATTTGTGTGAATGAGCACTGCGTCAATATTCGAGTTAGATAATGCAGAAACTAACACAGTTTAACGCCTTCGCTGCTTTTGATGTATACTGAGTTATTGAGTTGAGAACGGACCGAAATCGACAAGACCCGAATCCCGATAATACAAAAACAACCAAACATTACAGTAATGAGGTTCCTATAAGATGTACATGTATTTAGCCAGCCTAACGTACCTGAAGTTAGCGGCTGTAGCCGACTTCAACCCATGGGAATTAATGTGCCACTTGTATTACATTTGTGCTTTTAATTCTCATCTTTCAATTTAGTGGTTTTTCTCAAATGTTTCTGGGCAGTTACACCTTAATTTCTGTCCATATTTATGTCTTGAATTTATTGTCGGGCCAAGTGAACATCTGAATGGTCATTCAACAAGAAAGAAAATTAAAACAACGCCAAGTTGTCAGGTTATGTCAACTCTCTCTTCTCGCAGTGCTTTCCGGACATTTCTGCCCAAGATAATGCCAGTTATAGTTATTTCTCGAGTTTATCCCGATTTGATTCGAGATTCGATTCGATGTCGACATCAGTCTCGATTCGATTCGAGATTCGATTCGAACATAAATTTCCCGATTCGCAGGGCCCTATATATGGTATGCACCTTCCTTTTGAGGTGTAGACTCAGATTTTTGTTCAAGAGAAGTTTGAGGGATAATATTTGGCGTTGTTATGGGAGGGGCAAAAATTTTGGCCCCGCCCCTAATTTCTATTTTCTGAACCGAGAAGCCGATTTCAACCAAATTTTATGTGAGTGCTTATTGGGTCAGGAGTACTTGATTTATGCAAAAAAAAATTTCCCGCAGCCCCGTGGGAACCGCAAGAGCTAAAAATAGAAAAAATTTAAAACGCCCATATCTCCAAAACTGCACGGCACTGAGAATTTTTATTTGGTGTGCAGCTTCCTTAGGACCAACAGAAAGGATTGGTAAAAAAAATTGCCATCGGTTTTATCATAGGGCACAGTTTCGGGACTTTGAAAAAGTGCGGAGTCAGCACTTTTTAACACTGTAGGCAATGGGAAAAACATTAAAAAATCTTCTTCTCCAGATCCAGCACGCAGAATCTTTTGATATTTGGTATGCAACATTTTGGGGTGGATCTGATTCAAGTTTGTTCAAATCGGCCCCTTGGGTTTATATTTGGGCTCAGTATAGGAGCCCAAATTTGAACTTGTGCATTTCAGGCAAATTTCTTAAAAAATCTTCTTCTCCAGATCCAGCAGGCAGAATCTTTTGATATTTGGTATGCAACATTGTGGGGGTGGATCTGATTCTATTTTGTTCAAATCGGCTCCCTAGATTCATATTTGGGCTCACTATGGAATCTCGAATTCGAACTTAGTGCATTTCAGGCAAATTTCTTCAAAAATCTTCTTCAGATCCTGCAGGCAGAATCTTATGATATTTGGTATGCAACATTGTGGGGTGGATCTGATTCCAGTTTGTTCAAATCGGCCACCTGGATTCATATTTGGGTTCACTATAGAAGCCCAAATTCGAACTTAGTGCATTTCAGGCAAATTTCTTCAAAAATCTTCTCCAGATCCAGCAGGCAGAATCTTGTGATATTTGGTATGCAACAATATTTGGATCTGATTCAAGTTTGTTCAAATCGGCCCCCTGGGTTTATATTTGGGCTCAGTATAGGAGCCCAAATTTGAACTTAGTGCATTTCAGGCAAATTTCTTTGAAAATCTTCTCAAGATCCAGCTGGCAGAATCCTTTGATTTTTGGTATGCAGCATCCTTAGAGAGGTGAGATTCAAGTTTGTTCAAGCCATGTCCCTAGGTCGATATTTGGGCTCACTGTGGGAGCTTGAATTGTAACTTTGTTCGAAATGAGGAATTTTCTTAAAAAATCTTCTTCAGATCCAGCAGTCAGAATGGTTTGATATGTGGTGAGTAGCATCCTTGGGGGGGGGGGGGGGGGGATTCAAGTGTGTTAAAGCCAAGTCCATGAGTCCATATTTGGGCTCCCTGTAGGAGCCCAAATTATAACTTAGTCAATATGAGGAATTTTTCTTTAAAAATCTTCTTCTGCAGATTCAGCAGTTGAATGTTTTGATATTTGGCATGGAGCAACCTTAGGGGGCTGAGATTCAAGTTTGTTCAAGCTAAGTCCCTTGGTTCATATTTGGGCTCACTATGGGAGCCTGAATGACAACTTAGTTCAAAATGAGGAATTTTCTTTAAAAACCTTCAGATCCAGCAGATGAATGCTTTTGATATTTTTTATGCAGCATCCTTAGGGGGTAAGATTCAAGTTTGTTCAAGCCATGTCCCTAGGTCCATATTTGGGCTGATTGTGGGAGCTCGAATTGTAACTTGGTTCAAAATGAGGAATTTTCTTTAAAAATCTTCTTCTTCAGATCCAGCAGTCGGAATGTTTTGATATTTGGTGTTCAGAATCCTTAGGGGTGTGAGATTCAGGTTTGTTAAAGCCAAGTCCCTGGGTTCATATATGGGCTCCCTGTGGGAGCCCGAATTATGACTTAGTTCAATATGAGGAATATTCTTTAAAAATCTTTTTTTAGATCCACTGGTCAGAATATTTGGATATTTGGTTTCAGCTTTTCTTAGGAGGAGCAGATGCAACTTGTGGAAATCAATTCTCTGGGTTGATATTTAGGCTACCATGTCAGGTGAGCGCCCTCAGGCCCCCTGGGGCCTCTTGTTTTGTAATGGGGTGGGTGGTGGGGGGGGGGGGGGAGGGGCAGGGGAATTTTAACCTACATTCTTGTTATATACCATCTGACTTATAGTTTTGTGTGTGTATGTATGTTTGTATTGACTTTCGAATTGGATTTCAAATTTTTCGCAGGAGTCTACGACGAGATGTCCAAAAGTTGGGCGAAAAGTCCTCATTTTTCTTCCGGCAAAACAGGCTCTTTGCGAAAAGTCCAGACCCCAGACTGGTCAGTGTTTTAGCTCCTCTGACTGAAAGTCAGGGTGAGCTTTTCTTATCACTCTTTGTCTGTCATCCGTCCGTTGTCTGGCTGTCGTCCGTCATCATGCGTGAAGGTGGTGTTTGAGTCTCTTTCTCCTAAACCACTGGCCACATTTTAATTAAATTTCATGTAAGTAGTGGTTATATAGGGGCATTTTAATTTTTATGCAAATTAGGTTTTGGCTCATATTGAGCAGAGGGCTGGGGAAAAAATGGCCAAATTTTTTGAAAATCTGCTAATGAACCACCAGTAGCAGAGACTTGATATGTGGTATACAGAGTCCTTTTGAGGTTTAGAATCAAGTTTGTTCAAGAGAAGTTTGTCGGGCATTATTTGCCTTCGTTATGGCCACGCTTGAAATTTCTATTTTCAGAACGGTGAGGTCGATTTGAACCAAATTTTATATGAGATGATAATGGGTCATAAGTAGTTGATTGATGCAAAAAAGAATTTTCTCATTGCCCCGTGGGAACCTCGAGAGCTAAAAATAGGAAAAAACCTTAAAACTGCCATATCTCCAAAATTACACAGCACAGAGAATTCTTATTTTGTATAAAGGTTAAAAAAAATCCCTATCACTTTGATGACAAGGTACTTTTTTCAGGACTTTGAAAAAGTGCTGAGTCAGCACTTCTTAACACTGCAGGCAATGGGAAAAACCTTAAAAAATCTTCTTTTCCAGATCCAGCAGGCAGAATCTTTTGATATTTGGTATGCAACATTGTAGGGTGGATCTGATTCAAGTTTGTTCAAATCGGCCCCCTGGGTTCATATTTGGGCTCAGTATAGGAGCCCGATTTTGAACTTAGTGCATTTCAGGCAAATTTCTTAAAAAATCTTCTTCTCCAGATCCAGCAGGCAGAATCTTTTGATATTTGGTATGCAACATTGTGGGGTGGATCTGATTCAAGTTTGTTCAAATCGGCCCCCTGGATTCATATTTGGGCTCAGTATAGAAGCCCGAATTCGAACTTAGTGCATTTCAGGCAAATTTCTTCAAAAATCTTCTTCTCAAGATCCAGCAGGCAGAATCTTTTGATATTTGGTATGCAACATTGTGGGGTGGATCTGATTCAAGTTTGTTCAAATCGGCCCCCTGAATTCATATTTGGGCTCACTGTAAAAGCTTGAATTCGAACTTAGTGCATTTCAGGCAAATTTCTTCAAAAATCTTCTTCTACAGATCCAGCAGGCAGAATCTTTTGATATTTGGTATGCAACATTGTGGGGTGGATCTGATTCAAGTTTGTTCAAATCGGTCCCCTGGATTCATATTTGGGCTCAGTATAGAAGCCCGAATACGAACTTAGTGCATTTCAGGCAAATTTCTTCAAAAATCTTCTTCTCAAGATCCAGCAGGCAGAATCTTTTGATATTGGGTATTCAGCATGCTTAGGGGGTGAGATTCAAGTTTGTTCAAGCCAAGTCCCTGGGTTCATATTTGGACTCACTGTGGTAGCCCGAATTATAACTTAGTTCAGAATGAGAAATTTTCTTTAAAAATCTTCTTCAGATCCAGCAGTCGGAATGTTTTGATATTTGGTATGCAGCATTGTGGGGTGTATCTGATTCAAGTTTGTTCAAATCGGCCCCCTGAATTTATATTTGGGCTCACTATAAAAGCTTGAATTTGAACTTAGTGCATTTCAGGCAAATTTCTTCAAAAATCTTCATCTCCAGATCCAGCAGGCAGAATCTTTTGATATTTGGTATGCAACATTGTGGGGTGGATCTGATTCAAGTTTGTTCAAATCAGCCCCCTGGGTTCATATTTGGGCTCAGTATATGAGCCCAATTTGAACTTAGTGCATTTCAGGCAAATTTCTTTACAAATCTTCTTCTCAAGATCCAGCAGGCAGAATCTTCTGATATTGGGTATGCAGCATGCTTAGGGTGGTGAGATTTCAGTTTGTTCAAAACAAGTCCCTGGGTTCATATTTGGGCTCACTGTGGTAGCCTAAATTATAACTTAGTTCAAAATGAGGAATTTTCTTTAAAATTCTTCTTCAGATCCAGCAGTCGGAATGTTTTGGTATTTGGTATGTAGCATCCTTAGGGGGTGGGGGGGGGGGGGGGGGGGGGTGAGATTCAAGTTTGTTCAAGCCATGTCCCTAGGTCCATATTTGTCTCTCCGTGGGAGCGTGAATGATAACTTATTTCAAAATGAGGAATTTTCTTTAAAAATCTTCTTTTTCAGATCCAGCTGTCGGAATGTTTTGATATTTGGTATGCAGCATCCTTACGGGGGTGAGATTCAAGTTTGTTCAAGCCATGTCCCTAGGTCTATATTTGGGCTCAATGTTTGAGCTTGAATTGTAACTTAGTTCGAAATGAGGAATTTTCTTAAAAAATCTTCTTCTTCAGATTCAGGAGTCGGAATGTTTTGATATGTGGTGTGTAGCATCCTTAGTGGGGGTGAGATTCAAGTTTGTTAAAGCCAAGTCCCTGGGTCCATATTTAGGCTCCCTGTGGGAATTATAACAATATGAGGAATTTTTAGCCCACCGAAGGGAGCTCAACTTGATCACGTGCCGTCCTTCGTCATGAACATTTTTCAAATGACTTCTCCTCTGCAACCACTGGTCCGATTTTCACGAAACTTCATGTGGATGTTCATTACTCTATGGTAATTCATGTTTGTTCAAATGAAATGGCCACGTCCCTTGGGGGCTCTGTATGGGGCATAACTCTGATAGCACCGTATGAATTATAGAAAAATTATTAAAAAATCTTCTTCTCCAGAACCAGTAGGCAGAATCTTTTGATACTTGGTATGCAGCATCTTGGTATGGGTCTGATTCAAGTTTGTTCAAATGGAGTTCCTTGATCAATTTTGGGGCTCACTATGGGGACCTGAATTTTTACTTAGTGCAATTTAAAAAAAAAAAATTAAAAATCTTCTTCTCCAGAACCAATGGGCAGGATCTTTTGATATTTGGTATACAGCATCTTGGTATGGGTCTGATTCAAGTTTGTTCAAATTGAGTCCCTCGATCAATATTGGGGCTCACTAAAGGGGTGTGAATTTTTACTTCAATTTAAGAAAATTTCTTTAAAAATCCTGTTTCCGAAACCGTTGGGTGGAATCTTTTGATATTTGGTATACAACATCTTGGTATGGGTCTGATTCAAGTTTGTTCAAATTGAATCCCCCGTTCAATATTGGGGATCACTATGGGAGTGTGAATTTTTTTACTTAGTGCAATTTAAGAAAAAGTCTTTAACAATCTTCTTCACCAGAACCAGTGGGCAGAATCTTGAGATATTTGGTCTGCAGCATCTTGGTATGGGTTGGATTCACGTTTGTTCAAATTGAGTCTTTTCATCAATATTGGGGCTCACTATGGGAGCCTGAATGTTTACTTTGTGCAATTCAAGGAAAATTCTTTAAAAAGCTTCTTCAAAACCATCATGTAGAATCTTTTGATATTTGATCAGCAGCATTGTCCCATTTAGTCTTGTTAATGTTTTAGCTCCACAGAGAGTATAGATTTACCCTGTAGAACCTTAAGAATAGCTTTTTGATAAAATTTGTGTCTTAACAATATGGAACATTCGGTGAGCGCCTAAGGCCCTCTGGGGCCTCTTGTATTTTTAGCTCAACTTTGACGTAAGTCAAATTTGAGCTTATGCCATGGCCAGTCGTCCATCGTCCATCTGTCCGGGCCAACATTGGAGGTTTAGGGGATATTATTATTTGGGGCTACCTCCAAATTAAGGTAGTGTTAGGGTTAGGAGTGGGGTGGGGTTAGGGGTAGGGGTAGCCCCAGAGTAGGGCTTAAGGTTGGGGAGGGTTAGGTCCTGGGGGGAGGGGGTAGGGTTGGGGCCAGGGGTGGGGTTTTAGTTTTAGTAGCCCCTAAACCGAAAAATAGCTCTTAATCCTATTAGTTTGGCTAGGGTGGGGTTGGGTCAGGGTGGGGATGGGGTTAGGGGTAGCCCCAGAATAGGGCTTAAGGTTTGGGGGGGGGGGGTTAGGTTCTGGGGGTGGTTGGGGGTTAGGGTCTGGGGTGGGCTTTTAGGGTTTAGGGTCGGTGGGGTAGGGTTAGGGTGTGGTATTTGGGTGGAGGGGTGGGGTTAGGGTTAAATATAAGTTCTAGGGTGGAGGGGGTGGGGTTCTGGGTAAAATAAGGTTTTGGACATACAAAATGTTTTTTTGGTAGCCCATAAACCCGAAATGTTGGAGCGTCCGTCTGGCCGTCCATCCAGGCTTAGCAGAGGTACATTGTGGGGTTTACAATTTAGGGTTAGTGGTAGTTGTGGGGTTGGGTTAGTACAGTGGCCACTTGTGGGGTTATTTTTTGCACTGAGGGGGTTAATTTTTTGAGCTTGTGGGGTTAGGGTTTAAGATGGGAAAATCCCCACAAGTAAGAAAGTGCAAGAATGTCCATCTGGCCGTCTGTCCGTTCTGTTCGTCAACAATTCAATACAGCTCGGGCTAGAGGCCATATTTATGAACCGATCTCTACGAAACTTCTTGGGTACCTTTGTTATGACCGTGGGACAAGAACGAGTGTTTTGGGGTCCGATCCGAAATTCAAGTTGACCGCTGGCAGCATTTTGTACAAAATTAGGTGCAATCAGATTTTTGCGCAGAACTTCCATATGAAAGCTCTGATTTGAATAATTTTTTGTATGAATGTTTAGTACCGTAGGATACATCACATATAATACAGGTTTTTTTCTCGTGTGTAAATTATGCAAATTAGACTAACTTTGATGTATTTAGTGTTACTTTCAGCACTGTAAGTGCAAATGCCAATACGGCTCGGGCTAGAGGCTGTATTTATGAACCAATTTTTACGAAACTTCTTGCGTACCTTTGGTATCACCATGGGACGAGAACGAGTGTTTTGGGGTCCCGTCCGAAAGTCAAAATGGCCGATGGCAGCCATTTTGTTCTAAATTAGGTCAATCAGATTTTTGCGCAGAACTTCCATATGAAAGCGCTAATTTGAATAATTTTTTGTGTGAATGTTTAGTACCATGGGATACATCACATATAATACGGGTTTTTTTCTCGTGCAGAAATTATGCAAATTAGATGAACTTCGATTTTTTCAGTGCTACTTAGAACAGTAAGTACACATGTCAATACGGCTCGTGCTAGAGTCTGTATTTATGAACCGATCTTGATGAAACATCTTGGGTACCTTTGTTATCACCTTGGGACGAGAACAAGTGTTTCTGGGTGCGGTCCAAAAGTCAAGATGGCTGCCAGTGGCCATTTTGTACCAAAATTAGGTCCAATCAGTTTTTTGTCACAACTTCTATATGGCTTGTATTTATGAATTGATCTTCACGAAACTTCTTGGGTACCTTTGTTATCACCTTGGGACAGGAACGAGTGTGTTTTGGGGTACCTTTCTTATCACTGTGCTATGAGAACAAATATTTTGGGGTTCAGTCAGACCCACTCTGGGACTCAAAGATTTCTTTTCTAGTTTAGCATCTGAATGTCACCCACCTTTGCAATACTTTACTTATACATTTGTTACAGGCTACGGTCAGTATTTATGTACAGACCATTACAATACTTTATATGTACCTTTGTTATCAGGTCATTACCTAGATGTTTGTCTTTGCTGTGTCACATACTATACATGTACATGTCTTAACAAGTTGAGCTACAGTGTCATTGACACTTTCATTCATTAACAGTACCAATATCGATTTAACAGTGTTGTGCCCACTTGTTGACTAAAATAATCCACATAAGGTATGATCTGTCTCGACCATGATATAGGAACATTTTAGTTATTTTAAAGTGTTGTTAGGTTGAGGATCATTTCCCTTACTAGTAATTTCTTGAATACCCCTGAATTAAATTTAAAAAGGTCCTTGAAAATCCTTGAAGTCTGTTTGTGAAATTATGCTGGATCAGGTTGAACAGAACTTGCAAGCCTGCAAATAAGCAGCCTATAATGGTCACTGATTGGTTCAACATAAATGTTTGAGATGAACCAAGTCACTAGTGTCTAACATTATGACCATTACAATAATTTGAACTTATTATGAATATCTGTAATTTAAACACACATGGCATATTTTTTTACACTTTACCCATAAGATATTATTGACTTATGATAATTGGAAATGATAAATATTTGAGAATAAGTCAAGACTTTGTCAGTTTTGTACACTCAATTTAGTCAATTAACATACGTTTCCATGATATTATAAATTGAACTTGCTATGTAGACTAGAATTCACCTTTGGAATTGAACCAATGCTAAGCCTCTTTGTGTGTCGGCCTGGTTAGTAAGTTTGAGAATCTGACAGTTACTATCCTTCCCTTGGTAGTTCTGTCTGGATACTCCAGTTTTCTTCACCCATAAATCTTTCTAACACGATCTAATTCTGGCTGTTGAATGTGTTATTAAACTCCAATAAACAAATCAAACCTTTTGGATTTAAGAAGAGAAAATGATGAGATGTATTTGATAAATGTTTGCCTTTTGAAGTGATGGATATCATGTAAAAATATCTGAGCTTCAGTGAATCAGTCAAAACATACATCTACATGTACCTTCTACACAATGTATTGCCCAATAGAGTAAACACAGAAATAGTTATCGTGTGTCAAAGGAAACATACACCACTCTATATATTGGGTCCCTGAACCTTGTGACATGTACCACGTCTGGGATGACAGATACAAAACTCTTGATACCTGTGTTATCCCAAACTTGACACCTGTCAGAGGACACCCAGAGCCCCCACCCCCAACCCCTCCCCCAAAAATGTAAAAAAGATAAAAAAAAAGAATATTTGCAGGCTTGTAGAGTTGATATTGGAAATCTTTGTCTTAGGGGTATTCTTAAAAAGCTCATGTTTCTGTCTTACTACTTTCTATGACTTGATAGTAATTGTCTTTTATTTTCAGTAATTTACAGTTATGCCTTTAGTGATATGCAACAATATTCTTGAATCAAGTCCATCGTCTGTTGCTGAGCTGATAAGACAATATCCTCATTTTAAGGTACTGTACATATACAATGCTGCACAATTCAGCTAGAGACACACACCAAAAATTGTTCAGTTGATTAATGAAGTGGGGTAGGAGGAGAGGCATATGAAAACTGTTTAGCTGAGTGTTGATAGAAGGGAGGTAGCTCTAGAGATGCATTGGAAACGCATGTGTTTAATTATTTTTAACTGGTAGAGTGCTAGATTAAATTTGGTTGCTAGAATTGGTTCAAGTAGGTTTGCCTTGTAAATTGTGACAAGATAAATCAATATGAATGAACAATTTTTGCCTATAAGAAAATATGAACCACACAAAATGAAGCTTTTTAACCCTTTACCCATGAATCAGCCACAAGCACCCACGTAACGTACAAATTGAACAGTTGAAATTTGAAATGAGGTCATTGTGCTTGTTCCAATGAAGGGGTCACATGATATAGTTTTGTTGAAATATTTTGGAAAAATTGAAAAAAATAAAAATACATATTTTGATATTGTGTGTGTTGCTTAAAGGGTTAATTGAGGCACCAGCACTTTTCATCAGAACTCAAATATGAGCATCTTGCACTCAAGCTGTTGAAGTTCACAAGTTTGTTTATCCTCTGAAGCACTTCCAATAAATTATATAAACGATAGAAACAGAGTTTTCTTAGTTTTTAGCTCACCTGAGCAAAGCTCAAGGGGAGGTTTTCTAATCACTTTCCGTCTGTTGTCCGTCCATCGTCTGTATGGCGTAAACTTTACATTATTAACTACTACTCACAAACTCCTGTATCAAATTGAAACAAATTTGGTGTACATATTCCTCATCATATGTCAATTCAAGTATGTTCAAATAAAGTTGCTACACTCCATTGGGAGGGAGTGGGGTCAAATGCTCCAAAATCTAAAAAAATCTTCTCATGAACCAGTGGGTACAATGACTTGATATTTGGTATGAAGCTTCCTTCTGAGGTGTTGAATCAAGTTTGTTCAAACGAAGTTCGTGAAGCAATATTTGCCTTCATAATGGGAGTGGCTAAATTTTGGGCCCTGCCCCAAATTTCTATTTTCTGAACTGATGGTCCGATTTGAACGAAATTCATTTTTTAGCATGAATTAGTGTTCACCCGATAATCGGAACGGCCACCACAAACGGCCGATTGTGGGCAATGAGATGAGAATGGCTCCTGGAACATCAGTTCAACCGATTGTTGTCAAGCATTTTGTGATGATTCATAAACCTCTTCTGCAATTGTTAATGTAAATTAATGTCAATGATACCATTCAATAAAGTTGAAAAACCACCACAATGTGTATTCTTAATCTCTCTAGACGTCCCTTGACGGGATATACAAGTTAAACAACATGTGAAGCTTACAATTGAGCGAACTTGCGGGAATCGCCTGTTCATACCGGAAAAGTGAAGGTTGCACTCCACTGACTCAGGTCGCAGTAAAAATTACCAGTTGCGCACACTTGGTGGTAAACGTGGCTCTGGCTCCTAGAGCCACGTTTACCACCCAAGTATGAGCGACTGGTAATTTTACTGGACCTGAGTCAAAGGAGTTTCACATTGTGAAATAAGTTCAATTTAATGTAGTTCTTTTGAGTCGTGACTTATTTAGTAGTGATTACCAGTGGACGGACTGTAAAATATATTCAATTTATTGAAGTTCTTTGCGAGTCTTGACTTGTCTAGTAGGGCACGGTATTACAATCGGAATTGACATCGGAATCAGCCGATTGTGAGCTCAAATAACCAGTAATCGGTCACCGGCTATTTTTGGTAATCGGTTGAACACTATCATGAATCAAGTACTTATGATGAAATTTGGGTCATAAGTACTTGATTCATGCTAAAAAAAATTCCCATTTTCCCTATGGAAAGCCCAGGAGCTAAAAATAGAAAATATATTCGAACGGCCATATTTCTCAAACCACATGGAACAGAGAACTGTTATTTGGTATGAAGCATCCTTAGGTCCAGTAGAACTGAATGTTAAAAAAAAAACTGTCATCGTTTTTTGGGGGGGGTCATCGAAAAAATGCTGAGTCAGCATATTTGCGAATATTTAAAAAAATTTCTTCTCCAAAACCACTGATCAGAATCTACTGATATTTGATATTTGGCATACATCATCCATAGAGGGGTCAGATACAAGTGTGTTCAATTTAAGCCCCTCGGTTTGTATTTGGGCTCAATACAGGAGCCCAAATCTTAACTTAGGGCAATATGAGAAATAAACTTTAAAAATCTTCTTCTTCAGAACCGCTGGTCAGAATGTTTCAATATTTGGTATGTTAGGATAGTCAAATTCAAGTTTGTTCGCATCATTTCTCTCAGTTAATATTTGGGCTTCCTATGGGGGCCCGAATTTTAACTTTGTGTAATATGAGGAAATTTCTTTAAAAAATCTTCTTCAGATTCACCAGTCAGAATCCTTTCATATTTGGAATACAGCAGCTCTAGACGGGTGCGATTCAAATTTGTTCAAATCGAGTTCCTGGGTTAATATTTGGGCTCTCAATGGGGCCCGAATTTTACCTTAGTGCAATATGGGGAAATTTCTTTAAAAATCTTCTTCTCCAGAACCATCAATTAGAATCTTTTGATATTTGGTATGCAACACCTCTAGAGGGGTCAGATTCAAGTTTGTTCAAATCAAGTCCCTGGGTTTATATCTGGGCTCGCTAGGGGATCCCGCATTTTACATTATTGCAATACATGTATGAGGAAATTTCTTTAAAAATCCTTTTTTCATCTACACCAGTCAGAATGCTTTCATTTTTTTTTGGTATGCAACATCTTTAGGGGGCTCAGATTCAAATTGTTCAAATGGGGTCCCTGGGTTAATATTTGGGCCCTCTATTGCGCCCAAAGTTTAACTTAGTGCAATATGAGGAAATTTCTTTAAAAATCATCTTCTTCAGATCCACCTGTCAGAATCATTTCATATTTGGTATACAACATCTCAGGGGGAGGGTGGTAGGGGTCATTGTCAGATTCAATTTGCTCAAATTTAGTTCCTGGGTTAATATTTGGGCTCCTGATGGAGCCTGAATTTTAATTTAGTGCGATATGAGGGTCTTTCTTCAAAAATCTTTTTCTCCAGAACCGCCAATCAGAATCTTTTCATATTTGGTATATAACAACTCTGGGAAGATCAGATTCAGTCCCTGCCTTAAAATTCTGGCTCTCCTTGGGGGAGGGTGGAGGGGTTGACAGCGGAGGGGGGGGGGGGGGTTTCCAAGTTTGTTCAAATCCATTCCTAAGTGGGTTTTTTTTAGCTCACCTGAGCGAAGCTCAGCGGGAGCTTTACTGATCGTGATCCGTCCGTCGACTGGTGTCTGTCGTCCGTCCGGCGTTAACTTTACATTATCGTCTTCTCCTCCTAAACCACTAGCCCAATTTTATTCAAATGTTGGCTAAATGTTTATTACCTAATGCCAATTCAGATTTGTTCAAATGAAGTTGCCCCTCCTCCTGGGTGGTGCCATGCCCCCAAGAGGCACCAAAATCTTTGTAAATCTTCTTCTCATGAACCAGCAGTAGCAGAGACTTGATATATGGTTTGCACCTTCCTTTTGAGGTGTAGACTCAGATTTGTTCAAGAGAAGTTTGAGGGATAATATTTTGCGTTGTTATGGGAGGGGCAAAAATTTTGGCCCCACTCCTAATTTCTATTTTCTGAACCGAGAAGCCGATTTCAACCAAATTTTATGTGAGGGCTTATTGGGTCATGAGTACTTGATTTATGCAAAAAAAAAATTTCCCGCAGCCCCGTGGGAACCGCAGGAGCTAAAAATAGAAAAAATTTAAAATGCCCATATCTCCAAAACTGCACGGCACCGAGAATTTTTATTTGGTGTGCAGCTTCCTTAGGACCAACAGAAAGGATTGGTAAAAAAAAATTGCCATCGGTTTTATCATAGGACACAGTTTCGGGACTTTGAAAAAGTGCTGAGTCAGCACTTTTTAACACTGTAGGCAATGGGAAAAACATTAAAAAATCTTCTTCTCCAGATCCAGTATGCAGAATCTTTTGATATTTGGTATGCAACGTTGTAGGGTGGATCTGATTCAAGTTTGTTCAAATCGGCCCCCTGGGTTCATATTTGGGCTCAGTATAGGAGCCCGATTTCGAACTTAGTGCATTTCAGGCAAATTTCTTAAAAAATCTTCTTCTCCAGATCCAGCAGGCAGAATCTTTTGATATTTGGTATGCAACATTGAGGGGTGGATCTGATTCAAGTTTGTTCAAATCGGCCCCCTGGGTTTATATTTGGGCTCAGTATAGGAGCCCAAATTTGAACTTACTGCATTTCAGGCAAATTTCTTTGAAAATCTTCTTCTCCAGATCCCGCAGGCAGAATCTTTTGATATTTGGTATGCAACATTGCGGGGTGGATCTGATTCAAGTTTGTTCAAATCGGCCCCTTGGGTTTATATTTGGGCTCAGTATAGGAGCCCAAATTTGAACTTAGTGCATTTCAGGCAAATTTCTTTGAAAATCTTCTTCTCAAGATCCAGCAGGCAGAATCTTTTGATATTGGGTATGCAACATTGTGGGGTGGATCTGATTCAAGTTTGTTCAAATCGGCTCCCTGGGTTTATATTTGGGCTCAGTATAGGAGCCCAAATTTGAACTTAGTGCTTTTCAGGCAAATTTCTTGAAAAATCTTCTTCTCCAGATCCAGCAGGCAGAATCTTTTGATATTTGGTATGCAACATTGTGGGGTGGATCTGATTCTATTTTGTTCAAATCGGCTCCCTAGATTCATATTTGGGCTCACTATAGAAGCTCGAATTCGAACTTAGTGCATTTCAGGCAAATTTCTTCAAAAATCTTCTTCTCCAGATCCTGCAGGCAGAATCTTTTGATATTTGGTATGCAACATTGTGGGGTGGATCTGATTCCAGTTTGTTCAAATCGGCCACCTGGATTCATATTTGGGCTCACTATAGAAGCCCAAATTCAAACTTAGTGCATTTCAGGCAAATTTCTTTAAAAATCTTCTCCAGATCCAGCAGGCAGCATCTTGTGATATTTGGTATGCAACATTGTGGGGTGGATCTGATTCAAGTTTGTTCAAATCGGCCCCCTGGGTTTATATTTGGGCTCAGTATAGAAGCCCAAATTTGAACTTAGTGCATTTCAGGCAAATTTCTTTGAAAATCTTCTTCTCAAGATCCAGCAGGCAGAATCTTGTGATATTTGGTATGCAGCATCCTTAGGGGGGTAAGATTCAAGTTTGTTCAAGCCATGTCCCTAGGTCCATATTTGGGCTGATTGTGGGAGCTCGAATTGTAACTTGGTTCAAAATGAGGAATTTTCTTTAAAAATCTTCTTCTTCAGATCGAGCAGTCGGAATGTTTTGATATTTGGTGTGCGGAATCCTTAGGGGTGTGAGTTTCAGGTTTGTTAAAGCCAAGTCCCTGGGTTCATCATATATGGGCTCCCTGTGGGAGCCCGAATTATGACTTAGTTCAATATGAGGAATATTCTTTAAAAATCTTTTTTAAGATCCACTGGTCAGAATATTTGGATATTTGGTTTCAGCTTTTCTTAGGAAGAGCAGATGCAACTTGTGGAAATCAGTTCTCTGGGTTGATATTTAGGCTACCATGTCAGGTGAGCGCCCTCAGGCCCCCTGGGGCCTCTTGTTTCTATAAAATTTGCATTTCAACCTGCAGTGACATAATTACCCTTGGAAGTTTGGCAGTGCTGGTCTACAGCTGATAGAATTGGAAGCAGTCAGGAAGACCTATGCTTATAATCATCTGTAGTGTTGATGAACCATGACTAACTGCATGTGATCTTTTTCTTTGAACCACTTTATCAGGTGAGCGATTAAGACCCGTTGGGGCCTCTTGTTTTAAATACTGAATGTTGTTGCTTCATGGAGACTGAGTTTCACTTGCTGTTTGTATGTAAGAAACTTTTTATGAAGGTTGTACATGCACAACATAACTAGATGGTGTCACTTGTGTGCAAAGCAAACTAGGGTGTATCCCCGCATTTGCATTTTTGACTTTGTATGAATGCTTGATACAAAGAAGAAATGTATTATATGACACACTAAAATCATATTGAGTGGCACAGGTGACACAGCTTTGTGGGCATCTACAGACTCCACTGCAACATTTGAGCATGGTTTTAGCGTTTCGAATTACATACCCTAGAAACCTTTCAGCAGAAACGGTCTAAGAAAACACGAAAGTAGCAATGGTGGCACAGCCACGTAGCACCCAAAAAATCCGAAACCTTCCTGCGTATTTACAGACCCTACTGCAACATCTCAGCATGGTTTTAGCATTTTGAATTACATACTCTAGGAGCTTTTCGCTGGAAACGGTCTAAGAAAACATGAAAGTGGCAATGGTGGCACAGCCATGTGGCACCTGAAAAATCTGAAACTTTTGTGCGCATCTACAGACCCTACTGCAACATTTGAGCATGGTTTTAGCGTTTCGAATTACACACTCTAGGAGCCTTTTGCCAGAAAGGGTCTGAGAAAACACGAATGTGGAAACGGTGGCTCAACCACGTGGCACCCGAAATCCGAAACCTTCCTGTGCATCTACAGACCCCATTGCCACATTTAAGCATAGTCTTAGCATTTCGAATTACATACCCTAGGAGCCTTTCACCGTAAACGGTCTAAGAAAGCACGAAAGTGGCAATGGTGGCACAGCCACATGGCAGCTGAAAAATCTGAAACCTTCGTGTGCACCTACAGACCCTACTGCAACATCTGAGCATGCTTTAGCATTTCGAATTACATACTCTAGGAGCCTTTCGTCAGAAACAGTCTAAGAAAACATGAAAGTGGCAACAGTAGCACAGCCACGTGGCACCCAAAAAATATGAAACCTTCGTGCGCATCTATAGTCCCTACTGCAACATCTGAGCATGCTTTTAGCATTTCGAATTACATACTCTAGGAGCCTTTTGTCGGAAACGGTCTAAGAAAACACGAAAGTAGCAACGGTGGCACAGCCACGTGGCACCCCCAAAATCCGAAGCCTTCGTGTGCATCTACAGACCCTACTGCAACATTTGAGCATGGTTTTAGGATTTTGAATTACATACCCTAGGAGCCTTTCACTGGAAAGGGTCTAAAAAAATGCGAAAGTGGCAACGGTGGCACAGCCACTTGGCAGCTGAAAAACCCGAAACATTCATGCACATCTACAAACCCCACTGCAACATTTGAGCATGGTTTTAGCGTTTCAAATTACATACCCTAGGAGCCTTTCGCTGGAAATGGTCTAAGAAAACACAAAAGTGGCAACAGTAGCACAGCCACGTTGCACCCAAAAAATAAGAAACCTTCGTGCGCATCTACAGACCCTACTGCAACATCTGAGCATGCTTTTAGCATTTCGAATTACATACTCTAGGAGCCTTTCGTCGGAAACAGACTAAGAAAACATGAAAGTGGCCAACAGTGGCACAGCCACGTGGCGCCTGAAAAATCCAAAACCTTCGTGCGCATCCACAGACCCAACTGCAACATTTGAACATGGTTTTAGCATTTCGAATTACATATCTTAGGAGCCTTTCGCTGGAAACGGTCTAAGAAAACACGAAAGTGGCAACGGTGGCACAGCCACGTGGCACCCCAAAAATCCGAAACCTTCGTGCACATCTACAGACCCCATTGCCACATTTAAGCATGGTTTTAGCATTTCGAATTACATACCCTAGGAACCTTTCAACAGAAACGGTCTAAGAAAACACGAAAGTAGCAACGGTGACACAGCCATGTAGCACCCAAAAAATCCGAAACCTTCCTGCGCATTTACAGACCCTACTGCAACATCTCAGCATGGTTTTAGCATTTCGAATTACATACTCTAGGAGCTTTTCGCTGGAAACGGTCTAAGAAAACACTAAAGTGGCAATGGTGGCACAGCCATGTGGCACCTGAAAAATCTGAAACCTTTGTGCGCATCTACAGACCATACTGCAACATTTGAGCATGGTTTTAGCGTTTCGAATTACACACTCTAGGAGCCTTTTGCCAGAAAGGGTCTGAGAAAACACGAAAGTGGGAACGGTGGCTCAGCCACGTGGCACCCGAAATCCGAAACCTTCCTGTGCATCTACAGACCCCATTGCCACATTTAAGCATGGTTTTAGCATTTCGAATTACATACCCTCGGAGCCTTTCGCTGGAAACGGTCTAAGAAAACACGAAAGTGGCAATGGTGGCACAGCCACATGGCAGCTGAAAAATCTGAAACCTTCGTGTGCACCTACAGACCCCACTGCAACATTTGAGCATGGTTTTAGCATTTTGAATTACATACCCTAGAAGCCTTTCGCTGGAAATGGTCTAAGAAAACACGAAAGTGGCAACAGTGGCACAGCCGCGTGGCACCCCAAAAATCCGAAACCTTCGTGCACATCTACAGACCCTACTGCAACATTTGAGCATGGTTTTAGGATTTTGAATTACATACCCTAGGAACCTTTCACCGGAAACGGTCTAAAAAAACGCGAAAGTGGCAACGGTGGCACAGCCACATGGCAGCTGAAAAATCTGAAACCTTTGTGCGCATCTACAGACCCCACTGCAACATTTGAGCGTGGTTTTAGCGTTTCAAATTACATACCTTAGGAGCCTTTCACCGGAAAGCGTCTAAGAAAACACAAAAGTGGCAATGGTGGCACAGCCACATGGCACCTGAAAAATCTGAAACCTTCGTGGGCATCTACAGACCCCACTGCAACATTTGAGCATGGTTTTAGCATTTCGAATTACATAACCTAGGAGTCTTTCGCTGGAAACGGTCTAAGAAAACACGAAGGTGCAACAGAGCCACTTTACACCTGAAAATCCAAAACCTTTGTGTGCATCTACAGACCCTACTGCAACATTTGAGCATGGTTTTAGCATTTCGAATTACATACCCTAGGAGTCTTTCGCTGGAAACGGTCTAAGAAAACACAAAAGTGGCAACAATAGCACAGCCACGTTGCAACCAAAAGATAAGAAACCTTTGTGCGCATCTACAGACCCTACTGCAACATCTGAGCATGCTTTTAGCATTTCAAATTACATACTCTAGGAGCCTTTCGTCAGAAACGGTCTAAGAAAACACGAAAGTGCAACAGAGCCACGTTGCACCTGAAAATCCGAAACCTTTGTGCGCATCTACAGACCTTACTGCAACATTTGAGCACGGTTTTAGCGTTTCGAATTACATACCCTAGGAGCCTTTCGCTGGAAACGGTCTAAGAAAACACAAAAGTGGCAACAGTAGCACAGCCACGTTGCACCCCAAAAAATCTGAAACCTTCGTGCGCATCTACAGACCCTACTGCAACATTTGAGCATGGTTTTAGGATTTCGAATTACATACCTTAGGAGCCTTTCGCCGGAAGTGTCAAAGAAAACACGAAAGTGGCAATGGTGGCACAGCCACGTGGCAGCTGAAAAATCTGAAACTTTGTGCGCATCTACAGACCCAACTGCAACATTTGAGCATGGTTTTAGCGTTTCGAATTACATATCCTAGGAGCCTTTCGCTGGAAACGACGGTCTAAGAAAACACGAAAGTGGCAATGGTGGCACAGCCACATGGCACACCAAAAATCCGAAACCTTCGTGCGCATCTACAGACCCTACTGCAAGATTTGAGCATGGTTTTAGGATTTCGAATTACATACCTTAGGAGCCTTTCGCCGGAAAGGGTCTAAGAAAACACGAAAGTGGCAACGGTGGCACAGCCACGTGACAGCTGAAAAATTCGAAACCTTTGTGCGCATCTACAGACCCCACTGCAACATTTGAGCATGGTTTTAGCATTTCGAATTACACACCCTATGAGCCTTTCGCTGGAAATGGTCTAAGAAAACACGAAAGTGGCAACAGTAGCACAGCCGCGTGGCACCCCAAAAATACGAAACCTTCGTACGCATCTACAGTCCCTACTGCAACATCTGAGCATGTTTTTAGAGTTTCGAATTACATATCCTAGGAGCCTTTCGCTGGAAACAGTCTAAGAACACACGAAAGTGGCAACGGTGGCATAGCCACATGGCAGCTGAAAAATCTGAAACCTTTGTGTGCATCTACAGACCCAATTGCAACATTTAAGCATGGTTTTAGCGTTTCGAATTACATACCTTAGGAGCCTTTCACCGGAAAGGGTCTAAGAAAACACGAAAGTGGCAACGGTGGCACAGCCATGTGGCAGCTGAAAAATCCGAAACCTTCGTGGGCACCTACACTCCCCACTGCAACATTTGAGCATGGTTTTAGCATTTCGAATTACATACAATAGGAGTCTTTCACTGGAAACGGTCTAAGCAAACACGAAAGTGGCAACGGTGGCACAGCAACGTTGTACCTGAAAAATCTGAAACCTTCGTGCACATCTACAGATCATTTCGCAACACCCTACTGCAGTTATAGAACTCTGAATTACATAGGTTGGGATTATTCGAAAGAAAAGTGAAAAATTAGCGCATTTTTCAAGTGGCTCAACAGAAGCCACCTGGTGGCGCAAAACATTAAAAGTGGTATTTTTGGATTGCACAGACCCTATTGAACAGCTGTAGAAAGTTACAGCATTTCGAATTACAAAACCGGATGTACGGAAGTACGGACGTACAGGCGGAGATCACGACAATATCCCCGCATTTTTTAAAATGCCGGGATAAAAATCACCATTCAAATTCGGGGTTCCTAATGCCGAACACAACTCAACACAAGTCCAATTACCGGTAAGGGGAAATACAACAAATAATAACAAATAATCGTATAAAACATGTTTTTATGTTCAAATTAAGGTTGTGTGAAATTTTATTGACTGCAGATAAATAATAAGCATGGAAGCCATGATTTTGTATTATATGTTTGTGTTTGCCTTTCAGTCGCTGAACTCAATAGCTTTGTGTGCAGTATTCAGTCACTGGCAATTAATTGGGGCCCGCTATCTATAGAGGGTGTCCTTTAGTGAATAGCCTGTCTCAGTTCATCCGTCCATCTGTCTGTCCATCCATCCCATGTTTTCTGCACTTTGTAGCTCATCTGACTGAAAGTCAGGGTAAGGTATTGTCATCTTCTTCTTCAGATCCACCAGTTAGAATGCTTTCATATTTGGTGTACAACATCTCTGGGGGGTGAGATTCAAGTTTGTTAAAGTCGGGTCCCTGGGTTAATATTTGGGCTCTCTATTGGGGGGTGTGGGTGGTTGCAGTGACTGCAGTGACTTAACAACCCCTAGAAGTTTGGCAGTGCTTGTCTAAAGCTGATAGAATTGGAAGCAGTCAGGAAGACATTCCCAATGTATTTGGCTTTAAGCAGATCCCCTAAAATTCTCCAAATTATGCTTACAAATTGGTTAAAAATCCACCCAATTGTCCACAAGACAGAAATTCTACCAGACCCCTCTAAGTTTGTGCACCCTATCTCTCCCTCAGATGAACTGAGCCTCAGTCAATAACCCTGCTACTTGATGAATGCAAAGGAGTTGATACACCGCTCCATCTTACTCCAATGACTAGAAATCTGCTCTGCGACCGTATCTGCTGGGTGAAAAAGACCTGATTTCAACATAGAAACATACGAACAGCAACAGAGAATCCTCTGATTGCTCATAGAATCTGAGAACCGATTGGGCAGTGTGAACATTTTGCTGCATTTTTCAAGGCCCTAAAATAGCCAAATTTAAGGCTTTTAAGGGCCCTGCATTCAGTAATTCTAACTAGGCCACACCATTCATCCCTGGTGTTGAAATGACTCTGGGATTCTGAAATCCATGAGTCACGACCCAAAAGTCGAATCAAAGTCGACTGGTCGGTATCCCACTTTCTGCTTCCAAGATTCAAATAACATTACCTCTGCAGTTGAATATTTTTCGCACCTGCGCACTTCATGTTTGCCGGTTCATGGGTTACCTACATTGTGAACTATATTTGGATTATATTTTGGGGGTAAGTTATTAACAAAACTTCCATTTCATTAGACACTTGCATATAAGATTAATGATTCAATTCAAGGTACAGTCAACGGCTGATGTGGGAAAGTATGTACAGTATGGCTACCGTGGACTGGTCACCTTCCACTGATGCGCAAAATTTTCATGCACGCAATAATATTAGATTCCAAACAATAATTATAGAAATAATTATTAAAAATTTAATTAATGAAGCACCGGGTACAACCCAGTGCTTCAGTAAGTTAAATTTTGCTGCTGACTATTTTTAGCTCAAGTTGACAACGTTGCTATCAATTTTTTTTGAATTTCATTGAAAAACATGGCCGACAGCGGCCTTCTTAGATTTGGCATATAAATTGTCAACAATTCATTAGCACACCCTACAGGTCACATCCATCACCTGATTTTTTCAAATTTCATATGGAGCTTTGGTGTGATGTCTAGATGGGCACTATTGAACTTTTATGAATTTTGTTGAGAAACATGGCTGCCAGCAGCCATCTTGGGATTTGGATATAAATTGTCCAACAATTCCTTTAGCACACCCTGCAGGCCACGACTCTTATTCGATCAGTCCCAAATTTCATTTGTGGCTTTGGTGCAATGTCTAGATGGGAGCTATCAAATTTTTCCAAATTTCGTTGAAAAACATGACTGCCAGTGGCTATCTTAGATTTGGCATATAAATTGTCAACATTTTCATTATCACGCCCTACAGACTATATCTCTCACCCAATCTTTTTAAAATTTTATATGTAGCTTTGGTGTGATGTCCAGATGGGAGCTATTGAACATTTCTGAATTTTGTTGAAAAACTTGCCTGCCAGTAGCCATCTTGGATTTGGATGTAAATTGTTAACAATTCCATGAGCACACTCTACGGGATGCATCTCTCAAGCAGTCTTTTTTTAATTCCATATATAGCTTTGGTGTGATGTCTACAGTGTGCTCTTGTTTTGTTCACGTGGTGGTTTGCAAATTTAAATCTACGTGAACGGATGTCTGATTAGCCAAAAGTTGCATCTTGAATGGTCAAGTTTAATTAACTTAACTGGTAGAGTGATAAAGTTTTTCTCAACCTCGATATTTGTTCACACATTTTTAGCTCAACTTTGGCAAAGCCAAATTTGAGCTTATGCCATGGCCAGTTATCCGTCTGTCCATCTGTCCGTCAACAATTCAATACGGCTTGGGCTAGAGGCCGTATTTATGAACTGATCTTTATGAAACTTCTTGGGTACCTTTGTTATGACTGTGGGACGAGAACGAGTGTTTTGGGGTCAGATCCGAAATTCAAGTTGGCCGCCAGCCGCCATTTTGTACCGACCATGCAGAAATCTGTTTTTTGTACAGAACTTCCATATGAAAGCGCTGATTTGAATAATTTTTTGTATGAATGTTTAGTACCATGGGATACATCACATATAATACGTTTTTTTTTCTCGTATGTAAATTATGCAAATTAGACTAACTTTGATGTATTTAGTGCTACTTTCAGCACTGTAAGTGCAAATGCCAATACAGCTCGGGCTAGAGGCCGTATTTATAAACCGATCTTTACGAAACTTCTTGGGTACCTTTGATATCACCGTGGGACGAGAGCGAGTGTTTTTGGGTGCGGTCAGAAATTCAAGATGGCCGATGGCAGCCATTTTGTACAAAATTAGGTGCAATCAGATTTTTGCACAGAACTTCCATATGAAAGTGCTGACTTTAATTATTTTTGTGTGAATGTTTAGTACCATGGGATACATCACATATAATACGGGTTTTTTTCTCGTGCAGAAATTATGCAAATTAGATGAACTTTGATTTTTTCAGTGCTACTTACACACAGTAAGTGCACATGTCAATACGGCGCGGGCTAGAGGCTGTATTTATCAACCGATCTTCACGAAACTTCTTAGGTACCTCTGTTATCACCTTGGGATGAGAACGAGTGTTTCTGAGTGCGGTCCAAAATTCAAGATGGCTGCCAGTGGCCATTTCGTACCGAAATTAGGTCTAATCAGTTTTTGTACACAACTTCTATATGGCTCAGGCTAGAGGCCGTATTTATGAACCGTTCTTTACGAAACTTCTTGGAGACCTTTGTTATCACCGTGGGATGAGAACGAGTGTTTTTTGGGTGTGGTCCGAAATTCAAGCTGGCCACCAGCAGCCATTTTGTACCAAAATTAGTGCAATCAGTCTTTTGTACAGAACTTCTGTATGAAAGTTCTGATTTGAATAAATTTTTGTAGGAATGTTTAGTAAAATGGAATACATCACATACAGTACAGGTTTTTTTCTCGTGCAGAAATTATGCAAATTAGATGAATTTCGATTTATTTAGTGCTACTTATACACTGTTAGTGCACATGTCAACACGGCTCGGGCTGGAGGCTGTATTTATCAACCGATCTTCACTAAACTTATTGGGTACCTTTGTTATCACCTTGGGACGAGAACGAGTATTTCTGAGTGCGGTCCAAAATTCAAGATGGCTGCCAGTGGCCATTTTGTACCGAAATTTGGTCCAATCAGTTTTTTGTCACAACTTCTATACAGCTCGTATTTATGAACTGATCTTCACGAAACTTCTTGGGTACCTTTGTTTTCACCTTGGGACAGGAATGAGTGTTGTGGGGTGCCTTTTTTATCACTGTGCTATGAGAACAAATATTTTGGGGTTCAGTCAGACCCACTCTTTTCTAGTTTGGCATTTGACTGTCGCCCATCTTTACAATACTTTGCCTATACATTTGTTACAGGCTACGGCCAGTATTTATGTACAGGCCGTTACAATACTTTATATGTACATTTGTTATCAGGTCATTACCTAGATGTTTGTCATTGCTGTGTCACATACTATACATGTACATGTCTTGAGAAGTTGAGCTACAGTGTCATTGACACTTTCATTTAAATGTGTCTAGGTGGGTGCTTTCAAATTTTTCTGAATTTCGGTCATAAATATGGTCGCCTGCAGCCATTTTGGATTTGGCATATGGCATATTTATATTTTGGCATATGAATTGTCAACAATTCCATTCCCTGCAGCCGCATATCTCACCTAATCTTTTTCAAATTTCATATGTAGTTTTGGTGTGATGTCAAGATGGGAGTTATCAAATTTTTCTGAATTTCATTGAAAAACATGGCGGCCAGTGGCCATCTGGGATTTGGCATGTAAATTGTCAACAATTCCATTAGCACTCCCTACAGGCTACATCACTCACCCCATCTTTCTCGAAATTTCATGTGTAGCTTTGGGGTAATGTCTAGATGGGTGCTAGCAAATTTTTTTGAATTTTGTGGAAAAACATGGCTGCCAGTGATGTACTTTGGTATGATGTCTAGATGGGTCTAGATGATAGCGCTGGGTGGCTTATTGGTTTTTCAGTTCAGTTTGTGTTTTAGCTTAACTTGACATAGTCAAGATAAGCTATTGCCATCACGCGTGCAGAAGTCTGTGAGTCTGTGAGTCTGTTCACATTTTCCTTTAGCACGGGCTACACCCCGCAGTTCTTGCCTGATCATCACAAAATTTCATATGCAGGTTTGGAGTCATGTCTAGATGAGAATGTCCCCTTTTGGTCGCGATCGGGCAACTGGTATGGCTGCCCGAGCCCAAAACCCGAAAACCATTAGCACAGTCTACAGGTCGTATTTATGAAGGGATTTCATTGTAACATGGTAGGATGCCTCTGTATAATGCCTAGATGAGAACGACCCCTTTTGGGCACGATCTATCAACCATGATGGCTGCCCAAGCCCAAAACCCAAAAACTTTTAGCACAGTCTGCAGGTCATGTTTAATATGGAGGGATTGCATTGTAACTTGGTAGGATGACTCCTTCTGATGTCTAGATGAGAATTTCCCCATTTGGGCGTGATCTGCCAACTGTGACGACTGCCTGAGCCCAAAACCCGAAACCTTTAGCACAGTCTACAGGTCATGTTTATTGAGGAATTTCATTGTAACTTGGTGGGTTGACTTCATATAATGTCTAGATGAGAAAGTCCCCTTTTGGACGTGATTGGGCAACTGTGACGGCTACAGGGGCCCGAAGCCCGAAAACCTTTAGCACAGTCTAGAGGTCATATTTATGAAGGGATTTCATTGAACTTGATAGGATGACTCCAAATGATGTCTAGATGAGAACGTCCCATGATCATTCAGCCTTGATGAGTGCCAGAGCCCAAAAACCTTTAGCATAGGCAAAAGGTCATATTTATAGAAGGATTTCATTGTAACCTGTTAGGTTGACTCCATATAATGCCTAGATGATGACATCCCCTTTTGGTCGTGATTGGTCAGCTGTGATGGCTACAAGTGCCCGAAGCCCGAAAACCTTGAGCACAGTCTACAGGTCATATTTATGAAGGGATTTCATTGTAACTTTGTAGGATCACTCCAAATGATGCCCAAATGAGATTGTCCCCTTTGGTTGCGATCATTCAACCATGATGGCTGCCCAAGCCTGAAGCCCGAAAACCTTTAGCACAGTCTACAGGTCATATTTATGAAGGGATTTCATTGTACCTTGGTAGGCTGACTTCATATAATGTTTAGATGAGAACGTCCCCTTTTGGACATGATCTGGCAATTGTGACAGCTACAGGGGCCCAAAGCCCGAAAACCTTTAGAACAGTCTACAGGTCATAATTATGAAGGGATTTCATTGTAGCTTGGTAGGATGACTCCAAATAATGTCTAGATGAGAACATCCCCTTTTGGTCACGATCATTCAGCCTTGATGGCTGCCCGAGCCCAAAGACCTTTAGCATAGTCTATAGGTCGTATTTATGGAAGGATTTCAGTGCAACTTGTTAGGTTGACTCCATATAATGCCTAGATGATGACATTCCCTTTTGGTCGTGATTGGTCAACTGTAATGGCTACATGTGCCCAAAGCCCGAAAATCTTGAGAACAGTCTACAGGTCATATTTATGAAGGGATTTCATTGTAACTTCGTAGGATCACTCCAGATGATGCCCAAATGAGATTGTCCCCTTTGGTTGCGATCATTCAACCATGATGGCTGCCCGAGCCTGAAGCCCGAAAACCTTTAGCACAGTCTACAGGTCATATTTTTGAAGGGATTTCATTGTAACTTGGTAGGTTGACTTCATATTATGTCTAGATGAGAACGTCCCCTTTTGGACATGATTGGGTAACTGTGACGGCTGTTGGGGAGCTGGCAGCTGCTCGTCGTTGCTCGTGGTTCTCTCCGGGTACTCCGGCTTCCTCCACCCGTAAAACTGTAACGGTCATGATTAGCCATTGTGCATAAATATGTGACCTTAAACATCAATAAATAAATAAATAAATAACTGTGACGGTTACAGGGGCCCAAAGCCTGAAAACCTTTAGAACAGTCTACAGGTCATAATTTTGAAGGGATTTCCTTGTAGCTTGGTAGGATGACTCCAAATAATGTCCAGATGAGAACATCCCCTTTTGGTCGCGATCATTCAGCCTTTATGGAGTCTATAGGTTGTATTTATGGAAGGATTTCAGTGCAACTTGTTAGGTTAACTCCATATAATGCCTAGATGATGACATCCCCTTTTGGTTGTGATTGGTCAACTGTAATGGCTACAAGTGCCCAAAGCCCAAAAATCTTGAGCACAGACTACAGATCATATTTATGAAGGGAATTCATTGTAACCTCGTAGTATCACTCCAGATGATGCCCAGATGTGAATATCCCCTTTTGGTTGCGATCATTCAACCATTATGGCTGCCCGAGCCCAAAGCCTGAATACCTTTAGCACAGTCTACAGGTCATATTTATGAAGGGATTTCATTGTAACTTGGTAGGTTTGACTTCATATAATGTCTAGATGAGAATGTCCCCTTTTGGACACAATTGGGCAACTGTGACAGCTACAGGGGCTCGAAGCCAGAAAACCTTTAGAACAGTCTGCAGGTCATAATTATGAAGGGATTTTATTGTAGCTCGGTAGGATGACTCCAAATAATGTCTAGATTTGAACGTCCCCTTTTGGTCGCGATCATTCAGCCTTGATGGCTGCCCGAGCCCAAAAACCTTTAGCATGTCTGTAGGTCGTATTTATGGAAGGATTTCATTGTAACTTGTTAGGTTGACTCCAAATAATGTCCAGATGAGAATGTCCCCTTTTGGTTGCGATCATTCAACCATGATGGCTGCCCAAGCCTAAAGCCCAAAAACCTTTAGCACAGTCTTCAGGTCATATTTATGAAGGGATTTCATTGTAACTTGGTAGGTTGACTTCATATAATGTCTAGATGAGAAAAGCCCCTTTTGTATACCATTAGGCAACTGACGGCTACAGGGGCTGGAAGCCCGAAAACCTTTAGCACAGTCTACAGGTGATATTTATGAAGGGATTTCATTGTAGTTTGGTAGGATGACTCCAAATAATGTCTAGATGAGAACCGCCACCTTAACAAAAAAATGAGACTTTCAGTTTCAACAAATTTCCCAGAATAGTTAAGTTTATGACCTCTCAATCACATGCGCAGTGACGCATGGAAAAGGTGTGTGATCGCACTCACGCAGAAATTTTCCAAAGTGCATGAATAATCGCTTGCCTCTATTCTTGGGTGTGTTTTCATCATTTTGAGTTGCGTCAATAGAAACATTCAAATAAGTTTTGATGTTGGGAAATTTTTAAGAATCACTCACAATTTGAAGCATTTAAAGTACAATTCCAAACAATTTCCTTTCTGTTGTTATGAACATGACACACAGTAGTTCGCTTATACATACACACTCGACACGCTAACAGTAAGAGGGTTGTACATTGACAACATGCCCAGAGTTTACTCCCACCACAAAACGAACACGCATGTTCAGATAAAATTTAAAAAAAAAAATGGGGTCCATTCTGAGATCTGAGACAATTTTAATACCATATTTTTTTTTTATCAAGGACATGCGGTATGTTGCCCCCTTCCTTATTTTCTTTTATACACGTGACACCTGTCACTTCAGTTCACCAGTGACATGGATTAATGTGCCCGATTTGGAATTTACGCATCCATTTTCCACAATTTTAATAATCTACCATTTAAAATCCAGAACTAATTTTAGTGGGCTACACATATTTTCACTGTCAAAATTTGCATCCGTGTTCAGTTGTATTCTTACATTCGTTTCGAAGGACGCTTGTCAATGGAAACAGCGAAATAAATTTTTTCCACTAGACCGGCTGCGGGTCTGTTGACCGGACCCATTCCCCCCACCGATCATACTATGATCAGTCAGAAAAGCTGGTGGTTAAAATGACGAGTACAATGCTGTATCGTAAAAATACTCAGGATCCTTTGTTTCCACGTAATATAGGCATAATTATGTTGTATACTATGCCTACTATTACTGGCGACAACCTGATACTTTATAATCCCCAGACGAGAGGGGGAAACAAAGTTCAAATCCTAAACGTCACCTATAAAATTTCGGACTCAAATTGTGTTTGGTCCGAAATCACTGGCTTTTATTTCGAGCGATAAATGATGTAATTGCACGTGCAGGATGTCACATGTCCGTATCATGGTTCTTTTCGAATATTTCGTTCTCTCTGCATTTCCAATTATTTACGTTGGCACGTATCGGGTTGTATAAAAAGTCACTGTCAGGATTCGTGGATTTTGTAGTGTTTTGGGTTTGTATTTTTATGAAACCTCTGACCAGATGTAGTATTGTGTGTCCAGTGGAAATTTAGAGAATTGTAGGAGGAAAAAATACATATTTTCCACTTCAATTATTCAGCATTTTAGCGACCAGAATGCCCCCAGAGGCCTCCAGAGAGCACCTAAAAATCAAAATTTTCCTGGAGGGAGAACAACCCCCCCCCCAAGCAACCCCCCCCCCCACCCCAGAACCCCCCTCTATACGCACATCTTCGGCGTCTTGAAGTTTCACTTTCTTTAAACTACCGGACCCACAAATTTTCCCCTAGCAGAAACCCTGACATGCCATAATATATAGTTCACTTCAGATTTTCTAGATCTTAGAAGTTAAAAGTTCATTTCAGGAATTCTGGTAATAAATTTAATAAACAAACACTAGATTTCAAGCTTGCAATTTTATTCTGAACTACAGGCAAACAATAACATTAACTTAACTTAATTTAGAACAAAAATACACTTTGAATGTACAATTCAACAGTATTAAAAAAATGAATTTAAATATCGAAATCAACTCTCTCAATCAAAATCACTCCCCTCACTTTTTTCACTCTCGCAAACTTTATCTGAGATGGGCGATTTTCCACTCACCTCCATTTTGCTCCCATTCATCACTGCATGCGTTTCACACGCAAAAGGCTAAATTGCAGGCAAATGTAAACGCTGTTCTGTTTATGCTTACAGGACTGACAACAAATCCCCCAAAATAGTGGTAGCAAATTTCTTATATCTTAGACGATATCTACAGAACCACCACCAGAAGGAATATGAAAAATTAAAAAGTCTTACGTGAGAATCCACACATGCGATTCAAGAATCATTAAGTAAATTTAATGAACCATGTGTAGCCTCAGGCTCGCTCATATTCTACCAAATAGGTATTGAAAGTTACCTGACAATATATGGTGTAAAAGTAGTATGAATTATCTTTAACCCAAAATCATCTGCGTTCGGCACATAGTAAATTAGATTGAATAAAACTTATTGAGTTTTGAAACCTCAAAGTTCACATGAGAAAAATGACTGGTAAATTATGTTAGTCGACTTCTGGAACTTTCTCTGAAAGTGTCACATGCTCAGAGATAACGCTGCACATTGGTAGTTCTGTTTTTTGTCAACAATAAAATAGTTAAATTGATGTACATGTGGAACATATCCTGTTAAATGGATGGCAGGTAACTGTTGAATGTTCAGGCCTGTCATTTTCGAAATTCCAGGAAGGCCATTATGGTTCTCCTTAAATGACTCCAGAAGGGCCATTTTTGGTTTGCCCCAAATGACCCCATGTGGGCCATTTTTTGATTTAAGGAAACCAGGAGTGAAAGCTTGTGTGTGCATGACACAAAGTAGTCTGCGAGACATAATTACAAGAGTGATATATTTCCAGTTGCACAAGTTTACCCATATAAGCAATTAGAAAGTTGAAAACTACTCGTATGTGAACTTGTTGAATTCAGAGAATTCAGTTTCAGTTAATGGACCACCATTATAAGGAGATATACACTGGCCAAAAATTTGTCTATAGACCTGTCAAATTCTGAAAATCAAGTTATTGGCCCAGCACCCTACCCTCATTCCCCACCCGCAATTCCACCAGTTGGCTCCTCCCATTTATTGAAGGAAGTCGTTATATTTGAATCACTTTTGTTATTTACTCAATCCAGTGTTTTCACCAACATCTCTCCTAACTTTGAGTATACAGGTTCGTTTTTAGCTCAACTTTGGCAAAGCCAAATTTGAGGTATTTCCATGGCCCGTCGTCCGTCTGTCCATCCGTCACGCCGTACACATGGCTCGGGCTAGAGGCCATATTTATGAACCGATCTTTACGAAACTTCTTGGGTACCTTTGTTATCACCGTGAGACGAGAACAAGTGTTTTTGGGTCCGGTCCGAAATTTAAGACTGCCGCTGGCAGCCATTTTGTACCAAAATTAGGTGCAATCAGATTTTTGTGCAGAACTTCAATATAAAAGCTCTGATTTGAATAATTTTCTGTGTGAATGTTTAGTACCATGGGATACATCACATATAATACGTTTTTTTTTCTCGTGCATAAATTATGCCAATTAGACTAACTTTGATCTATTTAATGTTACTTTCAGCACTGTAACTGCAAATGCCAATATGGCTCGGGCTAGAGGCCGTATTTATGAACCGATCTTTACGAAACTTCTTGGGCACCTTTGTAATCACCTTGGGATGAGAACAAGTTTTTTTGGGTGCAGTCCAAAATTTAAGATGGCTGCCGGTGGCCATTTTGTACCAAAATTGGTGCAATCAGTTTTTTGTACAGAACTTTTGTAAGAAAGTTCTGATTTGAATAAATTTCTGTATGAATGTTTAGTAACATGGAATACATCACATATAATACAGGTTTTTTTCCTGTGCAAAAATTATACAAATTGGATGAACATTGATTTATTTAGTGCAACTTATACACAGTAAGTGCACATGTCATACGGCTCAGGCTAGAGTCTGTATTTATGAACCGATCTTCACGAAACTTCTTGGGTACTTTTGTTATCACCTTGGGATGAGAACGAGTGTTTCTGGGTGCGGTTCAAAATTCAGGATGGCTTCCAGTGGCCATTTTGTACCGAAATTAGGTCCAATCAGTTTTTTGTACACAACTTCTATACAGCTCAGGCTAGAGGCCGTATTTATGAACCAGTCTTTACAAAACTTCTTGGGTACCTTTGTTACCACCGTGGGACGAGAACAAGTGTTTTTGGGTGCGGTCCAAAATTCAAAATGGCCGCCAGCAACCTTTTTGTACCAAAATTAGTGCAATCAGTTTTTTGTACAGAACTTCTGTATGAAAGTTCTGATTTGAATAAATTTTTGTAGGAATGTTTAGTAACATGGAATACATCACATGTAATACAGGTTTTTTTCTCGTGCAGAAATTATGCAAATTAGATGAACTTTGATTTGTTCAGTGCTACTTATACACATTAAGTGCACATGTCAATATGGCCTGGGCTGGAGTCTGTATTTATGAACTGATCTTCACGAAACCTCTTGGGGTACCTTTGTTATCACCTTGTGACAGGAACAAGTGTTTTGGGGTGCCTTTGTTATCACTGTGCTATGAGAACAAATATTTTGGGGTTCAGTCGGACCCACTCTGGGACTCAAAGATTTCTTTTCTAGTTTAGCATCTAACTGTCGCCCGCCTTTACAATACTTTACCTACACATTTGTTACAGGCTACGATCAGCATTTATGTACAGACCGTTACAATACTTTACATGTACCTTTGTTATCAGGTCATTACCTAGATGTTTGTCATTGCTGTGTCACATACTATACATGTACATGTCTTAAACAAGTTGAGCTACAGTGTCATTGACACTTTCATTTACAGAATTGTTTCTTTTTTTTTTTTTTTTTGTTATTCTTTTACACTAATGAATTACCTCCAGTCCAGGAGGAATTGTGCTTTGTTACCCCCTTCCATCTGCTATGATTGTCATTTGAGAAGGCCTATTTTGAGGGGCCTTAATAATGGTCTACAGAAATCAGGTTAGGCGGATGTTTACCGTCCACAAAATTTTGACTTGAGGCGGGTGACTGTAGCCCGAGGTGATCGCCAACCTGAAAATGACAGCCCTGATGGTTTTTTAAAGTTATTGCAAATTATCTGTATACCATTTGAACTTACTTTAAGGAATCACACAGTACTGCAGGTCTGTTACGTATAAACTGTCAAATGTTAAGTTTAATGCTGCATTCCCAATGCGCTGTTGTTATAATCAACACATGTTTTCCCATGTGTATTTTGTGTACACAACAAATCCCAAGATGCAATATTGAAAACTTTCAAATCCCATTATGCAGCCGTCTCCCTTCAAAAACATCAATCACCTGTCTTGACTGAGATGAAATCAATGCAGGGAAAACATTGGAGTGAGTTACCAATAAAAGTGATTCATATGTCATGACTTATGCCAATAATGGTTATCAAAATCACTAGAAATATGATTTGTGTACCTTTTATTCCACTTTCATTTGAAGCAGGAACCATTAAGAAACCAGGGTCATCCTCTTTGAGGCGATGTGATAATTACCGAAATAAGCACAACAATTGCATATTATCCACCAAAACAAGGGCTCCCCAGATACCCCAAGGCTCCACCACTGTAGCCCATCACAGTATATCCATTAGCTGAGAATAGTGGATAGCACTGAGTGACCTTGATGACTCAAAACACCGTAGGAGACTCATGACTTGGATAACAAATACAGATACACTTTATGTGTACATTACCCTCTAAAATGTGGATATCTACAATATATTTTGAAAAACCGAAAAGCGAACCGAAAAGCAAGTTTTTTGGACAAAACCAAAACTGAACCGAAATGCAAATTTCAAAACTGACCAGCCTTACTAGATGAAAAACATGGCTGTCAGCAGCCATCTTGGATTTAGATATAAATTGTCCAGCAATTCCTTTAGCACACCCTACAGGTCATGGCTCTCCATTATCTGATCAGTCCCAAGTTTCATATGTGGCTTTGGGGCAATGTCTAGATGGAAGCTATCAAATGTTTCCAAATTTCGTTGAAAAACATGCCCACCACCAGCCATCTTGGATTTGACATAAAAATTGTCAACAATTCCATTAGTACACCCAACAGCCTTCATCCCTCACCCGATGTTTTTCAGATTTGAAATGCAGCTTTGGTGTGAATCTGATGTCTTTTCTGTAGAAACTTGAGTGAATGAGAGTGTGAGTAAAGGTGAGGGCAGGCACCACAGAGTCCCTGGAAGCAACCGTGGGAGTTGTGTTTTGTTAACCCATGGAGTATGTGGCTATGGTAAGTGTAATCCACATAGGACTAGTTCCCGTATTATTCCAGTCTGCAATTATATGTCAGAAACTGGAGTCTGATAAGTGCTGTTTGTCTCGTAATTAAGTTTATTTAGATCAAATCGTGATTCGACATGCTAGCTATGCATTATTCATAGCTTCATCCATTGATCTGGGTGAGTCATTGTTGACATTAGAGTGTATCCGTCTGAAAGAGTTCGAATGTATCGGCGACCTTTATACAGTTGATGGTCAGTTAACTGTGATATAGGCGTCAATTGCACCTGTGATTCATAGTGAAGAAAAGAAGCACGCGTTATTCGGCTGATACGATGTACATCAGGGACCTTGATACAATTAGTGGTCCATTAACCGTGATATAGGCATTAGATGCGCCTGTAATTTCTCGGGTAATTATTGTATGGGCGCTTGTGTTTATTCCACTCAGCGACTCGGCCTATATTGTGACGGCGTGTAATATGTTTTATTTGTGACATCCTATCAGTATTTGGCATGCGTAATAAAGCACATTTGTGGAGACTTGCTGAATTGTTGAATGCAGGTGCTTTTAATTCAGACTAACGTTGGTGATACGATAGATGCTTTAGAATGTATCGGCGACCTTTTTTCAATTTTGTGGTCGGTTAACTGTGATGTAGGCATCAAGTGCACCTGTGATTCACAGTGAAGAAGAGAAGCACACGTTAGTTGGCTGACATGATGTATATCGGGGACCTTGATATAATTGCTGGTCCATTAACCGTGATATAGGCGTTAGGTGCACCTGTGATTTCTCGAGTAATTGTTGTATGGGCGCTTGTGTTTATTCCACTAAGCAACTCAGCCAATATTATGAAGGCATGTAATATGTTTCTTTTGTGATATCGTATCAGCATCTGGCATGCGTAATAATCAATGGCACTGGTGGAAGACCAAGGGTGGGTGGCTTAGCTACCCGTTTCCTCCATCCACCCCTAGCCCTCGCTCTAAGGCACATTTGTGGATGCATGCTAAATTGTTGAAAGCATGTGCATTTTGAATAAGACAACGCCAGGTCTGTAATTGTTTCCAATAAATGGATGCTGCCCTATAAGGTCGGAATAATGTTTTGCATATAAGATTGTATCAATTTCCAGCATAGTATATGACCATTCTAGCCTGGATTGTTATTGTTTCCAATAAATTGATGCTGCCCTATTATTAGGCCGATACAATGTTTTGTATATAAAATCGTACCAGTTTTCAACATGGACTAGGGCCTTTTAAACATCTTATCAGTATGAGATAGCTGCATCATTGGAGGAATGCGCATTTGTTCACATTTTCCTTTAGCACGGGCTACAGTCCGCAGTTCTTGTCTGATCGTCACGAAATTTCATATGCAGGTTTGAGGTCATGTCTAGATGAGAATGTCCCCTTTTGGTCGCGATCGGTCAACCGGTATGGCTGCCCGAGCCCAAAACCCGAAAACCATTAGCACAGTCTACGTGTCGTATTTATGAAGGGATTTCATTGTAACTTCGTAGGATCACTCCAGATGATGCCCAGATGAGATTGTCCCCTTTGGTTACGATCATTCAACCATGATGGCTGCCCAAGCCCAAAGCCCGAAAACCTTTAGCACAGTCTACAGGTCATATTTATGAAGGGATTTCATTGTAATTTGGTAGGTTGACTTCATATAATGTCTAGATGAGAACGTCCCCTTTTGGACATGATTGGGCAACTGTGATGGCTACAGGGGCCCGAAGCCCGAAAACCTTTAGAACAGTCTACAGGTCATAATTATAAAGGGATTTCATTGTAGCTTGGAAGGATGACTCCAAATAATGTCTTGATGAGAACATCCCCTTTTGGTCACGATCATTCAGCCTTTATGGCTGCCCGAGCCCAAAGACCTTTAGCATAGTCTATAGGTCGTATTTATGGAAGGATTTCATTGTAACTTGTTAGGTTGACTCGATATAATGCCCAGATGATGACGTCCCCTTTTGGCTGTGATTGGTCAACTGTGATGGCTACAGGTGCCCGAAGCCCGAAAATCTTGAGCGCAGTCTACAGGTCATATTTTTGAAGGGATTTCATTGTAACTTCGTAGGATCACTCCAGATGATGCCCAGATGAGAATGTCCCCTTTTGGTTTCGATCATTCAACCATTATGGCTGCCCGAGCCCGAATACCTTTAGCACAGTCTACAGGTCATATTTATGAAGGGATTTCATTGTAACTTAGTAGGTTTGACTTCATATAATGTCTAGATGAGAATGTCCCCTTTTTGACACGATTGAGCAACTTTGACAACTACAGGGGCCCGAAGGCCGAAAACCTTTAGAACAGTCTACAGGTCATAATTATGAAGGGATTTCATTGTAGCTTGGTAGGATGACTCCAAATAATGTCTAGATGAAAACGTCCCCTTTTGGTCACGATCATTCAGCCTTGATGGCTGCCCGAGCCCAAAAACCTTTAGCATAGTCTATAGGTCGTATTTATGGAAGGATTTCATTGTAACTTGTTAGGTTGACTCCATATAATGCCTAGATGATGACATCCCCTTTTGGTCGTGATTGGTCAACTGTGATGGCTACAGGTGCCCGAAGCCCGAAAATCTTGAGCACAATCTACAGTTCATATTTTGAAGGGATTTCATTGTAACTTTGTAGGATCACTCCAGATGATGCCCAGATGAGATTGTCCCCTTTTGGTTGCAATCATTCAACCATGATGGCTGCCCAAGCCCAAAGCCTGAAAACCTTTAGCACAGTCTTCAGTTCATATTTATGAAGGGATTTCATTGTAACTTGGTAGGATGACTCCAAATAATGTCTAGATGAGAACATCCCCTTTTGGTCGCGATCATTCAGCCTTGATGGCTGCCTGAGCTCAAAACCTTTAGCATAGTCTATAGGTCATATTTATGGAAGTATTTCATTGTAACCTGTTGGTTTTCACTCCATATAATGCCTAGATGATGACATCCCCTTTTGGTTGTGATTGGTCAACTGTGACGGCTTCAGGGGCCTGAAGCCCGAAAACCTTGAGCACAGTCTACAGGTCATATTTTGAAGGGATTTGATTGTAACTTCGTAGGATCACTCCAGATGATGCCCAGATTAGAATGTCCTCTTTTGGTTGTGATCATTCAACCATGAGGCTGCCCGAGCCCAAAGCCCCAAAACCTTTAGCACAGTCTACAGGTCATATTTATGAAGGAATTTCATTGTAACTTGGTAGGATGACTTCATATAATGTCTAGATGATAACGTCCCCATTGCACGCAATTGGGAAACTGACGGCTACAGGGGCCCAAAGCCCAAAAACTTTTAGCACAGTCTGCAGGCCATATTTATGAAGGGATTTCAATGTAACTTGATAGGATGACTTGTTTTGGAATAATTTCACTGTAACTTGGTAACTTTTGGTGATATACGTTAACTGTGAGGGCCACATACATTAACTGTGAGGTCATATTAACCCACCCCTCAGCTCTTTAGTTCAGTGTACACCTCATATCATTTTTATCAAAAACATAGCATACAGGGACCAGAAATGAACATATTCCCAATTATCACAATTCTTGTCTTATTTCATAACCCTTTCATAAACATTGAACATTATCCTTTTCATCAAACACAACACAGAAGTTAAGCTACAGTGTCATTGACACTTTAATTTGTTGTTACAGATACAAATGTTGGTCATGGAAATTCGCTTGTTTGGTCCTTGAAAGTCCTGGAAAATCCTTGAATTTCAGTCTTGATTTGGGATACGAACCCTGTGACCAGTTTGCCTATATCAGCATCAACAATGATTGTTGACTAACACTAATTACCCCCCAATTGTAACTAAGCTCTTTTTCACTTCTCCCGAAGGGAAGTGGGAGGAGGTGGCAATGACCAGAGGGTCCTAGTTAGTACTACACCATCACTAATTCTGCTTTTATAACTATCTAGTTAGGTTTATTTGCTTTGTCGGCATTTTTATTTCATGAATATTCAATGATTTGCAAGGCCTACTGGCCCACTTCTAGGTTTTCAAGGCCTTGAATGATCCTCAACCACATTCACCGCTATACCTTGAAACTAAGCCCCCTCAGACCCCCCTCCCCACCGGGAACCCTAAATTGGTCTGATTCAATTTTTTGGGGTACTTCCACAAGTGTCTTTTATATTTTGCTGTCCTGTCCTGGAGCCTGAAATTCATACACAATCAAATTTCATATCAGAGAACATCATTTGTGACTCATTGTAGCGGGGGAGGAATTCGCTAGAATTGTGCACTTGGTGATACCTTCCTGAAATTTGGCATGATGTAAGGGTAGGCATCAGAGATTTCAAAATCGATCGGCTACAAGTTGGCACCATCCTCTAGCCACCACTAGCAGCGAAATCCAAAATGGCCGCCAAGCGGATCGAAAAAAAGCTATTTTCGCCGATCGCACAACTGAAGCTCCAAACCTAACACCATACATGTGCTGTAATTGATGTGAATGATGGAGTGAAGCCCTTGGAACAAGTTGGGGGGAAGATTAATGGATAATGGGATCAGAATTTCCGTCGATGTGTGCGTCTGTGTGTCTGACTGTCAGTATGATCGTCCGTCCGTAGATAAATTAGTGTTGAATGTTTCTCGGGAATGCAATGGTCAAATGAACATGGTATGAGAGATTCCTGTCAACACATGAACAAGGGTACTCGATAGTATGCAGCAGTGGGGATACTTGGACATTTGATAATCCAATTAAAGTGACAGTCTATTCTCAACTTCCGGCATTTTCGATAGATTTATTTTCTAAGAAAATAAAACTATCAAATTTCTAGAGGAGTTCTGGTTCAATCTCAACACCATAGCGACACGTCTGCCAGCAAGGGCAGTGCTGGAATGAACTCGGGATGCATTAGTTCCCGTTGTTAATTATACAATGTTATCTTGCCAGTATAGAACATTGGCAAAATGGGACTAGAAGGGGTGAGTGTATGTTTGCAGTCATTCGAGGTACAGGAATATTTTTTGACTACAAGTAGTATTCTTCATTTTCGGCCAGTTAAGATGTGGTGTGTTCCAAGTCAGGATTAATGTTGCCGACACTTAATGCCCATCCCTCATGGTATGCTACTTTACCAGGGATATAGAGATATAGCCACCACTGGGAGCCAAAACATGACCTTTGATGTCGATGAGTGGTCGAAATGTTTTAGCGAATAACTTATCGAAATATGATCCGGTATGGCAATTTGATACCTTACGTTAGATTTATTAGATCAACTCAGGTATGGATTCATTGAGACATGAGTGCGCTACAAGATGAAGGATTTCCAAGTTGATTTGCTATGGAGTAGGAACTGACTAGTCACATGTGGCCTATGGCCAGAGAAAGACAAGGATACCATAGATGAACACACGGGTGAACGAAGGTATCAACTGTTGTACAGAGGCAAAATAGTTGGGGATATTGTATCATGCTATGCATGAATTAACACCGTCTTGTGCAGTAAATAACAGACTATTTTCCGAAATCTAAAACTGTATTCCTATACCCCGGACAATGTAGCAAGCCACATGGGATGAACATTTGTTAGCAAAATCAACTCAACTAGAAACATGACATGTGTTAACTGGCCGAAAATGGAAAAAAAAATACCAGAATAGGAGATGACTGGTCCTAACATGACAGTATACTACTCAATATTGTTACAACAGCCACCTTCACACTTACACAAAGGTGTGCACCTTAATCCAGCTTTCAAGCATTTGCAATTGCCCTTGCAGGCCTTGGCACAACTACAGTGGAGCATCAGTGCACATGCAGCACTTGCGTCTCCTAGGTGAGTCCAAAATGGGACCAGAATATTGAGACGTGGATTCCACTCCCATCCGTACTGTGATGGGTCTGGCACACATAAGTGTTTCTGCAGAGCACGATGCCAAATGAAAGATGACACAAGAATTACCCTTTTTACATGTTGATACAGAGCTGCTTTGGTGGGCGGGATGTTTTCCATAGACTTAAGGCCATGTGTGAACATATGCCGTCTCGCATCATTGACACGTGTACTGACACAACTGTTACTGTACATCTGTATGGTGAGTTTTTCGATATGCTGCATATGAGGGGAATCCTCTGAAAAGACTTGCGGATTCTCAGTCAATTCTATCATCATTTCAGTTGATGCGGGAAAATTCATCCATGCATTCCATCCTGCCTTCTTCCCAATGCCGAGCATGCTGGATGTTACATCACAACCTGTGAAGGCGTGGAAGAAAGTCAGGGCCTTACAGTAATCAGGTCCAAGTTGTGAAGCTATCTCATGAATTGGCATATCTTTATATGCCTTTCCAATTCCAAACCCAATCCACAGCTCACTGAGTCCAAGGTCACGGAATGTTGCGAAATGGTGCAAAGACAGAATGACGACATCAGAATCAACCGTGCGAAGAAAAGCTATTTTGTGACCTTGTGAGACTGCATGGTTGAGATGAAGCATCATGCGCGTGTCTGCTTCCTCGTGGTTCGATGGAGATATGTCACATAAGCTAACATCCTTATTGCATAGTACATATTCTCCTGATGTCGTTAACAACTGGTACTCGGATGTTGATGTTAATTTCAGCAGTTCAGCAGACAGGAACTTGAAAAATTCGTCTTTATTCTCACTAACTTTCAAGAATGCCTGCCAATTCTTCCCTTTAGGTAAAGGGACGTTCTCGGACACCCGTATCAACCTAACTGCTGTCTCACCGAGGCGTTTTGCTCGCGTCTGATTCTTCAAACTGCCTTCGGGGTAACAGTCATAGATCGCATCAACCCTTGTGGTGTTCGTGTTAATCAGAGATTCGATGTATGGCAATAATTGCAATCGAGCATATTCTCCAAACAGATCCGCTTTCTGTGGTTTGATTACATGGACTACAGCAGGCATATCCAAGATGACAACTGAAGCTTGTCTAGCTGCTGAATTCTTCCCTTGTGCAGGAATAGCTGGTAAACAATTGAGAATTTGAGATTTTGTCCCACTCCGTAGCTTACCTCTATCGGATAATGCTGGCGGATCACGTGCATTCTCGTGCATGAAAAACTCATCCATGTTTGAATCAGGCCGGGCTTGCAGTGAAACGAACATCTGGGTAACTATTGCGGCAGTTGCTTTACTTGACATGAGTTTGTCTCGGCCTTTGTCCAGGTTGGCTGGGGGTGGGTTAAGGAAGGTATATATATTTGCCTTGGGAATAAATATCATTCAGGGGTACGGTGCATTCCACAAGCCTTTCCTTCAAGAAAGTGGAATATAAATGCTTGCCCCTTTCGGGTAATGACCGTAAACTCTTACTAACTTCGGGGTCCATATATTCACCAGTATCTAATGTCACCAGCTGACCACTAGTTTCATCATAAGGGTTGATAATGAGTCCCTGATTCACCAGATCGAGGAGAGATTTCAATTGATTCAGAAATTTTTTCTGCTCTGATACCGAACTTTCCGGGTGTTCCGTGTTATCTGATGATGTTGTGTGGAAACTTGCATATTCATACTCATCTATAACACGCAGAACTTCTGACCTTGAAAGCTCAATAACGACTTTCTCTTCAGCCTGGCCATAGAGACCTTTTGGACCACTGTCTTCTTTGAGTAGTTGGATACTATGTTCTTGGCTCTGATCTAAACCCATCATACTGAACTTCCTCTCACTACGCTGGACCACAAAATGGCCTTCCATGAATTTGTTGTGGATTGAAGGATGCCGCCTGGGTAGCTGAGACATGTCTCTCAGAAATACGGGGACCCACCGACAATAATTTGTATGTCCTAGGGCAAAAAAGTAACTGCACAACTCATCGATAGAACACAGTGTACCAGGCCAGTTACCGATTCGTTGGTTCCGAACGAATTGACAGCTTGTCAAGAGAAAGTTCCGAACGATTTCACCCCAATAGCGCGCAGTTGGAGATTGTGAAAGAATCCTCTGTTCCCACATTTCAAATGACTCATGGGGCCCAGTCTGCTGACAGTAAATCTCATAAGCATTCTTTCTGAGGATCTCAAGCCAAGCTAGAGTGAGAAGATATGCCTGTCGCGTCCTCTTGACATGTTTCCCACCAAGTAGGGATGATGCTACACCGGGTGTGAATATCTTTGCGAGGTGAAACATTCGCTCCCAACCAGAACCACCCATAAGCTTACCACCAGCTTCTTGGGTGCACATTTCAAGATGCAGGAATCCAATCATACACACCATTCGATCCTCACCTATCTCCTCTGGGAACAGCCATTGACATTTTTTCTGCCTGGCATACAACGGACAGTCACCTTCAATGACAGGTATCTGGCCGGGGTTTACGAAAGCAGTAGCTTCCCTGACCACATACATAGCATGCTTCTGCATACTGAGTGAGTCCGCTTTCTGCTCACTGAAAACAGGGAATACCCCAATAACTGCACGAGGTTTGACATTGTCTTGATCTTCATGTTTTGAAAAGAAGCCTGAAAAGGTCACAGGGACTTCATCAAGCTGCCAGCTGCCATCAACCTTCCCTTTATTGCTGATCTGTGACACATGAGACAACCAGTCATTCTCTCCCACGTTCAAATCTGCATATTCATTGGGCCGTACATTACATTCATCTGGAGATTCAAGCCTGATGTCCCCACCAAAGTCTTCAACGAAAGGAACAAATGCATAGTCGTCTGGGAGTTCAATTTGTGTGTCTTCTGGAACATCTAAACTCAGTGGTGGGGGATCAGTACCCACATTGTCCCTGCTCAGTTGACCAATGAGTGTGATGGACGTACCATGCATATCAGATCTACCAGATACATCAATGTTATCAGTGGTTCCTATCGAGAAAACATTACGTTTGCAGTTAGCTGGGACTACAACACCTTCGTTCTTGAACCGCAGTGAAACAGCTCTCGCGAAACTCCTGCGAACATCCATTACGCGATCATAAGAGACAGAGAGTCCCATTTGATGAAAATCTCTGATAAGATTTTTCATACGATCATGGGCATGCAACTTCAAACCCACATAAAGAGGCATTGGAGTTTCTCTGTCACGTCTCTGGTGAACATTTTGTGCATGTTCGGAGCGTTTCGCTGAATTGCTGATCAACATCTGTGAAATAGTACAAGCCACTCGAGTCTTGGCATTAACAGTCTCATCATCGCCTAAGTTCTGTATACTACATGTGCCCTCAAGTAGAACTCTAAGAAGAGTCAGGAGTGAGTTGGGTACAGGCTCGCTCAAGCAATAAGATGAAAATGATCCCGTGAAAGGAGCTTGAGATATGAGTATGTGTTTACGCAGAAGAAGACCCACATCAACTATCTTTTTTGCCTCTTCCTCAGACACTATACGAGTTAAAGATTCGGACAACAAGGAGCCAACTCGAAACCTACTTGAAATAAACACATCTCTACCCTGTGTGAAGGCGTCCCAGCCATCGCCCAATTTCTGCAACAAATGTTCTTTGAATCGAGTGGAATGTATTTCTTCACTAAGCCAATCAGAACCGACTTGCTTCAACCTCCGACTGTACAGATTCTTGAGATCGACAAGCTTCATCGCGGAATCGTTGTGTTCAACAAATGTTATGAGCTCTGCCATAACGAGAGGGTCATAGGGCAGGCCTGACGCGGAATGTTCGGCGTTCTTCGACTTTTTAGATTTAGCCGCTCGTGCTTCATTGGCAAGCTTACAATAACAGGTTTTGTGATAGTAAAGATCACTAGCAGCGGAATCAAATGCTGCATTGACCCGAGAAAAAACAACCCAGTTCTCGGCTTCCTTTGCCATAATTTTGAGTTTATTGTTATCAGACATTGATCTGCAAATAGGCTCACTGCTGTCACCTTCGCGTTTGTGACAATAAACACACTGGGGCAGTTTCCTGTCACAGCCAGATTCAAAACTTGTCCGTGTTCTTTTAGGACTCAGCGTGGAGCAGGATGCCACTGCCTCATTTCGCTCTCGCTTGTGTAGCACGCGCTGTACGATGTGAGTCCGAATACTGTCACGGCATGTCTTATGATATATTGCCTTATTCGTCAACAGTGACATCGACATACACTCATCACTCTCTCTCATCAAACAATCAATGGTCAAATTATATGGAAGCTCAACGCCATTATCTAGGAAGCGCGTTATGTCTTCCTCAATAGCTTTATAGGCGTCATGAAAACGAGATTCTCTATACGGACGCATCAATTTCTTGGAACTGTCTTGCTGGCAAAAGCAACAACGTTCCCAGTCAGTACTAGTCCGTACACGAAGAGGATTCTCACTCATTCTGTGAATGATTTTTGTGAACAATCGCGTTCTCGAATTAATTTCGACAGACAAATCAGAATTGCTTGCGGAATTACGCCAAACAAGAGATTGTATGGCAAAGAGACTGCTTCATAAAGAGCGTTGTTTCTCCGGGATCAGCGTCATTCAGGTTTGCCTGAATGACGCTGATCCCGGAGAAACAACGCTCTTTTCAAGTTCCAAGAAATTGATGCGTCCGTATAGAGAATCTCGTTTTATTCTACATCATCTCCCACGTCTGTTTCCAACACGTGCGTGGATCAGAGTTCACTTTCGCGCCCTTACAATCGGATGTATAGTCGGTAGACCGTCGAAAAGGAGGTTCCCTTCAGCCGCTGGCGGCCATTTTGGATTGTGCCGCTACTGGTCGCCACCGGTCGGTGTCAACTTGTAGCCGATCGTTTTTGAGAACCTCATAGCCTACACTAACAGTGTGCCAAATTTCAAGAAGGTATCACCAAGTGCACAATTCACCTGTATGTGACGAATTCCTCCCCCGCTATTGGAGATATTTAAGTCTGGGAGAATGTTGCTGAGAAATATGAATTTGCAGAAATGATTTTCAGTTTACCATTTCACTAGTGATTTTCTGCATAACATTCATTTTGTTCACCTATCTTTTACCTTAAAAGAAATGGTACATGTATGCCTGATTTTTTTGTTTTCCTACATTTCTAGACTTTATATAAAAAATAGCATGAAATTTTCCTGTGGACTTTTCCAGAACCGTGAATAACCTCTTGCATGCTGCTGACGGATATTCCTGCTCAGGATACAAAATACCTTGTCACTTAAATAAGTAAAATTTAGGCACATTTATCCAAATTTCTCCCATGGAAATTGAATGAACCTTTCAATCAATAATTTCTTGAGATAAATTTACAAGACTTTATCATCAAACCTAGTCATGGCTGCTTTATAGCAGCCATGACTACATTTAATGAAAAATATTTTGAAAAATACTCAGCAGGTTAGAAGTTAATCTTTTTAAAATCTGAAGCATGAAGTTCTTTGAATTTTGCGTTGAAATGCTGTGATATAACATGCTTGGGAAAGAGCTCCCTGGGCCCTTTTCAATAGTGTATTATTTGACCACATATCAGAAACCTAAAAAAATAAGCTGCTTTTAGGCAATGTTTATGGTTACATATCCAAGCCTTTAAATTCTACCAGAATCACAGCTAACCGATGCCCCAAAATTATAGGAGTTTTCCCTACAGCTGAAACGGTTAACCAATTAATCGATTAAGCAATGATCAATGTCTTGAATGAGCAAAAAAGTAATTGATTGATTAACCATTACTTTTGAACTACTGTATTATATGGGTTAACAAAGGAACAAACTTTCTTCAAAACAGGCAAACATTGTCGCACTGACTCACTTAAATTATATGAGTCAGAACTAGAGAATTGTAATTTGTTGGACAAATTATGGGCTTTCCCAAGTTTTAATGTGAAAGGCAGACTGTATTGTATAGAAAGCACATTGAGCTATGCACTTTTGGATTTTGGAGAAAATGAGTGCAGAAAACTGCAAAATTCACTGAAAATCACAATATTTCAAACTGTACTATTCTTCAAGTGGCCAAAGACAAGTTATGTTGAGTTAAGCCATAAAATTGTTCTTGGATGAATGCCCTATCTTCTTATGGAAAACATTTTGAGAAGATGTGGCTGCAGTGCTGAGAAATCGCATGTAAAAAGCTGGTGAAATAACAATTATTCCGACAGTACCCTTATGGGAAGTCTTAAATCTGCCAAGAGTTGTTAAACTTCTATTAACAACATATAAAACAAAAGTTGTCATACATTGACTGCTGCATGCAGCCATAGAAAACATTCTGTGCTCAATCATTCAGAAATGGTGTAAATTGTCCCTTAAACTTACCAAATTCTGAAAAAATGGGAGTTTTTAGGACGGTACCTACATTTATGCAACCAGAATGGGCACAGGGTTAAACTTTACAAGCAAACTTACAACAGCAAATGGTAGTCAATTGTGAATACAGACAGACATGCAAAGTGTTTGAAATTATCCCTTTCCAAAATCGTAGGAAAAAGCAACCAAAGATGGCTAATTTTGGCATATTCTTATCCTTATTGTACTTGAAGGTTAAATCTGAGATTAAAAAGTAAACAGTAACTTTCTTCCGCAATCATAGTTTCATCTATCCATACCAAAATCATTGTTACATCAACCTTGAAATTAGAGAAATTTGCCCTTGAAGTTGGTCAATTTTGAAGAAAAAAAGCTATATTCATGTCATTTTTGGCCAATGAGGGTTAATTTTGAACTATTTTTTTGGTGATTTCGGTATATCATGTTATGCTCTAAATGTGTGGGAAATTTGCGCTAAGTATTAATTTTGAGACATTTGAAAAATGATGAAATTTTGGCGGTTTTGGCAGAATATTTTGAAAATAAGCATTTTCACAGACTTAATGATACCTCATTTCACTAGATTTTGTGACATTACATAAGTATGCCAAATTTGGTTGAAATCGTACAGCTTGTTTTTGAGCAGTGCAACAGACAAAATTAATGACGGAAAAATAAAAAATTAAAAAATTAAAAAGAAAACTAGAGAATTGTAAAAATTATGGGCCTTCCCAACTTTCCAATGTGAAAATGCAGACTACATATAGCAAAGCAAAGTGTTTGAAAATATCTATTTCCAAAATGATAGACAAAAAGCATCCAAAGTTGGCTTTTTTTTGGCATTCTACAATGGTACTCTTATTCTCACCCTCATTGTGCTTGGGGGGTTAAATCTTGAGATTAAAAAGTAAACAGTAACTTTTTTCTGCAATCATTTTTACATCTATCCATACCAAAATAATTGCTACAACAGCCTTGCAATTAGAGGAAATGAGTACAGATGTTTGCAAAATTCACTGAAAATTATTTTTTGTCATTCAATACTATTCTTTACGTGGCCAAAGCATATGTTGGGTTAAGCCCCAAAGCATAACATACAGCAGCAGATTTGTTCATTAAGCATCTCTACCTATAGCAAAACAAAGTGTTTAAAATTAACCCTTTCCAAAATGACAGGAAAATGTAACCGATGTTAACTAATTTTGGCATTTTCGAATGGAACTCTTACCCTCATTGTGCTTGAGGGTTAAAGACGAGATATTTGAAATATTTGTGTGGTGATTTTGATGTATCATATTATGCTCTAAATGCTTGGAAAACTGGAGCTAAATAACTGTAAACAGTTCTGAAACTTTTGAAAAATGGCGAAATTTTTATGGTTTCAGCAGTATATTTTGAAAACATAAGCATTTTCACGAATATGACGATACCTCATTTCACTTTCCAGAGACATGTCATCAATCACAGCTTGAGTTTCTGGTAAGAGACGTGGAGGAATCTTGGTATTTGAATGAACATATACAATTTGAGGGTACTCCAATTCAAGGCCAGAGAACTGGGTGAGGGTTAGAACTTTGAAAAAGACATATAACAGCAAAATTGTTCTTGGATGAATGCCCTATCTTCTTATGGAATACATTTTGAGAAGATATGGCTCCAGTGCTGAGAAATCGCATGTAAATGCTGGCGAAATAACAATTATGCTGACAGTACCCTTTTGGGAAGTCTTAAATTTGCCAAGGGTTAAACTTTTAATAACAATATATACTACTCAAAGTTTGCTAAGCACCAAGTATATCCAACTACCTGTTTTACGTTTTTGTTGAAATATTGTAATGAAAAGTGTATATATATTTTATTTTAATTATATCTTTAATGATTTAAGTACAGAAATTAAGATTTTATTTGTGTTTAACATTATTTTTTAGCTTTTGAATACGATAACCATGGAAAATAGGTATTATTGTTAAAACAGGAAATTTTTCAATTTGCCAAAATTTTGACTGAACGAACTGGTATGGGGTCAATATTGAGTATGAGACCCATTACAACTTGAAAACGCCTTCTCATGCTCCCAATCAGATTCCTGGTGCTCTTTTGTGGGATGTTGTTCCATTCTTGGACCAACATGGCACCAAGCTCCTGGACACTTCTTGGCTGGGCTGGACGGACTGTAATTGCAAGCTGCAACTCATTCCAGACATGTACGATTGGATTGAGGTCAGGGGATCTTGCTGGCCAGTCCATACGCTCAATCCCCTCCCCCTGTCGGTACTCCCGGACAGCATGGGCAACATGAGGACGGGCATTATCGTCTATCAGAATGAATCTATCACCCACTGTACCTGCATACAATTGTACGTGGACATCCAGGGTCTCAGCAATATACCGTTTTGCAGTTAATGTACCACGTTCAAGGACACAGAGCTCTGTATGTCCATCCCAGCTGATGCCGCCCCAGACGATGATTGACCCTCCACCATAGCGGTCATGCTCAGCAATGTTGGCTGCATGGAATCGCTCTCCTGGTCTTCTCCATACCCTAGAACGCCTATCTGTGTGGTCTGCGCAGTACCTTGACTCATCTGTAAAAAGGACTTGTCGCCAATCTTCTCTAGTCTATCAAACGGGGTCCATGGCCCATTCATATCGTGCCTGGCGGTGGTTCTGGGACAGCAGAATGCGAATACATAGTCTTTTCGATCGGAAACCTCCTTCGTGCAACCTTGCCCTGATAGTCTGCGTCGAAACATTTACCCCAGATGCATTCCGAAGGTCACTGCGAAGCTGGGTTGCTGTGGAAAAGCAGTTCCTACAGGCCTAAATTATCAAAAACTGGTCTTCAGCTGCAGATGTTGCCCTGTCTCTGCCACCACCATGCCGTCTTAGTGGTGTGCCATACTGCTGAAATCTTGCCCAGGCTCTGTTGATCACCGAATGGAGCACACCAAGGGATTCACCAACCTGACAATGGGTAGCCCCTTGCTCCACCATCCCTACAGCCCGCCACATTTCTGCTTCAGACAAATGTCTTCTTACATTTGCATTTGCCATATTCAATCATTAAATCACAGGGATTTGTGTTGAAATGAAGATTGAATACCCTACACATGTCATGTACATGTAGACAGTACACAAAAACATCATGAAAATCAATGGGTCGATGCTTTCCATGACTGTCACGAAAAGTCTGCCTGTATTGCAAATATGTTACAAGCAAATTTCACAATGATGTGTCAGATATTTGGTGCTTAGCGAACTTTGAGTACTCAGTAGTATATAAAACAAAAGTTGTCATACATTGACTGCTGCATGCAGCCATAGAAACCATTCAGTGCTCAGTCATTCAGAAATGGAGTAAATTTTGCCTTAAACTTACCAAATTCTGATAAATGGGAGTTTATTTGGACGGTACCTACTTTTGTGCAACCAGAATGGTCATATGGTTAAACTTTACAAGCAAACTTACAACAGCAAATATCCTTGGTAGTCAATTGTGAATACAGATAGTCAAAGTGTTTGAAATTAACCCTTTCCAAAATGATAGAAACAAGCAACCAAAGATGGCTAATTTTGGCATTTTCAAATGGTACTCTTATTCTCACCCTCATTGTACTTGAGGGTTAAATCTGAGATTAAAAAGTAAACAGTAACTTTCTTCCGCAATTATTGTTTCATCTATCCATACCGAAATAATTGTTACAACAACCTTGAAATTAGAGAAATTTGCCCTTGAAGTTGGTCAATTTTGAAGAAAAAAGCTATATTCATGTCATTTTCGGCCAATGGTGGTTAATTTTGAAATATTTTTGTGGTGATTTTGGTATATCATGTTATGCTCTAAATGTGTGGGAAATTTGAGCTAAGTAACTGTTAACAATTTTGAGGCATTTGAAAAATGGTGAAATTTTGACGGTTTTGGCAGAATATTTTGAAAATAAGCATTTTCACAGACATGTCGATACCTCATTTCACTAGATCTTAACACATTACATAAGTATGCCAAATTTGGTTGAAATCGTACAGCTTGTTTTTGAGCAATGCAACAGACAAAATTGATGGCGGAAAAAAATAATTGAAAAAAAAAAAAAAACTAGAGAATTGTAATTTGTTGGACAAATTATGGGCTTTCCCAACTTTCAAATGTGAAAATGCAGACTGCAAAGAGCAAAGCAAAGTTTTGAAATTAACCATTTCCAAAATGATAAACAAAAAGCATCCAAAGTTGTCTAATTTTGGCATTTAATAATGGTACTGTTATTCACACCCTCATTGTACTTAAAGCTTAAATAATGAGATTAGAAAGCGAACAGTAACTTTCTTCTGCAATCATTGTTGCATCTATCCATACAAAAAAATTGCTACAACAACCTTGCAATTAGAGCAAATGAGTACAGATGTTTGCAAAATTCACCAAAAAACAAATTATTTTGGACAGTACTGTTCTTTTAAGTGGCCAAAGCATATTTTGGGTTAAGCCCCAAAGCATTACTTACAGCAGCGGATTTGTTCATTAAGCATCTCTACCAATAGCAAACACAAAGTTTTTGAAATTAAACCTTTCCAAAATGATAGTGAAAAGCAACCGAAGTTTGCTAATTTTGGCATTTTCGAATAGTACTCTTATGCTCGACCTCATTGTGCTTGAGAGTTAAAGATGAGATTAAAAAAAGCAAACAGTAACTTTCTTCTGCAATCATTGTTGCATCTATGCATATGAAAATAATTGTTACAACAACCTTGCAATTAGAGAAATTTGCCCTTGAACTTAGTCAATCTTGAAGATAAAATGCTATATTCATATCATTTGTGGCCAATAGGGATTAATTTTTAAATATTTGGGTGGTGATTTTGGTGTATCATATTATGCTCTAAATGTGTGGACATCAATCACAGACTGGGTGCCTGATAAGAGACATGGAGGAATCTTGAATCAACTGAGTGAGGGTTAAAACTTGGAATAAAACATATGACAACAAAATTGTTCTTGGACGAATGCCCAAAACTCTCATGGGATACATTTTGAGAAAATTATGGCTCCAGTGCTGAGAAATCGCATGTAAACAACTAGAGAATTGTAATTTGTTGGACAAATTACAGGCTTTCCCAACTTTTTAATGTAAAAAGGCAAACTGTATTGTACACAAAACTATCGATCAGTTTTGAAAATAGAAAAATTTAGTTGAAGCAAAGTTTCTTGTGATGCTACTAGTTTTTATGCAGCCAAAACAGATATTTGAGATAAAGCAGGACATCAAAATATTTAACACAAAATTTGCTCTTCAATAATTACTGAATATTTTCATGGAAAGCAAAACGAGCCTTGTCCGGATGTACATATGAATCATGGGCATATGTGCTGGGCGTCTGGGAGGACTGTGCCCCTCCCACACCACTGAGTCGGGAAGGAGCTGAAAATTTCGGGCAATTCAGTTGCCAGAAATGAGCCTCTTTTCTTACAACAATGACGTGAATGGTGTATGGTTAATGTCAGGCAGGCAGGCAGTCCTGTATAACAACTCTACGACTGTACTCTTTCACACTGGCATGCACCCTTAAAGTTGGTCAATTTTGTAGAAAAAATGCTATATTCATGTCATTTTTAGCCAGTAGGAGTTAAATTTGAAATATTTGTGGGGTAATTTTGTTGCATCATATTATGCTCTAAATGTTTGGAAAATCAGAGCTAAATATACCTGTAAACAATTTTGTGACTTTTGAAAAATTTTGATGGTTTCGCCAGAATATTGTGAAAATACGTGTTTTCACAAATATGACAATACCTCATTTCACTTTCCAGAGACCTGTCATCAGTCACAGCTTGAGTTTCTGATAAGAGACAAGGTGGAATGTTGAATCTTGTTATTTGAATTAACATGTACAATTTGAGGGTACTCCAATTCAATGAAGGCCTGACAACTGGGTGAGGGTTAAAACTTTAAATGAAACATATAAAAGCAAAATTGTTCTAGGAATAATGTCCTATCTTCTCATGGGAAGTGTTTTGAGAAAATTTGGCTCCTGAGCTGATAAATCGCATGTAAAAGTTGACAAAAATAACAATTATTCTGACTGTTCCCTTATAGGAAGTCTCAAATCTGCCAAGGGTTAAACTTTTAATAATAACATTTAAAATAAAAGCTGTCATACCTTGACTGCAACATGCAGCCATAAAAAACACTAAGTGCTCAATCAATTAGAAATGGAGTAAATTGTCCCCTGAAATTACCACATTTTGAAAAAATGGGACTTTTTTTGGACGGGACCCACTTTTATGCAACCAAAATGGGCATAGGGTTCAACTTTACAACCAAACTTACAACAGCAAATATGCTCGGTAGTCAATTGTGAATACGGTAGTCGATTGTGAATACGGACATGTAAAGGGTTTGAACTTAACCCTTTCCAAAATGATAGAAAAAGCAACCAAAGTTGGCAAATTTTGGAATTTTCAAACGGTACGCTTATTCTTGCCCTCGTTGTGCTAGAGGGTTAAATCTGAGATTAAAGCGTAAACAGCAACTTTCTTCTGCAGTCATTGTTCCATCTATCCATACTATCCATAAGTGATTTGATTGATACTCGGAATAGATAGCATCTTTTAGTTGCAATCAGCCTGAAAGTCTGTAATATAAGTTTTTGGTTTGGTATGTCCTTTGAAAGGACGCACCAAACCAAAAACTTATATCACAGACTTTCAGGCCATGTTTGGACTAGTCGGTTTCATGGCTCAATCCAAGGTGAATATGTGTTGAATTATTGCTGAAAATGATTGGTATCCACTCAAAAACACTAGATTTACTTTTCATTATATGTTTTTAGAACAAATTGATCATTTCCAGTGATAATTTGACTTGTATCCCCCTTTTAGTGATGCTTTGAAAGCCGCCATTTTGATTGATACCGTGAAAGTGAAAATTTCTATATCTTCACAGTAGGGGATATGATTTCTGTCTTTCCTCAATTTCTTTGATAATCTATCGTTTGGCATATAATAAAAAAATGTATAGCATATCTCTTTACCTCTTTTTTATCTCTTTACCTTACACAATTAAATTTGACAAAAAATTCCTTGAGTAACCAAAAAACTTTCATTTTTTGCCTCCAAAGCATAGCTTATGTCCCATCACTGGAACAAGCTCAACAGGTTTGTCCCAATTAAGGGTCAGAGGGGGCGCTGTGACTTAGTAGGTAGAGGTGCAGGCTGCAAGCCAAGAGGTTCGAATCCCACCTGCGGCGACCGAGTTATGTCCTTGGGCAAGACAATTCACCCCATTGTGCATGTGGTGGTGGCATTGTGTACTAAGGCAAACTGCATGTTGATGGTGCACTTGTCTTTAACCAATGCTAACCCTGCTTGTGTCGACCTATTATGTTGGGGAGCCTGACAGTTGCTTGATGATTCCCTCTGGGTACTCTGGTTTTCTCCAGCAGTAAAACTGTCTGACACGAGGTGACCCTGGCTGTCAAAAGTGTTGTTAAACCCTAATAAATAAATAAATAAATAAATAAATAAATAAATAAATACATGAGGGGTCAGAAGCTAGGTTTTAGAGGCAAAAATTGAAAAAAAAAATTTGAATGCAGATTTTGTGAATATCACTGGTCCAATATTATTTCTACATTAGGTAATGGGTTAGCAGCTTTTGGCTTTAACCCTTTTCTTATGAATCAGTTTCATCTGCCTGCATAATTTACAAATAGAGCAGTTAAAAAAAGATTATTTAAACATTTCCAACAAAATCATATCATGTGGACCCTTCTTTGGAACTAGCTCATTGAGCTTCTTCCAATGAGGGGCTTTCATAATATCATTTTGTTGAAACTTTTTGAAAAATTTGAGTAAAAATATTAAAATAACAAATTTTGATATCATGTGCATTGAGTAAAGGATTAATTAGTAGTAGAGACTAGATAAAGCATCCAGTATGGAGCATGATATGTGCTTCGAAGAGAGCACTGTATTATTAGCAATTTATCAAGATATTTTCGGCCTTTCTTTCTGAATTTTCAAATCCTAAATCATTCATTTTTAAAAAAAAATTATTTATCAGATGATATATTACTAACTCGTGATATTATACATGTATGTTCAGGATTCTTCAAAATTGTTGTGTCAGCAAGAAGAATGCAGTGTGGGACCAAAGAAGCTTCTATATGTTGCTCAAAGGGAATTGGCTGCAATTTCTCCTGAAGATGGTATGTTGATTTCATTAGTTTTGCATGCATGAGGATTGTAGTAGATGGGGTCACTGATCTAAATTTATAATAAAGAGGTATTAAAGGTGGCTTAATTTATTAGGAGAGTGGACAGAAAGGTGCATAAAGACATTGCCAATATTACATTTTAAAATTTTTGCACATTTTTTTAGTTTTTAGCTTGCCAACTTTAGTTGTGTGAGCTTATGGCATGGCTCGATCGGTCGGCGTCAGCGTCGGCATCAGCGTACATGTCCAATAATGTTAAAGCTTCTGTATAGGTCACCTACTCGTCCTATTTCCATGTCATAGCCTTTATAAAGCTGCTATGTGATGATTATTATCATTCTACCATGATTTAACCCCTCATATCCTGCATTTTAAACATTTTTAGTTGCGTTTAGTTTTCTGTTTAGCTCAGAATTTCATGTTTAACTAAGTGTTTAGGTCAGCTGCTGTGCTCCTTCTCTTCCCATGGCACTTATATTCATCATACATGTTCCTCAGTATCATTGTTCCATGATTAACCCCTCATACTCTCCATTTTAAACATTTTTCTTCACATTTTTAGTTGCGTTTAGATTTCTGTTTAGCTCGGAATTTCTACAGCACAGAGTGCCTATCATAAAGGTTTACTGCAACAACAAACACAAGATCATAGAATAAGTATAGCATGTACAACAACAAAGCAGTTACACCATTAAAACAACTCACACTCATAAACAGTTCTCAAAACATTCTTTGTATCAGCATATGAAAAATTAATTATATGCAATGTTGTACATAAACATACATTTTTAGCTCAACTTGACAAAGTCAAGCTGAGCTATTGCCATCACTTCTCGTCCGTCGGCGTACGTACGTACGTACGTTAGTACGTACGTCCACAATTTCCTTTGGCACACCTCACAGGTCGCATTTATGATCAGATTACTTTGAAACTTCTTATGCTTGTTTGGGGTGACCTCTAGATGGGAGCTATCGATTTTCTTCAATTTCCGTTAAAAAATGTTGCCGCGGCCAACGTTCTTAGAACTTAGTTTAGTCAAACCACAATATTTCCCTTTGGCACACCCTACAGGGCACATTTATGATTTGATTGCTTTGAAACCTGATATGCTTATTTAGGGTGACCTCTAGATGGGAGCTATCGATTTTCTTCAATTTCCGTCAAAAAATGTTGCCACGGCCAACGTTCGTAGAACTTAGTTTAGTCAGACCTCAATATTTCCCTTTGGCACACCCTACAGGGTACATTTACAATCAGATTGCTTTGAAACCTGGTATGCTTGTTTGGAGAGACCTCTAGATGGGAGCTATCGAATTTCTTCAATTTCTGTCAAAAAATGTTGCCGCGGCCAACGTTCTTAGAACTTAGTTTAGTCAAACCACAATATTTCCCTTTGGCACACCCTACAGGGTAAATTTATTATCGGATTGCTTTGAAACCTGGCATGCTTGTTTGGGGTGACCTCTAGATGGGAGCTATCGATTTTCTTCAATTTCCGGCAAAAAATGTTGCCGCGGCCAACGTTCTTAAAACTTGGTTTAGTCAGAAGACTCGATATTTCCCTTTGGCACACCCTACAGGGCACATTTATGATCGGATTGCTTTGAAACCTTTCATGCTTGTTTGGGGTGACCTCTAGATGGGAGCTATCGATTTTCTTCAATTTCCATCAAAAAATGTTGCCGCAGCCAACATTCTTAGAACTTAGTTTAGTCAGACCACAATATTTCCCTTTGGCTCACCCTACAGGGCTCATTTATGATTAGATTGCTTTGAAACCTGGTATGCTTGCTTATTTACGGTGACCTCTAGATGGGAGCTATCGATTTTCTTCCATTTCCGTCAAAAAATGTTGCCACGGCCAACGTTCTTAGAATTTAGTCTAGTCAGACCACAATATTTCCCTTTTGTACACCCTACAGTGCACATTTATGATCGGATTGCTTTGAAACCTGGCATGCTTGTTTGGGGAGGCCTCTAGATGGGAGCTATTGATTTTCTCCGGTTTCTGTCCAAAAATGTTGCCACTGGCAAAAAAACTGACATTGGTCCCAATGATCTTCAATTTTGCCATTTCATTTATAACTTGCCAAGTTCAAGTTTGTCAAGTTGAGCTACAGTGTCATTGACACTTTCATTTTAATGTTTTGTTAACATATTAACATGCAATTTCAAATTTTTTTAGAGTTGTCAAATTATCAGATTTGGGTACAAAACGTCCAACTGGGTACAAAAACATCCTGGTACAAAACATCCTGGTTACAAAACGTCCAGAAACCATGCCATCCTATCGGGTGGTGACATAAAATGACTGTCCCCTATGCAGAGAGAGACACATTTCGTGCAGGCTAAAGATCCCTTTATAGTATTCGAGAAGAGGGAGGCCATCAATTTGCCACTATGAAAGTCATCCCACATACTTGCATCATTGGGCTAAGGAGAGGCATTAATTTAATATAAGTTGCAAAACTTGCTCACCTATCCTTGTAAATCAAATAAGCTTGAACTAATTAAAAATATAATTCTTCCTTTTTCAAAAGAGGGGACTCTATAGTATTCACCTGAATGTCCGTCCTGCATCCTTCCCATCTCCTTGTGTTCTTGTGTGCATTGCTCTAAGGTTTGTGAACCAATTTTGATATAACTTCTTAAATATGATCATTTACAGGCATACTCAGACATTTTCAATTTGCCGCAAATATTATCTGAATTATCGCCTGTTGAATTTAGATTTATTACATATTTTTAGCTCACCGAAGGGAGCTTAACTTATCACTTGCCGTCCATCGTCGTCGTCCGTCGTGAACTTTACATTATCAACTTCTCCTCACAAACTACTTGACCAAATTGAACCAAATTTTGTGTGCATGTTCGTTATAAGTTTGTACAAATAAACTTGTCATGCCCACAGAGGGCACCAGAAGGGGCATAACTCTGATAGCACCCATAAATTTTTTCAAAAATTCAAAAAAATTTTCTTCTTCAGATCCACCAGTCAGAATCTTTTCATATTTGGTATACAACATCTCTAGGGGGGTCAGATTCAAGTTTGTTCAAATCGGGTCCCTGAGTTAGTATTTGGGCTCTCTATTGGAGCCCAAAGTTTAACTTGGTGCAATTTGAGGAAATTTCTTTAAAAATTTTCCTCTTCAGATCGGCCACTCAGAATCTTTTCATGTTTGGTATACAACATCTATAGGGGGGGGGGGGGGGGGAGGGGGTGGGGGGGGGGGGCAGATTCAAGTTTGTTCAAATTGGGTCGCTGGGTTAATATTTGGGCTCCTAACCTTTTGCAATGCGTGGAATATTCTTTAAAAATCTTCTTCTTTAGATTCATCAGTAAGAATCCTCTCATAGTTGGTATACATCATCTCTAGGGGGGCCAAATTCAAGTTTGTTCAAATCGAGTTTCTCAGTTAATATTTGGATCCCCTATGGGAGCCTAAATTTGAACTTAGTGCAATATGAGGGAATTTCTTTTAAAATCTTCTTCTTCAGATCCACCAACTAGAATCCTTTCATATTTGTATACAACATCTCTAGGTGGGTCAGATTCAAGTTTGTTCAAATCGGGACCCTGGGTTAATATTTGGCTCCCTATTTGAGCCCTAAGTTTAACTTAGGGCAATGTGACGTGATTTCTTTAAAAACCTTCTGTGGGGTGATTTCTTTAAAAACCTTCTTCATATCCACCAGTCAGAATTCTTTCCCATTTGGTATATGACATCTCAAAGGGGATCAGATTCAAGTTTGTTCAATTTGAGTCCTTGGCTTAATATTTGGGCTCTATGGGCAGGGGTCGGGTGGTGGGAGGGGGGGTGCATATTACGTTCAGGTTTGTTCAAATCCATTCCTTTGTGTTTTTCCATAAAATTTGCCTCTCATTACTTCTTTCCTTTGTAGTGTTGATGAACCATGTCTAACTAAATGTAACCCCAAATACTTCTTTGAACCACTTTGGCCGGTGAGTGATTAAGGCCCCTTGGGGCCTCTTGTAATTGAAATAACGCTGTTAATTGAATATCAGTTCCAAATACCAAACCATGTTCCATACCTTTAGTACAAGTTTGGCCGATTAATTGCATATGCATTATAAAGAAAAGTACTGTTTATAATTGAACAAGCAGGCCTACCCCTCACAGGAAGGGTAGCCCCATGGCAAATTTCTTGTTGCATTGCATATCTTGGGAGATAATCAAGGCTTGAATTTCTACTGGACTGAATCACACACTCTTTATATAATAGATAAAAAATCACCTCAACATTTACCAACTTCCCCTTGTTTATAGACCTATTTGACCTCAGTACATTCAGTACAGACATTTAATCTATTATATCAGAAAGTGAACAAATCCCTGTTAATTGAATATTCCTGTTAATTGAATAATTGTTACTGGCAATGTGGGCATTCAATTAACAGGGTTCCACTATATTGATTTCTAGATACATATGAAATTCTTGTGTGCAGACTTCAAGATTTATGAACTGATTTTGATGGAACTTCTTATCCATTACTACCAGGCAGTCAAGACTTGTTGAGAAAAAACTACCCAGATACTTAGAATGTTCCTTGCACATTTACCCAGAGACTGCATGTAGGGACACCTGTTTTGTTGCAGTAAAAATGGCCAAAGTCAGAAAAGGGCCTTTAAGGCTTAAATACCCTCAAATCAGAGGTATGTTAGGGTATCAATAACCTCAAGGTGGTAGTTCAGTTTTGTATCCAAATTTGTTGGCCAGAATCATGGTATTACCAAAGCGTTGCCCACAACATCACTAAATTAATCTTAATAATGCAAATAGGAATTGGTGGGTCGCAATTGCCTCCAAGACCTCATCCTGGAGACCGATAAACTCTGGAGTTCCTCAGGGGTCAATACTTGGCCATCTATTATTTCTCATAGATATCAATGACATAACAGATAACCTCTTAAGTAGCATTTGGCTTTTCGCTGATGATAGATCATTGTATCTTATAGTTGAGAATCCAACCCAAGCAGCAACTGTGATCAACCAGGATCTGACTACAATAGAGCATTGGGCCAAGACATGGTTGGTTGAGTTCAATCCTAAAAGATCTGAGAGCATGCTTATATTGTGTAAGGTTACCCCTGCTATGCACCCACCGCTATTTCTTGGTAATACCCAGATATCGGAAGTTCAAAGTCACAAGCACCTGGGAGTTATCTTAAATGGTGCATGTGTTGGAATGACCACATTGAACATATCTGTGGTAAAGCATGGTCTCGCGTAGATTTACTGAGGAGGCAAAAGTTTACTCATGACCGCAGTGCCCTTGAAAAGATTTACTTTGCCTTTATTAGGCCTCTTCTTGAATATGGTAGTACCATTTGGGATAACTGCACGGCGAGTAATACAGTCGACCTGGAAAAAGTACAATTGGCCTCAGCAAGGATAGTGACTGGCGCAACCATGAGTGCTATGACTTCTGCATTGTACAATGAAACCCGTTGGGACTCCCTTGAGGAAAGACGTCGCAAACACAAAACTGAAACAATTCTTCCGAATGTTTCACCATACGACGTCCCTATATATTGCTAATGAAGTATCTCCAACAGTCTCTGCTACCAGCCAATGTCTCAATCTCCGAGCAAGTAATGATCTCCAAGTTCCCTTTTGCAACTCCCAACTGTACCAGTCTTCATTTATACCGAGAACTACAAGCCTGTGGAATGACATATCGTTATCAATCAGAGAAAATTCATCAGTGAGTAATTTCGCAAGTTATCTTAACGGGCAATCTGCGATCCCCGTCTTTTTATGCCATGCAAAATCCCGAATAGGACAAATCTATCACTGCATATTGCGGTTTGGTTGCAGTAATCTTAGCACCCATTTATTCAATAACCACCTGTTGCCATCGCTCCTGTGTCAGTGTGGTGTACTCAAGACAAGCGAACACTTTCTTTTGTTCTGTCCTGTCTTTGAAGAGGCACACAGGTCAACAATAAAATCACTTCCATTTCCACCAGATGTGACAACACTCCTATTTAGCTTCGAATTCCTTAGCAGTGATGAAAATTTGTCTGTATTTGAAATGGTGCAGGACTTTGTTCTACTTAGTAAACACTTCCAATAACTTCAACCCTACCGCTGCTCACCTTATAGTTTACAATGGGTGGAATCTAGGCCTAGTCGCCCACTGGGTGATCTCTCAATACAACATCTCTTTCAAGTGAGCTCCTATCGTGTTATCCAACTATCTCTTCTGTTAATGGACCATCAAGCTAACCTGATGATCGCTGGCAGACGATTTGCTTGTCTGTCCTATGTGAGTTTATAGTGAAAACCTACATCAAATGAAATATCTGTGGCGTGAGGGCCTGGTTCACTATTAGCTTCTCACACTGTTGGAGTTTTTCGTTGGAGAGGGGGGGGGGGGGGTCTGTTCCGGGATATTGTTGCCGCGCTGTGTGCCGCGGGGCAAACAATGTTTCGTATATTATTGAACAATACATTGCATGCTAATGAATAATGCGTCTTCCACTAACGAGACATAGTTCGTTTCCCAGCGGTGCATGGTGCTGGCGGCAGTCCTCCGGAGCCGTGTTCCATCCTGGAATGGAAAACGTTAACAGTGCTTGCACCACCCTCCCTCCTCCCACCCATTGTCCATTAGAATATCCTCCTCTCGTTCTAGCATTAAGCTGTGATCTCCACGTGAGTCAGTTTCCAAAATGTTGTCAATCAATGTTGATGCCTTGTGCATACAAGTTGGCCCTTTTCAAATGACATCCTTCTCTCGTCCTCTCATTTTACTTTCTCCATTTTTTTTTCCGTGTTTAAACAATATCCAACCAACCCACCCGTTCTATCTGCCCAACTGAAATTGTGTAATCTTAACAGACTTGGGAGACAGTTCACATAAGCGTTCAGCTTTCTTCCGAATCCCCTACTTCAACAAGTTAGTTTGATATGTGTTAATTGTATTCACTGAAATTTTTTACAAAACACTCAATCCGTTTACACTTGTTTGCATGTATACAGTTAACTTGTCTTTTTTCCAATAAATATTGTTTAAACTGAATAGGAATTGAACCAATTAAATCCTGTTTGACAGAGTTCATACTGCATGAAAAATTTGCAGCTTGAAACTTTTATATTTTATCAGCAGTGTGCAGAGGTTTTTTTAAATTAACTGAAATTCTATCGAAAGATAGCCCACAAAATCACTAATTAATCTTTATACCATTTTATAATGCATTTCCTTCACATTTCCAGATACTATAGACATCATTGGGAGTGATGAAGCAACTACATGTCATATAGGAGTTCTCAAGCATACAGGTAATCTGCCTCATCATTTCATTTTTAAGTGTACCCATACTATGTATGGTACACAAAATGCTGGCATCCAGGGTGGCCCTCTGTCGTTTGTCCATCCTTTGTCTGTCCGTCCGTCCATCCATCTGTCTGTCTGTCCATCCGGCATCCATATCCATTTCTTTGTCATTCGATAACTTGAAAAATATTGCTTGGATTGTCAAGTTACTTTATTTTGTGTTCAGGTTACTGATGTGCCGAGCTGTATAGTTTTTGGTGTAAATCTGATAATTTGATCCTGAGATATTAACTTTTTCTCCTTCAAATTCAGAATTCTTCCGATCCCTTTGGCATGGGATAACAGAAAAAATATCAATCCAATTGTCATGTTACTTTATATATATCTTCAGGTGACTAATGTTCCGAGCTGTATAGTTTTTGGTGTGAATCTGTTATTTTGATCCTGAGATATTAACCCTTTATCCTTCAAATTGAAAATTCCTCCTATCCCTTTGGCATTCGATAACTTGAAAAATATTGCTTGGATTGTCAAGTTACTTTATATTTGTGTTCAGGTTACTGATGTGCCGAGCTGTATAGTTTTTGGTGTAAATCTGATAATATGATCCTGAGATATTAACCCTTTATCCTTCAAATTGAAAATTCCTCCAGTCCCTTTGGCATGAGATAACTCAAAAAATATCAATCCGATTGTCATGTTACTTCATATATGTGTTCCGGTTACTGATGTGCCGAGCTGTATAGTTTTTGGTGTAAACCTGATAATTTGATCCTGTGATATTAACCCTTTATCCTTCAAATTGAGAACTCCGCCAATCAATTTCTTCGGCATGCGATAACTCAAAAAATATTAATCCGATTATCAGGTTACTTTAAATATGTATTCAGGTTACTGATGTGCTGTGCTGTATAGTCTTTTAGCTCAACTTGACAAAGTCAAGCTGAGCTATTGCCATCACTTCTCGTCCGTCCGCGTACGTATGTATGTACGTACGTACGTTAGTATGTACGTCCACAATTTCCTTTGGCACACCTCACAGGTCGCATTTATGATCAGATCACTTTGAAGCTTTGTATGCTTGTTTGGGGTGACTTCTAGATGGGAGCTATCGATTTTCTTCAATTTCCGTCAAAAAATGTTGCCGCGGCCAATGTTCTTAGAACTTAGTTTAGTCAGACCTCAATATTTCCCTTTGGCACACCCTACAGGGCACATTTATGATTGGATTGCTTTGAAACCTGGTATACTTGTTTAAGGTGACCTCTAGATGGAAGCTATCGATTTTCTTCAATTTCCGTCAAAAAATGTTGCCACGGCCAACGTTCTTAGAACTTAGTTTAGTCAGACCTCAATATTTCCCTTTTGCACACGCTACAGGGTACATTTATGATCGGATTGCTTTGAAACCTGGTATGCTTGTTTGGGGAGACCTCTAGATGGGATGGGAGCTATCGATTTTCTTCAATTTCCGTCAAAAAATGTTGCTGCGGCCAACATTCTTAGAACTTAGTTTAGTTAGAAGACCCAGTATTTCCCTTTGACACACCCTACAGGGCACGTTTATGATCAGATTGCTTTGAAACCTGGCACACTTGTTTGGGGTGTCCTCTAGATGGGAGCTATCAATTTTCTTCAATTTCCGTCAAAAAATGTTGCTGCGGCCAACGTTCTTAGAACTTAGTTCAGTCAGACCTCAATATTTCTCTTTGGCACACCCTACAGGGCACATTTATGATCGGATTGCTTTGAAACCTGGCATGCTTGTTTGGGGAGACCTCTAGATGGGAGCTATTGATTTTCTTCCATTTCTGTCAAAAAATGTTGCTAGTGGTCAACGTTCTTAGAACTTAGTTTAGTCCAACCTCAATATTTCCCTTTGGCACACCCTACAGGGCACATTTATGATCAGATTGCTTTGAAACCTGGCATGCTTGTTTGGGGTTACCTCTAGATGGGAGCTATTGATTTTCTTTGATTTCCGTCAAAAAATGTTGCTACTGGCAATGACCTTCAATGAACTTAGTAAAAACTTAGTGCAGTTAAGCATCAATATTTCCCTTTGACACACCCTGCAGGGCACATTTATGACTGGATCGCTTGCAAACTTGGTGAGCTTGTGTGGGGTGACATCTATATGGGAGCTGTCGATTTTCTTCCATTTCTGTCAAAAAATGTTGACCTTTGAACTTAGTTTAGCCAGACCTCAATATTTCCCTTTAACATGGCCTTCAGGGCACATTTATGACCGGATCACTTTGAAACTTGGTATGTGTGTTCCGTGTGACCTCTAGATGTGAGCTATTGCATTTTTTCATTTCCATAAAAATTTATTGTTGTTATCACCAACCTTTGAACTTACTGCATTTGTGCATCAACTTATCCCTTTTGCGCTCTCTGTAGGGTATATTTATGAATTTCCATAAAAAACCCATTGCCTGGTGGACCACGCAAAATTTCGCAAATATATTGGTTATTCACCGTAGGGGTGTTGAGTCATAAATGAAGTGGGGTTTGAATGTTTGTTTTTTCAGTGAAACGTGAAAATTATGACACAGGACGAAACGCCTCGTGGGTGAAACGTCTCTTAGACAAATCAAATGTCGAAGTGCCAACTTTCACAGATTTATGCTACCAAAAAAAAAAATCCTTTCACAACCGGCCTAATAAAATCGTGAATCGCAATTTTTCCCCATTATATTCAAAATTATCACAACCCATTTGAACTGGCAGTTCATCCATAAATCATATTTTTCGGAAATCTGAAAATGAAATACAAAACGAATGTTTGCGTGTTTTTATTAACCAATTCGACCGCACATACCTGCCTATATGCGATTTATTTTCAACTATGACTGTTACTTTTATATCAAGCAACGCTTACTTTTAGTTATCCAATTATCCTGCATCTCAAATGCATTTATTTAAATTAACTGGGAAACTCGTAACGGTTTCAAATAACAGTACACAAATTCCCAATGACGACCATTTACAGTACAAATGTTACTAAAAATAAATGCCAGGAGACTGTGTTCCATTCAGCAAAGGACCTGACTTTGCAGACTTTCTGAGGGTTGGTGCAAATCAAACGTGGTGCCAATCGACCATTCCCCTTTGTGACTGTTTGTTGTCAGACTGAAAGACACCTTCCTTCTTGCTGTCATTTAGACTTACTTTTTACAGAATAAAACACTTTCTGTCGTGAATATTGCAAAACCCACCCACTTTATTAAAGTATGATGTAGAAAAATCTGGAAGTGTGTTAATTTAAAATTTGCGAACGCATCGATATCGATTTACCGAAATGAGCACAATATCTCAAATTTTTTTTATAAATTTTTTGGTGTCATAAAAAGGTTGCATGCGCACCAAAAATGACCATGCGTGCGGGCCTGAGAAACAGAGGTTCTTTTTTTTATGGCCTTAGCAACAACCTTTGAATTTATTGCATTTGTGCAGCAACATTCTTTGACATGGCCTACAGGCCACATTTATCATAGGATTGTTTTTGAAATTGGTGTGCTCATTAGACAAGAACTTTAGATAAGAGCTATTGATAAGCATTCATTTCTGTGAAAAAAGTTCCCATTTACAATAACCTTTGAAAATACTGCATTTGTGTATCAACATTCTTCCTTTAGCCAGTCTTACAGTTTACATTTAAAAATGCATGGATTACTCTGACGTTGTGCACACACAATGCTGTTATGTTGAAATTTCATCAAATAACATTGGTACCAATGATCTTCAATTTTGCCATTTCATTTATAACTTACCAAGATGAAGTTTGTCAAGTTGAGCTACATTGTCATTGACACTTTCATTATGTAAATCTAATAATTTGATCCGGAGATATTAACCCTTTATCCATCAAATTAGGCACTCCTCCAATCCATTTCTATATGTACCCATACCATGTATGAGGTACATAATGTCGGCATCCGGGGTGGCCCTCCGTCATATAGCTTTCTACTAGTTGCGTGTATGGGTACACATCTGACAATGTAATCGGCCTATTTTTTAGCTTGGTGAACATGGTGTTTGCGTCTTCTCTTCCCAAACCGCTGAACCAGTTTAATTGATATTTGAGATAATAGTTTGTTATGACATCGCAATTTGATTTTGTTCAAATCAAGTTGCCTCGCCCCTCGGTTGGGCCACGCCCAAAAAGTATGCTTAAATCTTAAAAAATCTTCTTCTCATGAACCAGCAGTAGCAGAGGCTATTTGGTGTGCAACTTCCTTTTGAGCTGTAGACTCAGATTTGTTCAAGAGAAGTTTGAGGAGCAAAATTTACCTTCATTATGGAAGGGGCAAGAATTTTCACCCCACCCAAAATTTCTATATTTTTATACTGTACCAATGACCCAGACTTAGCTGGTGCTAACTCTTAAAAATTCAGGGCCAAACACAAATTTTGCCCCCCCAATCCCCAAAATTTGCATCAAAATCCAAAAAATCAATGTCCTATATGGTCCTCCATACTTTTGTCCACTGTGCATGCGCAGTGTCAAGGAAGTACCGAAATTGGCGCCAAATCTTCATTCTTTGTTTGGCCCTTCAATTAGTAACATCTCACTGATATCTGTGCTTATAATCTCAGTTAAAATGATGCCAGACACAAAATCATGAAGGAAATGGTGGATCCAAGGATGAAATAAGAGGATGAGAGGAAGAACAGTGGAAGGATGTGTTCAGGGCTGTAACTTATAATTTTTATGTAAAATTATTTCATGTTCCCTAATTTCGGGGCATGGGTCTGATGTTTTCATTCTTGCTATGAAATCTCCACTGTTTGTTCAGTGTTTCCTCTCTCCCTTTCCTTGATACCCCCTTTCTAATCTCCCATACTTTTGGTATAATTTTTGAAATTTTTTTTTATTGAAATTTCTTGGGAGTTTTAACATAGTTACAGAATGTTTATTCTGTTATCCCCATGGTTACGTCCTTACCCTAGGGGTGTTTAGGCGTTTTGGTCATGCATCTACCATCCGATGTACTGCAGCTTCTTCTGTGGAAGATTCTGTTTTACATCGGATAGTGTTTTAAAATTGGTTACTGATTTCGGGCCATATTTTCAGCGCCTGGAGTCTTGTTTCCGGTTTTTATTGACTTTTGTTTACATTGACAACGGTTACTTCTGACAGTGATTCCTTGTCTTCTGTGGGGTTCAGCTTATTTCCAGATACATTAATATTGTCCGCAAGTGTAATATTAATTTTTAGATATTTTTAAAAATTTTTGTCCACACCTATTCTTTTTGGGGATCCAGTTGGGCTCATCGTTCCCTTTGGGAACTTGGGCTCATTTCAAAATTTTTTCGAAAATTTTTTCTTTTGAATTATTTTTCGAAATTTTTGTAATGGATTATATTATTATTATGTATCTTTGTATTTTCAAGGGTTAGTGCGAGTACTATGGCTGTTTAATATTTTTTTAAATATGAAAGAATATTGTTCAAATTGTAAATCGAGGAAGTCTTCCTCTGATTCTCATGCTCATTGTATTTGCTGTAGTCAATATACTCGCACTAATTCTTGCTCAGTGTGTGCCAATTGGGATGACAAACATTGGAGATGTGTGTCACGGTATATTGTTAGTGGTGAGAGGTCCATGCCGGTCCTCTCGCCACAGGGTCACACTAGTTTTTCAGTCTCTTTTTCAGAGGAACAAGAACAGGGTGATGTTTCCGTGAAGTCTTCAGGAAGTGTGCTGCCGTCGTCGCAATCAAATGTAGAGCTAGCGGCAAAAGTGCTCAAGGAAATTCGACAAGTGCCTAGATCCTTAGTAGGATTGACGACCTTGTCACCAGCTAGCTCGCCCCGTGAAGCTATCACTCATAGATCGGATAATGTGATGCCGGGTTCGTCCGTTGCGGTCCAGGAGAGGAGAAGGGGTGTTGAGAGCACTATAATCTCGGATCACGCACACCCGGCGACGACGGATCGGAGGATGGAACGGAGGAAGCCAGTCAGTCCGGTAGCTAGCTCGTTCAGGTCTACCCAGACCGCGAGCGAGAGAGGCCCCTCTCTCTTACAACAACATCTGGGGCCAGATATTGTTGTACATAATGTTCGTCAGTCAGAGCATACGTCCACTCCTGCTCGGGACGCTCCATCGCATAGACAGCCGGGCACGGCTAGTCTATTGGCTTCCTCTCCCACACGCCAGCACACATGACCGCACCTTGGCTACGTGACCTCAAATATCCAGCCTGCTTCGCCGACCAAGGATTCCATGTTGACCAGGTCACTCCATCCAGCAGCCAAGGACACGACGAGGCCTTACCAGTCGGGACGTTCTTATAAAAGAATTATGCAAGAGGCACCATCCCAGGAGCTTCCAGCGGCTAAACAACGTAAGACCGCAGCTCAACAGGTCTTCGTGACGGACTTGCTATCGCAGATAGCACAACTCATCGCAGCATCCCAGCAACCTTCGGAAACTCTTTCAGATCAGGAACTGTCTGAGGAAGCTGGGTCGATACGCTCCCCTGCAGTGTCAGATAGGGACGACCGAGATTCACATTTGGTCCAGTCGGATGGTGAAAGGGAATCTGTGGAGCTGGATTCTTCCCTTTCAGAACAACATAAGGTGGCCGTAGATTTCATCCGGCAACACCTTCTAGAAGTTGTTCCTTCTGACCAGAGAGCTGCGATACCAGATAAGAGACTGATAGCGTCAATGGACACAGACTTTTTCGGCCGGGCTAAGTTCGTCGCGCCTGAGTTTCCAGCCCAGTTTAGAAATGTCTCACGGACGTTTGAATTGCTGAATGACGCTATTTTTAGGCTAGCCTCTAAGACTGGCAGATCCAGTTTCTTATCGTCTCATGCTCTACATCTGACGTTCATCAACATAGAAATAAATTTGAAATGGCAGGACAGGGCGTTCCGAGAGTTCCTCTTCGTTTAGACATCCAGGCAGAAGATTTGGAGTTATCATTGCCGGCGTCTATGTCGATTCTCTCCAGTACGTTGGAGACGACAATCTCGTCTAACGGAGCCAGTTTAGACGCCTTATCTTATGCAGATCACCTTACCAGACCGTTATCACAACGTCTCGATGGTAAAGAATTCCAGGATGTTCAAACTTCCTTGAGAGTTCTTTCGAAGGCAATCGCATATTCCACGTATAACTCCGCCCTTTCAGTGGCAAATTTGGAGTTAGTCAGATGCGATGCTGCCCTGGCTTCATCCATGAGGGTGGATTCTAAGGTGAAATACTCTCTTCGAGTCACTCAGGTTTCAGGAGAGCTTCTCTTCAATGGTAAACTTTCACTAATCTACGATCAGATTACCAAGAAAGCTTCAGACTCTCTGCTCTTTAAGTCCGTTTCGAAAAAAAACGGACTCAGCAGAGAGGAGTAAGTCAGGGACTTCTGGGGCGAGTACGTCCAAGGGAAGTTCCTATAGAGGATCGAAGAAAGCCTCTACGTCTTACTCCAGAGACCGTCAGAGTAGCGACTCAGGAAGGGGATGTAATGCTGGCCGAGACAACCGGTCAGATGCCCCTAGGTCGACTGGTCGAGGTGCGGGTCGGGGAGCACATAGTTTCTCCTCCCGCAAGCCTCGCAGGTCCAGGAGGTGAAGATCAGAACCTCTATTGCACTCCAGTGGGCAGAAGGCTGTCAAGATTCTTAACCAATTGGTTGTCAATTACAGACGACCAATGGGTTCAGGAGGTTATTTCGGAAGGTCTAAAACTGTCCTTCAAAGAAAAACCTCTGTTAACACAAAGTACACGATGGACTCAGCTTCCGTCAAACCTTCAGAAGAGAGATTCGCTTCTATCAGAGGTGCAATCTCTTCTGGAGAAGAACGCAATAGAGGTCGTAGAAAACCTGGAATGTCCCGGTTTTTACAATCACCTGTTCCTGGTACCAAAACCAGATGGCTCATTCCGTCCAGTTGTAGATCTAAGCTGGATAAACAAGCTGATCGTGGCTCCAAAATTTTATATGGAGACCATTCGATCGGTGAGAGCGAGCATTCGAGTGAACGACTATGCTGCGAGCATAGATCTCAAGGATGCGTACTTTCACGTAGTGGTACATCCGACGTTTAGAAAGTACCTTCGCTTCGCTGTCCTAGGAGTCGTTTATCAGTTCCGAGCAATGTGCTTCGGACTGAATCTAGCACCCTGGGCCTTCACTCGAATAATGAACTCGGTAATGACTCATTTCCGAGCTCAGTCGTCTACGGTAACGTCGGCCTACATGGACGACATTCTTCAGAGGTACGGCGACAGATTAATGCTTCAGAACGATGTCCAGAGTCTGCTTCAACTGCTCCGACGTCTTGGTTTCATAGTAAATGAAAAGAAGTCTGATCTAGTTCCGTCCAAGTCATTCATTCACTTGGGAATGAGCTTCGAGACGCACAACAATCTGGTTCGTCTGCCGTTACCCAGAGCGAAATTAGTCAGTTGTTATGCTCGCTTTTGTCTACACTCAGATGTAGTAACAGCGAGAGAATTCATGCGACTGATAGGTTTGTGCAGAGCCGCCGCGGACCTTATTCCGATGGGGCACATACGCACTCGTCCACTCCAGATATTTTTTACTCAGAATTGGAGTGTGAAGATTCATTCGCTCGAAATGAACATTGTCTTGTCGAACCAAGTAAAACAAGAGATTCAGACTCAGGGAGTTCCACTGCAACTGCCAGATCTGATTTTTACGATTATGACGGATGTGAGTCAAACAGGTTGGGGCGCGACTTTTGAGCCAACAGATTCGAGGTGCAAGGGTCTTTGGGATCTGCAATTCTTGAACAAGCACATAAACATCAGAGATGATGTCAATTTGGCTTGCACTACGGCATTGGATGAACATTATTCAGAATTCACATGTTCAAATTCTGTTCGACAATTCGACAGTACTGGCGTATATTCGGAACCAGGGAGGCACTCATTCCATTCCGTTGTTCAACTTAATGGAAAGAATCCTTCTGTTTGTCCTAGAGCATCAGGTTCTTCTGTTGGTCTGTCATATTCCGGGTCGTCTGAACATTCTAGCGGACTCCCTTTCTTGGAAAGGTCGTATGTTGTCATCAGAATGGACTCTCAACAAATGAGTATTCAATCAGATCTGCTTCCAATGGGATCGTCCGATGATAGATATTTGCGACGCATCTCAACCATCAGTTGCAGACGTATGTGTCGCCATGCCCAGATCCTCGAGCGTTCACAGTAGACACTCTCTCGATCTCTTGGGACAGAATGATAGGATACGCGTATCCTCCAGCTCCGTTGATTCAGCAGATATTGCTAAAAATCAAGCGATCTCACTGCAAGATTCTGTTGGTAGCATCTCTGTCACCCCAGAGACCATGCATAAATCTACTCAGGTGTCTGTTATGGGACATTCCTTGGAAGCTTCCTCCATGGGAGGACCTTCTTTCGCAGGGGAAATCGCGCACACGGCATCACAACCCGCAAGGTCTCAACCTTCACGTATTTCCGTTGTGCGGTCCTTCTTGCACAGCAAGCAATTTACAGGATGAGCAGTGGACGCTATTTCTAACTGTAGGAGGACCTCCTCTTCACTAAATTACGCTGCAAAGTGGAAGGTTTTCTCTCGTTGGTGTAGGGATCATTCTATTGATATCTATGATCCCGCCATTCCAGACATTGCTAATTTTTGGGTCTACTTGTTTGACGAGATCAAACTGCAGCCAATTACTATTAAGGGTTATAGGTCTATGCTATCGGATACTTATGCTCATCATGATAGCTTACAAATTGGATCTAATGTCTCTTTATCTAAGTTAGTTAAAAACTTTTCGATAAATAGACTTAGAACCCTTAGGTTAATTCCTAAGTGGAATTTAGCTTGGGTTCTTCTGAAGCTAAAAGAAGCGCCATTTGAACCCCTTGATATGGTAGACTTCAAATACTTATCTTATAAGACAGCTTTTTTCTTAGCCTTCTCTTCTGCTAGAAGAGTTAGTGAGCTTCATGCCCTATCTGTTGATGATTCTCACTATCGTAGTGTTGGTAATACTATTACTTTGACTACTAATATTGGATTTTTGCCCAAGAATCAGGCTCCTAATAAGTACCCTGAGCCTATTTTTATTAAGGCTCTTCTGTCCTCAGATGGCCATAGGCCTTTGCTATGTCCAGTTAGAGCTATGCGTATGTACAAAAGTAGATCTGAGTTTATCAGAAAGGGACGAAAACGTTTCTTTCTGTCTCTGCTGCCTAAAAGAAGGAACAACGCGGTCCATTCTATTTCCAGGTGGATTCAATTGACTATTCGTACTGCTTATGAAAAATTATCTTCTTCTCAGCAGTCTGTGCTTAAGATTTCAGTGCATGAAGTTAGATCGCTGTCTATATCTTGGGCTTATGCTAATAGTATTGCTATTACCGATTTGATGAAGGTTGCATACTGGTCTCAGCCTTCCACGTTCACAAATTTTTACCTTAGAAATTTTGAGTCTATTTATGGCGACCTTCGTTGTTTAGGTCCATTATCTGTTGTGCAGAATGTCCTCCACTAAACAGTTGCAACTATAGTTATGCAGGCTTTCTATTCCAGCAGTGACTCTGTCCTGCTACCCTCTTCGTTCTGGGGTGATTGACCCAGAGCAAGGGGAAGGGGGGGGGGGGGGGGGGGATGGTGTTCCCTTATATCACCTGCTTTATAGTGAAAAGCAAGGGAATACCTCCTCTGGAGTCAGTAATTCCGAGTCGGTGCTGGGATGGTTTTAAAGTGTAAAGCTAATGTCTATCTCATTTATGTAATATTTTTAAAGTGTAGCTCGGTGTGAAGCATTTGTATATGTCACATGTACAATCCTCGGACACTTTTAAACGAGTATAAAGAGTCTCATTCTCTGGACTATATTTATTGGCTTTCCGTTAAAAAAAATTAGTATAATGGGTTATACTGGATGTTAATAGAGATCATTGATGTTATTGTGCTCAATTACGGATTGGTATTATGACTTTCTTTTTTTGTATAAACAAGAAAGATATATGTAAATCCTGTTTCTCCTTTTCTCCTTGAGGGGATAATTCTGTTTATATGTAATTGAGCCTATTGGATTTTCCTTTATGTCCTAGGCCCTCCAGCCTTTTTTCTATTCAGCTAAGTCTGGGTCATTGGTACAGTATAAAAATATGAAAAAATTTATAGTAATTTATATATTTTTTATACTTACCAATGATCCAGACAGGGATGGCCCTCCCATGAGTTGGGAACTCATACCTCCCCGCTGATTATATAACATTTACCAGGCACTGGTTGTAAGAATGAAGTTTTGGCGCCAATTTCGGTACTTCCTTGACACTGCACATGCGCAGTGGACAAAAGTATGGAGGACCATATAGGACATTGATTTTTTGGATTTTGATGCAAATTTTGGGGATTGTGTTTGGCCCTGAATTTTTAAGAGTTAGCACCAGCTAAGTCTGGGTCATTGGTAAGTATAAAAAATATATAAATTACTATAAATTTTTTCATTTTCCAAACCGAGGGGCAGATTTGAACCAACCTTGATATGAGGGCTCATTGGGTCATAAGTACTTAATTTATGCCCATAATGTTTTTCCCATTGCCCATGGGAACTGCTAGATCTAAAAATAGAAAAAAAATTAAAACACCCATATCTCCAAAACTTCACGGCACTGAGAATTCTTATTTGATGTGAAGCTTCCTTAGGACCAACAGAATGGAATGGTCAAAAAAAAGTGGTATCAGTTTTGTCATGGGGTACTTTTTTGGGACTTTGAAAAAGTGCTGAGTCAGCATTTTTTAACACTGTGGCTAATGGGAAAAACATTTAAGACTACTTTTTTTCCAAACCACTTCTCCAAAAGCTTTCAACATCACGCATATAACATCTTTGGAAGATTGTTTCACATGTTTATTGAAATCAAATCCCTGGGTCCATATTTGGGCTCTCTTTGGGAGCCAAATGTTTAAATTAGTGCAGTATGAGGAATATTCTTTTAAAATCTTCTTCTTGAAATCTACCAATCAGAATCTTTTGATATTTGGTATGCAGCATGCTTAAGGGGGTGAGATTCAAGTTTGTTCAAGCCAAGTCCTTGGGTTCATATTTGGGCTCACTGTGGGAGCCCGAATTCTAACTTATTTCAAAATGAGGAATTTTCTTTAAAAAATCTTCTTCTTCAGATCCAGCAGTCAGAATGTTTTGATATTTGGTGTGCACCATCCTTATGGGGTGAGATTCAAGTTTGTTAAAGCCAAGTCCCTGGGTTCATATTTGGGCTCCCAGTGGGAGCCCGAATTATAACTTAGTTCAATATGAGGAATTTTTCTTTAAAAATCTTCTTCAGATTCAGCAGTCGGAATGTTTTGATATTTGGCATGCAGCATCCTTGGTTGGGTGAGATTCAAGCTTGTTCAAGCCAAGTCCCTGGGTTCATACTTGGGCTCACTGAGGGAGCCCGAATGATAACTGAGTTCAAAATGAGGAATTTTCTTTAAAAATCTTCTTTTTCAGATCCAGCAGTCAGAATGCTTTTGATATTTGGTATGCAGCATCCTTAAGGGGGTAAGATTCAAGTTTGTTCAAGCCATGTCCCTAGGTCCATATTTGGGCTCACTGTGGGAGCTTGAATTGTAACTTAGTTCAAAATGAGGAATTTTCTTAAAAAATCTTCTTCTTCAGATCCAGCAGTCGGAATGTTTTGATATTTGATGTGCAGCATCCTTAGGGGGGTGAGATTCAGGTTTGTTAAAGCCAAGTCCCTGGGTTCATATTTGGGCTCCCTGTGGGAGCCCGAATTACAACTTAGGTCAATATGAGGAATATTCTTTAAAAATCTTCTTTTTTTTTAGATCCACTGGTCAGAATCTTTGGATATTTGGTATAAGCTTTTCTTAGGAGGGGCAGATGCAACTTGTTGAAATCAGTTCCCTGGGTTGATATTTAGTCTACCTTGTCAGGTGAGAGTGCCCTCATGCCCCCTGGGGCCTCTTGTTTAAAATAAATTTTAATCGGCTCATTTTACACGTTTAAGTAGGCCATTTCATTGCTTTCACAAATATTTCTATATCCTTTTACATCACCCCAATCGAGCTTGATATCATTGTTATCGAACTCAAAAGGAAGACTCCCCCCTCCTCCTTCTCCCTTTCACTTTAAAGATTGAGAGTTTTATATTTATAAAAGTTTAAACTATAATTATTCAAACATACTCTCGAGGACACTCATGAAACCGGTTAGTTCAAGGGAAATCTGAGCTTTAATTTCATCAACATCAACAAATTTATTGACTATGTCAGTTCATTTAACATAAAGAGCTTTGCATGACTCAAATCATCCATATTATTATAAGTATTCACTCTTCTTTTCATCCCCAAAATTATGAATGATAGTTATGAAAATATGCCATGCGTGCATTTGTCTTCCAGTATTCGCCACAACATGTTGAAAATATCGCGTTAATGCTATAGGAATATTGCCAAAATAAGGTGCTAATATGGTGTCATTAACAAAATGAGGCTGTACTGTACCAAGCCAGTTCCAAATGACAGACATATTTGCACAATTTTATTAACAAAGTGTCTGGATATTTCAGGTCATGTTAGCCATGTATTGGTTAATTGTCTACCGCTATGTTAGTTAAAGGGTTAAATTGACTTTCATGTGAATCCTAGCAGAGGTGCAGAAAGAATGTACATGATGGATTCATGCTGGTTTTGTTGCTCGAATATTTGCATGAATTGAATCTCAGATCCTCGTCAAAATATAAGCCATGCACATGTTGTTGATCACCTGCACTATTTTGCTTGAAGTTGATGAACAAAACACCCATAGTCTTTCAGGAAAAAGTGCAGGTGGAGAATATCCTAATTGCCAGTTGGAGAGAACCAGTATATTTAGTTCCTCTCATTGAATGTAAATTTAATATCACACTTCATTGATGATACCACTTGTATCCAACTGGTATAATATCTGTGTTTTGCAGCAGAGCATATGATACCATCTTATATGTTGATATCTTGTAGGCTCGGGTGCTATTTCTGTCTGTCATTTTGATGGTTGTGGTACAGAGAAGGGAGCAGACGAGATGGTCCAGTTGGTCAATGAATTATCTCAAGGAAAGCAGGAAGGGAGGTAAGTCAAGAATATAATATAACTCTTGATTTAAAAAAAAGTTTCGATTCTCAGTCCCTCACTGAAATTGACCCCTCCCATTGGACTTTTTTTATTGCCTTGCAGTGTCTTCCAATATTACTTCAAACTCAAGAGAATCAAAACCGATTATGTTTTTTGATTGATGTATGTAAGAGCATAACTAAAAATACAGGCATTTAATCTATTATATCTTGATTCACAGAATTCCATGAGCTCATATATGCAAGATAAAAGTAAAAAAAAAAAACAAACAAAAAATCCCTCACTTCATCTCCAATTTAAAAAAAACAATTGCCTGTGAATCAATTAATTTATTTTATTTTGCCTTATCTACCCCAACTGTTTTGTTACAAAGATTGTCCAGTATCACAAATCATCATTAGAATCTCTTTCATAATGCTGATGATATGCTGTTGTGTGGCAAACTATTGAAATTGCCCGTGGAAGTTCATTTTAATATATTATCTTACAGTAACCTTACTTTTTCTCCAGTACAAGTAAAAACATATAGACTAAATAGATTTATTGAGGGTTGCAGCACATGCAAACTGAGGAAAGGAAATTTTCTAAACTGCTTCGCTCACAAAAGTGATCTAATTTGTACACATGTTGAGGTCACTGTTTTTGGTAAAACTGATTAAAAATAAAGCCAACTGATTTAATATGCATAACAATGACATGTGCACTCAGAAATTAATTAATTTAGGCTCAACAGAAATGAAATCTCCATTGACAATGATGTTATTTTTAATCCAGTGACTCACTTGTGACAATAGCACTGTGTTTTGGTTTGTGCACAATAAACTAGTTTCTTGTTAGCTCACCTGACTGAAAGTCAGGGTGAGCTTTTCTTATCACTCTTCGTCCGTCGTCCCTCGTCTGTCGTCCCTCGTCCCTCGTCCTGCGTGAAGGTGGTGTTTGAGCCTCTTTCTCCTAAACCACTGGCCAGATTTTAATTAAATTTCATGTATATGGTGGTTATATAGGGGCATTTTGATTTTTATCCAAATTAGGTTTCGGCTCATATTGAGCAGAGGTGTGGGGAAAAAATTGCCAAATTTTTTGAAAATCTTCTTCTAATGAACCACCAGTAGCAGAGACTTGATATGTGGTATACAGAGTCCTTTTGAAGTTTAGAATCAAGTTTGTTCAAGAGAAGTTTGTCGGGCATTATTTGCCTTTGTTATGGGAGGGGCAAAATTTTGGCCACTCCTAAAATTTCTATTTTCTGAACCGTGAGGTCGATTTGAACCAAATTTGATATGAGATGATAATGGGTCATAAGTAGTTGATTGATCCCAAAAAAAATTTTCTCATTGCCCCGTGGGAACCTCGGGAGCTAAAAATAGGAAAAACCTTAAAACTGCCATATCTCCAAAACTACACGGCACAGAGAATTCTTATTTTGTATAAAGCTTACTTTTATCCAGTAGAATAGAATGGTTAAAAAAAATCTCTGTTGGTTTGATCACAAGCTACTTTTTTCAGGACTTTGAAAAAGTGCTGAGTCAGCACTTTTTAACACTGTAGGCAATGGGAAAAACATTAAAAAATCTTCTTCTCCAGATCCAGAAGGCAGAATCTTTTGATATTAGGTATGCATCATTGTAGGGTGGATCTGATTCAAGTTTATTCAAATCGGCCTCCTGGGTTCATATTTGGGCTCTGTTTAGGAGCCCGATTTCAAACTTAGTGCATTTCAGGCAAATTTCTTCAAAAATCTTCTTCTCCAGATCCAGCAGGCAGAATCTTTTGATATTTGGTATGCAACATTGTGGGGTGGATCTGATTCAAGTTTGTTCAAATCGGCTTCCTAGATTCATATTTGTGCTCACTATAGAAGCTCGAATTCGAACTTAGTGCATTTCAGGCAAATTTCTTAAAAAATCTTCTTCTCCAGATCCAGCAGGCAGAATCTTTTCATATTTGGTAAGCAACATTGTGGGGTGGATCTGATTCAAGTTTGTTCAAATCGTCCCCCCTGGGTGTATATTTGGGCTCAGTATAGGAGCCCAAATTTGAACTTAGTGCATTTCAGGCAAATTTCTTAAAAAATCTTCTTCTCCAGATCCAGCAGGCAGAATCTTTTGATATTTGGTATGCAACATTGTGGGGTGGATCTGATTCAAATTTGTTCAAATCGGCTTTAGATTCATATTTGGGTTCACTATAGAAGCTTGAATTCGAACTTAGTGCATTTTAGGCAAATTTCTTAAAAAATCTTCTTCTCCAGATCCAGCAGGCAAAATCTTTTGATATTTGGTATGCAACATTGTGGGGTGGATCTGATTCAAGTTTGTTCAAATCGACCCCCTGGATTCATATTTGGGCTCACTATAGAAGCCCGAATTCGAACTTAGTGCATTTCAGGCAAATTTCTTCAAAAATCTTTTTTTCAAGATCCAGCAGGCAGAATCTTCTGATATTGGGAGGAGGGGGGGGGGGGGGAGATTCAAGTTTGTTCAAGCCAAGTCCCTGGGTTCATATAAATGAGGAATTTTCTTTAAAAATCTTCTTCTCCAGATCCAGCAGTCGGTAGGTCCATATTTGGACTCATTGTGGGAGCCTGAATGATAACTTAGTTCAAAATGAGGAATTTTCTTTAAAAATCTTCTTCAGATCCATCAGTCGGAATGTTTTGATATTCGGTATACAGCATCCTTAGGGGGTGAGATTCACGTTTGTTCAAGCCATGTCCCTAGGTCCATATTTGGACTCATTGTGGGAGTTTGAATTGTAACTTAGTTCAAAATGAGGAATTTTCTTTAAAAATCTTCTTCTTCAGATCCAGCAGTCGGAATGTTTTGATATTTGGTGTGCAGCATCCTTAGGGGTGTGGGGGGGGGGGGGGGGGGGAGGTGTGGGGGAGTGAGATTCCAGTTTGTTAAAGCCAAGTCCCTGGGTTCATATATGGGCTCCCTGTGGGAGCCTGAATTATAACTTAGTTCAATATGAGGAATATTCTTTAAAAATCTTCTTTTTTTTTTAGATCCACTGCTCAGAATCTTTGGATATTTGGTATAAGCTTTTCTTAGGAGGAGCAGATGCAACTTGTTGAAATCAATTCTCTAGGTTGATATTTAGGCTACCATGTCAGGTGAGTGCCCTCAGGCCCCTTGGGGCCTCTTGTTTAAATGAGGTTGGTCACTTTTGAGAATGGAGGGGTATTGCTCAGAGGTGACATCTTGACTTAAATGCTAACCACATGCCTAAAGTAATGACTATATCTGGTCCACACTTTTCACAAACATTAACATCAGTTGGAACCCCAGAAAGTGAAGCAGTGCTTATGTACTGTGGTAAACCAGCTCAGTTTTACTGGTAAAATAGGACCCAGTCACCAGTGCTTGGGTTGGAAGTTGTCTAAAATGGGCAACACGAGTATAAACAATTGGTTGAACTTGACTTTATCTCCACTTTGCAGTCACAATAAGCCATTATGCAGAAATATATGACCTTGAACTCCAATAAATAAATTAAATTCACAGAGAATAAAATTTTCATAATTCAAGAATATATTTGGCAACTGTTGTCTTGCAGTCAGTGTTTGAAAAAGAGTTCAATGGCTGGGTGCATGGTGGGCCTTTGGTTAACCCTTTACCTAACGTAACGGCCAAAACCGGCGAGCGCTATTCTAAAAAATCGCCAATTAATTTTCATTATTTTTTTCATTTTCTGTCTCAAAAACATAGGTTATGACCCCTCGTTGGAACGAGCTCGTTCCAACGAGGGGTCATAACCTATGTTTTTGAGACAAAAAATGAAAAATATTAGTTATTCAGGAATTATTTTTGCAAGTGTCGTCTGCTTTTCAGGTTAGGTAAAGGGTTAATGCATCAAACTTTGAGATGGTGTGGGTTTGAATCTGACTTTGTCACTTGTTGTTCTCTTAAGCAGAACACTTTATCCCAGTTGCTTTAGTTATTCCACTAACAGAATTCCTCTGCATTTAAGATGTAAAAAGAAATATCAGAGACCTAAACACTTGAGAGGTGAATATTGTGATTTTGGAATGTTGGAAAATATTGTAAATTTATATGAAAATGTTACTTTATGCAGTTTTACAATGTTGTGTTAAAATCTCTGGAAGTTGACATTCACATTTTTTTGTTATAGGTTAGAACTTCATCTAGCAGGTGGATTTACAGATAATCGAAACTTATCTGAAGAACTTTCCATTTCACTTCTAGGTGTGTTATTCATTAGTTTGTCATAAAACGTATTTAAGTGATTTTGTGTTAACCCTTTTCCCAACGTAACGGCCAAAACCGACCAGCACTATTCTCAAAAATCGCCAGTTAATTTTCATTATATTTTCATTTTTTTGTCTCAAAAACATGGTTTATGACCCCTTCATTGGAACGAGCTTGTCAAGCTCGTTCCAATGAGGGGTCATAACCTATGTTTTTGAGACAAAAATGAAAATGAAAACAATAGTTATTCAAGAATTTTGTTTTCAAGTGTCGTCTGCTTTTCATGTTAGGTAAAGAGTTAAAAGAGAGTGGTGGGATGTGGCAAACATGGCTGATCAATCATTTAAACTTTGTGTGGGTGTGTATCTGGAAGCATGTTTAGACCTTCAATACAAATCTCTTCTCTGATATCTTATCTGATAACAACATCCAATCATATCTGTGTACTTAATCCTTTACAGGCCTGGGCATTTTAAAATCCCAGGGGAACTACAACAACCTGCACCAATTGACCCTGGGAGCACCATAAATCTCCAGCCTCAGTTTACCCAAGGGAGCTATAATTCAGTCCAGGGGACTCCTACTGGGAGCCATTTCCAAAAACAAGATTATTTGATATTGTGATAAAAGAATGGTATTTCAAGTTTTTCGGAGACTACAAATAAATAAAGTTTTCACTGGCAGAAAATGTAAAAATTGACAGAAAACTTGGGAAATGTGTGATTCATATTTCTCAGTACTACTTTACTCAATTTCATGGAGAAAGATCAGAAATATATTGGTGTATGCATCTTCTAATACAATATATCAAAAAAGCTTCTTAAACTTGGCTCACACCACCAAAAATTGAAGATCAAAAACTGTCATTAGTAAAACAAAATGCATGTTTCAGGTTACTGTAGGAGATGAATATGACACTTAGAGCAGAGCAGTTAATCCTTAACTGGTAGAGTGCTGAATTATTTTTGATCACCAAAATTTGTTCACATGTCTTTGCCTTGTTAGAATTTATGGGAGAGCTCCCATAAATTATAACAAGGGAAATCCATACATATAAAATAATTTCACTTAAAAGATAATATGGAGCACTTCGACTGAATATGTAGCCTTTAAGTTACGGTACCTACACTTCAGAGTAAAGCCCAAATATGGGCTTCCAGCACTCTACCAGTTAAATCTTCAGATTAATTTACAATATTAACTACTGTATATATATATATATATATATATATATGTACACAGCTGCAGATGACTTAACAGTGTTTCTACATCATTGTTGGCTGCCTGCACAGGCAGCCAACAATGATGTACAAACACTGCCAAGATAAATGCAGCCTAGCAGTGGAGTTCTTAATGAAGAATACACTTGGGACATCTTTTTTTCACTGCAATATAAAATGGCAGTTTGTGACTATCTGGTGACTCAAGGGTTAATGAAAGGTTATTGAGCTCATTCCAGTGATGAGTCATGAGTTACGTTTTTTGAAGCAAAATATGAAATTTTTTAGTTATTCAAGAAATTATTTTTCAAGTGTTATCTACTATTCATGTTAGGTGAAGGGTTATATCATATTAGATTTTTGCTCAGCTTGAATCTTGTACTTAGAAACATCATTGTTTTGTTTAAATGATGTGACATATGTCAAATCATTGGTCATTCAGTTTTTATCAAACAAAATACTTCTGTATCCACTACTTTTTTGGAATCGTAGATATTTAAGAACTTTAAGAAATGGTGACAAGAAAGTGAATTGACATTGTGTCAGATAATTATTAGCTCACCTGATTTTCAGTCAGGGGAGCTATAGTGATCACTCATCGTCCGTCGTCTGAGAATTTTTATTTTGTGTGAAGCTTCCTGAGGAACATCAAAAAGGAATGGCCCCAAAAAATTGCCATCGGTTTTTTCATAGGGTACTTTTCCAGGACTTTGAAAAAGTGCTGAGTCAGCATTTTTTGACACTGTGGGTAATGGGAAAAACATTTAAGACTCTTCTTCAGGGAGAAGAAGAGTCTTAAATGTTTTTCCCATTACCCACTGCTCCAAAAGCTTTCAAATTTAACATATAACATCTTAGGAAGAATTTAAAAATCCATGACTTAAACTCAGCATATTATACCTTTATCTGCAATACAAATGAGACCGTGTTACCTTGTACATAGTATTTACCTTCAGTCTTTTATTTTATTTTATTTCATAACCCTATCCAATTGTTTAATATTATGTGCTTTCTACTCCAACTTTTTCACTCAAGCCAGTAATAATAATAATAACACTTTGGCCAGCCGCTGATTTGTCACAGTTCTCGGATGAGAAGGCCTTGGTTACCCCTGTACTCCCAACTGCCTCCCTATTCCCACGCTTCTTCTCTCCTCCCAACACTCGGAGACGAACTGCTTGATGACATCCCTTTCCCCATTCTTCCCAATCTCTCTAATTAGCATATTGACCCTCTCCTTTGAGTCTCCCACTAACTACATGTCCTTCATTCTCCCATCTCACTTCTCCATTACACTCCCAGTGAATCTTATTCTTTTAGACTGGTATTTTGGGCATTCTAGAAGACAGTGTTCCAGGGTCTCCAACACACCCAAATTACACATCTGGCACTCCTTTTCACTGGTTTTCCCAATTTTTCCCCTCTGCTCCAGGGACCGCGACCTCAGCGTGAACAACAGTGACCCTGCAAAAGTGCCATTAAGGTACTCTTCAAAACCAGGCATCTCTTTATCATGCAGGCCACCCAAAGACCTCTTTGATTTGACCCCCTCTCGCCAATTACAGTTACAATCCTCCATGACCCTTTCTGTGACGATTTTTTTTACCCTGGTTTGCCAACGTCTTGGTCCGAGATCTCCAATGAGTAGTTCTCCACTAGCTCCCTCACTTGGACCATCCACCCCATCTTGATATTTGAGTTGACAATTCTCAGGTACATTACTTTACACCATCGGCTGTCGGGGAGATTTACCAAATAATTAAGATAACCGAGTTTCAATAGGTCTATCCTGTCCTTGATCCTCATCCACCCAAACTCACCCCTGATTGCTTCTAGCACAGCGACATTACTCGACCCCGTTATCCATCAGCCTGTATCATTCTGTAGGATTTCCAAGCTCTTTACAGCCGTCTGGTTTAGGGGTACCACTTCCATACTGTATGTTATACTTGGCAGACCCACCATTTCCCAAATGGATTTCCCCATGAAAACCTTATTGAAACTGTTTCTCCCTATAAGTTTCATTTGGTTAAGGATTCACTTCCCCTTCAGAATCAATTTATTTGTGTGGTTTTGGTAGATGCCTCTTCCTGTGATGTTTATATTTACCCCAGATACTCATAGTCACTTGTCTCTCCTACACTAAGAAGTTTGCAGCTATCTTCCGGAATGCAGAACTCCCCTACTCTCCACTTTGCGGCCCACAGGTATAACTTTGCTCTAGCTTTCATTAAGTTCAAGTCTCCATTTGCTCTCATATTTCCCAACAATTCCCAGCATTTTCATTAGCCCCTCTTCGCTTTCTGACACTAGCACTATATCGTCTGCAAAAAATAGCCCTGGGATCTTCAAGTTCCCAACTGCTACCCCTTGCCTGAACTCAACCTGCTTCAACCCGATTCAATAATTAATCAACTTGGGCTGGAATAATAACTAAAACATTATACAACTCGCACGCAGACCCCCTTTTCAAATGATTCGGAATTCTAAAATCTGATGACCTCTATAACCTTCATGTATACCTCTTTTTGCATGACTGGAAAATTAAAAGACTGCCCAGATCATTTGATAATGCATGTCAGGTACATAGAAACCCTTCGGGGATGGACACAAGACAAACGGTAAATTAGAAACATGTCAGAATTGTCCGTCCATACGTTCCCAGGAGTCTGGAACAATATTGACATCACCAAGGTGCCGGGATAAGTAGATTAGACTACAAACTGATTGTTGCTCTGACAAATTTTGCTTCAGGGTGCGAGCATAAGCAGTAATGTTGAAGATACCTATCCGAGCACGATACAACTCAATGTGACACATTACATAGTATGGTGATAATTTCCCAACAATTACTAACATGGTGCCCGGATATAGGTATTTTTCGTTAAAACATGATGTAAGGTGTTACTCTTGAGGAAGCAGGTTGAGTTCAGACTGGCTTGAGTGAAAAAGTTGGAGTAGAAAGCACATAATATTAAACAAATGGATAAGGATATGAAATAAAATAAAATAAATGACTGAAGGTAAATAGTATGTACCAGGTAACACGGTCTCATTTGTATTGCAGATGAAGGTATAATATGCTGAGTTCAAGTCATGGATTGTCAGTTCACAAGAGGTGGGTACTTTATTTGTTGAAACTGAAGTATGGGACACTCACGTGTAACTGAATCTCGTTGGAGCGAAAGTGTACCAAGTACGACCATAAGATGCAGTATAACCGGTACCAGAATCGACCTGTGAGTGTTCACAACTGCCCATGACCGAAAGCAGCTGAGCAAAAAATAAACTACACATCCGGGGACTCTTAAGTTCCACTGCAGATACCGACTGAAAGGGTCTAATGAAGAAACATTCCAATGAATTTGGGAACCAATTGGAACATTCACACAATCTTACAATAAAGTACCAAGCGGAAACACACCTCTCCCCACCAGTTGTTAGCAACTCATGCTGCTGCAAACATGCAGATACCTCCTGTGAAGGTCTAATGAAGATACACTTCAGTGAGTTTGGGAACCGGTGTGAACATTTACACAACCTTACATTCCAATACCAAGCGGAAGTACCCCAGGACGTAATAATAGAAAAAATGTAAAATGCCCATATCTCCAAAACTACATGGCACTGAGAATTTTTATTTTGTTTGAAGCTTCCTTAGGAACAGCAGAAACGAATGGTCCAAAAAAAATTGTCATCGGTTTTATCATAGGGTACTTTTCCAGGACTTTGAAAAAGTGCTGAGTCAGCATTTTTTAACACTGTGAGTAATGGAAAAAACATTAAAGAATCTTCTTCCCCATACCACTGTTCCAAATGTTTTCATTTTTCACATATAACTTCTTTGGAAAATTCATTCACATGTTTGTTGAAATCAAATCCCAGGATCAATATTTGGGCTCTGTATGGGAGCCCAAATGTTCAGATTAGTGCAATATGAGGAGTATTCTTTAAAATCTTCTTCCGATCCACCAATCAGATTCTTTTGATAATTGGTATGCAGCATCCTTAGGGGGTTGAGATTCAAGTTTGTTCAAGCCAAGTCCCTGGGTTCATATTTAAGCTCCCTGTGGGAGCCAGAATTATAACTTAGTTCAGTATGAGGAATATTCATTAAAAATATTTTTCTTCAGATCCAGTAGTCAGATTCTTTGGATATTTGGTATACAACATCCTTACGGAGGTGAGATTCAAGTTTGTTCAAGCCAAGTCCCTGGGTTCATATTTGGGCTCCCTTTGGGAGCCCGAATTATTACTTAGTTCAGTATGAGGAATATTCTTTAAAAATCTTTTTTTTTTGATCCACTGGTCAGAATCTTTGAATATTTGGTGTAAGCTTTTCTTAGGAGGGGCAGATGCAGCTTGTTCATATCCATTCCCTGGGTTGATATTTAGGCTACCATGTCAGGTGAGTGCCCTCAGGCCCCATGGGGCCTCTTGTTTTGTCTTGTATTAAAGTTCTTCAGGTATTTACCATTTTCTATCATTTCAGAGAGTTTCCATAAATTAAAAGACAAAATTCATTTAGAAACAGCCTGCATTACCAGTAAGTAAAATTTAAGACTGTCTAATTCTAACAGCTATAGTACAGTGGAACCCTGTTAAGAGATTCGCCACTTTGCCAGTGAAAAAATATTCAGTGAACAGGAGTATTCAATTAACAGGAATTTGGTCACATTCCTATATTCTAGAGATAAACTGAGTATTTAGTCGATTGTACCTCATTTGACAGAGCTCAATGAGAACTATCATACCTTGATATAATAGATTAAATGCTTGTATTGGATGCACGGAGGCCAAATGCTTCTATAAACCAGAGGAATTTGATTATTGTTGGGTAATTTCTCAACATTTTACAAGATATTTATTCAATTAACAGGAGTTTGCTCTATAACCTATAAGCTGTTAACAGGTCACATTTGTGTTGAAAGTATGGTGAATGGTGGTTAATTTATCAGACTTCAAACCAAAAGATTCATGGTTCACTCCTAACCAGGGAAAGGTGTGTTGTGTCCTTGGGCAAGTCATTTAATTCTGATAGTGGCATCGCGGCTCTGTGTCCTAAGGCTTACGACACATCAATGGTACACTTGCCTTCAACCAATGCTAACCCTGCATGTGCGGACTTAGTATGTTGAAGAAACTGTCAGTTGCTCATGGCTGCTCGGTGGTTCTCTCCAGGTACTCCAGCTTTTTCCACCCATAAAATTGTCTGAAACAAGATGATCCTGCATGTCAAAAGTATCATTAAAACCCCAATAAATGAATAATCATAAATGGTTTTGTGTTTGGAAGTTATATGCATTTAACAGATTTATTTAATTAAGAGATATCAAAATAAGTGTGCTCCATTGTAATATGTTTTCACTTCCAATTATTTATAATATGTTGTAAATGTTAATTTTTTTCAAACTGCAGGTTCAAGTGCTGAAGACTAAGACAACTGTACATGATTCTCATGGTACTGAAAATAAGTTGATTGGTTAAGTGTGTGAAGCTCTAGGCTCTGTTTACCTCTTGCTTAATCTAACGGCCATATATGACCAGTGTTATTTAGAGCTTGGAGGTTTTTCTGTTTTCCGGTTCGGTTTTGGTTTATGCTGCAAACCGGAAAACCAAACTGCCAAACCCAGCAAAAACTGACTGAATGACTTTATTGTGTTTGTTCATAAACTGATCAAACTATCTTACTGGGAGGGAACTATGCTAGTGGCCCATGTAGATTCTCGTCATGTAATCTATCGGACAAAGGAGTGAAAATGTTGTGTTCTCATTGTCACATTTTCTCACTTATTGACTCATCCACCGGATGAGTCAATAATGGAGAAAATGTGAAACTGAGAACACAACATAGATATAGATAGATGAACTTTCTTCATTTCTTACCCCATGTTATGCTGTTTCTGACTCCGTTGGCTTAACAACTGATGCCCTAGAACCCCTGAGAATAATCAAAGGGAAGTTAAGATGAACCCAGTGGAGATACTACAGACGGCTTTTTGTTGTGGGTGATGTCATATAAACTATTGCAGGTTTTTAGCTCACCTGACTGAAAGTCAGGGTGAGCTTTTCTGATCATTTTTTGTCTGTCGTCTGTCATACATCGTGAAGGTGGTGTTTGGGTCATTTTCTCCCAAGCCACTGGCTGCATGCGTAGTTCAATGAAAATTCACATGAGTAGCAGTTATATAGGGGCATTTGGGTTTTTCTTCAAATTGAGTTTCTGCTTATATTGAGGAGGGGGGTGGGGCCAAAATGCACAAAATTTTTAAAAATCTTCTTCTCATGAACCAGCCATAGCAGAGACTTGATATTTGGTATGCAGCTTCCATTTGAGGTGTAGACTCAACTCTGTTCAAGAGAAGTTTGACGGGCAATATTTACCTTTGTTCTGGGAGGGGCAAGAATTTTTGCCCCGCCCAGAATTTCTATATTTTTATACTGTACCAATGACCCAGACATAGCTGGTGCTAACTCTTAAAATATAGGGCCAAACACAAATTTTGCCCCCCAATCCCCAAAATTTGCATCTAAAACCAAAGAAAACATGTCCTGAATGGCCCTCCACACTTCACCTCTACTGCGCATGCGCAGTGTCAAGGACGTTCCAAAATTGGCGCCATTAATCATTCTAAGTTTGGCCCTTCATCAGTTAACATCTGACTGATCTTTGTGCTTGTAAATCTCAGTTTAAATGATGCCAGGCACATAAATATTAGTGAAATGGTGATTCTAAGGAGGATAGAGAAGGAGGAGAGGAAAAATGTGTGACAGAATATTATCAGGGCTGTAACTTAAAATGTTTTAATGAATTTATGTTAAGTTACCTATTTTCGAGGCAGCAGCCATTTTGTTGTCATTCTTGTTATTTAGTTACACTGATTTTTCATTGTTTTCCTCTCTCCCTTTCCTTTAAGTCCCCTCTTGCTATTCTCCCATGCTTTTGGCATAGTTTCTGTAATTATTATTACTAAAATTTCTTGGGAGTTTTAGCTGAATAACAGAATGAATTCTGTTCTTTTCCCCATGTTTACGTCTTCACCTATGGGTGGTTAGGCGTTGTGTTCTGCATCTACCATCTGATCTTCTGCAGTTTCTTCCCTGGAAGTCTCTGTTTTGCATCAGATAGTGTATTTTTGGTAACTGATTTCGGGCCTGGGTGCCTGGAGTCTTATTTTAGTGTTTTTACACTCATTGTTTACATTTACAACAGCCCTCTGTGTGAGGGGGGGATTTCTTGAAAATAATATCTTGATGTTAATTTAATCATAACTAGATACATTATTATTGTTCGTAAGTGTTGCATAAATTGTTTAAAATATTTTTAAATTTTTTGTCCACACTTAGGCTTGGGATCCATTGGGGCTCAACGTTACTTTTCAGAAACTTGGGCTGTTCTGAAAAAATATTTTTTCAAAATATTTTGATTTCAATTATTTTTTCTATGTTAATGGATCATATTATTATTATGTATTTTAATTGTCAGGGGTTGGTGCGAGTACCAGGACTTTGTTTTCTTTTCACATTGAAAGGATTTTGATCAATTGTAATAAGAGGAAGTCTTCCTCTGACTTTTATAATCATTCTATATGTGGTCAGTGTACTCGCATTAACTCCTGTTCTGTATGTGATGATTTCGATGACAACATGAGAAGCGTATGTCACGGTATGTTAGTGGGGAATTGGACATTCCGGTCCTTTCCCCGCAGGGTCACTCTACTTTATCAATTTCTATTTCAGACGATCAAGATTAGGGTGATGTATCTGTGATGTCTTCCAACAGCGTGCCTCCGTCGTCACAATTAATGAAGGGCTAGCGGAAAAGTGCTCATGTAAATACGCCAATTGCCTAAGAGGACCCTAGTAGGTTCGACGGCCTTTGACGTCCGCTAGCTCGCCCGGTGTAGCGTCCATTCATCGAATGGTTCGGCAGCCGGGTTCGTCCGTTGCGGTCTAGATGGAGTTTTGGGGTGATGCGAGCACTATAAATCAACCAAATGCACACCCAGTGACGGCGGATTAGAGGGAGAACGGAGGAAGCCTTTTAGTCCGGTTCATAGCTCGTTCTGGTCCATCCGGACGGCGAGCGAGAGTGGCCCCTCTCTCGTACAACAACATCTGGCCCCAGATGTTGTGGTACAAAATGTTTCGCATTCGGAGCTTACGTCCGCCGCTCGGGACGCTCCGACATATTGTCAGTCCGGAGAGACTGTCAATAAGGCTTCCTCATTCTCATGGTAGCGCACACGACCGCTCTTGGCTATGTGACCTCGGATATCCAGTCAGCTTCGCCAGTCAGAGAATCATCGGCGACCAGGTCACACCATCCGGTAGCCAGGGACACGAGGCCTGCAGACTCCGGAAGTTCGCATAGGAAAGTGTGCGGGAGTCAACGTACACGGAGCTTCCGGCGGCAATGCATCATAAGACCGCTACTGCACAGGCCTCGGGGACGGACATGCTATCCTAAATAGCACAGCTTATCACAGCATCCCAGCAACAACTGAATCGGTCGCATAATGTTTTATCCGATGATGCTGGGTCGGGACGCTCCGCGGAAGCGGGTACGGACGTCCGAAAATTTCATCCGGTCCGACGGGATACCGAAAGGGATTCGGAGGATTTTGAGCTTTCCCTTTCGGAACAACATATGCTGTTGTGTATGTCATCTGACTTGATCTTCTACAGGTTCTTTCGTCGGACCAGAATACTGCGATGCCGGATAAGAAACTGATAGCGTCGGTGGACTTAGAAATTTTTGGTTTGGTTCAGGGACTTCGTCCCTTAGTTCCGACATAGTCCAATAATGTCACGCAAACTTTCGAATTATTGAACGACGCTATATATTTATTATTATATGCTTGCTATTACCAAGCATTTCTGGTTTCTTGTTCGCAAAGTTACGGAGATGTCTTTCAAAAGTGTGCCTCTGTCGTCATAGTTAATGAAGAGCTAGCGGCAATAAGTGCTCATGGAATATGTCTATCGCCTAAGAGGTCCCTTGTAGGATCGACGGAGTGACATTCGCTAGCTCACCCGGTGTAGCGTACATTCATCGAATGGTTCGGCTGCCGGGTTCGTCCGTTGCGGTCTAGGAAGGAGATTTGGGTGATGCGAGCACTTTAATTACTTTAGTACTCACCCAGTGACGGCGGATTGAGGACAGTTCGGAGGAAGCCTGTTAGTCCGGTTCCTGGCTTGTCCAGGTCCGTCCGGGCTGTGAACGAGAGAGGTCCCTCTCTCATCCAACAACATAGGGGACCGCATGTTGTGGTTCAGATATTTTACATTCGGAGCATATGTCCGTCGCTCGGGACGCTCCGTTATATTGACAGTCCGAGAGACTGTCGATAATGCTTCTTCATCCTCACAGCAGTGCACACGACCGCACATTGGCTACGTGACCGTGAGTATCCGATCAGTCTCGTCATTCAGTGATTCCACGGCGAACAGGTCACGCCATCCGGTAGCCAAGGGACACGAGGCCTATACACTCCGTTCGCTCGCATATTAGTAGTATGCATGGGGTAACGATCACGGAGCTTCCAGCGGCAATGCATCGTAGGACCGCTTCTCCACAGGCCTCAGTGACGGACGTGCTATCCGAGTTAGCACAGTTTTTTTCGCAGCATCCCAGCAATCGACAGTTTCTTGGTCGAGTCAGGAATTATCTGACGGCGCTGGGTCGGTGCGGCCCGCGGTTGCATCAGGTACGGACGACCGAACGCTTTGTAGGGTCCGACAGGATGGCAAAAGGGATTCGAAAGATTTCGAGTTTTCCCTTTCGTAGCATCGGAAGCTGCCATACATATCTTCCGGCATTATCTTCCAGTGATTGTTATTTCGGACTACATTGCTGCGATGTTGGATAAGAGACTTATAGCGTCATTGGACACGGAATTTTGGATCGGTTCAGGGACATTGTCCCTGACTTACCGACACAGTCCAATAATGTCATTAGAACATGTGTTTTATTTATCGACGCTATATATATATATTAGCCTGCTACCAAGCATGATAGTTTAGTTTCTTGTCCGCAATGCTCATTTCTGCCTTTTATCATTTATACAAATAATTTATTTTGGCAGAACAGGGCATACCGAGAGTTCATATGCGTCTAGACGGCGTGGTTAAAGGCTGGAAATAATCTTTTTTGCCGTCTATGTCTTTTCCAATCACAATGTTGGAAACGACAATGATGTCTAATAGACTTAACTTAGACGCTTTATCATACGTATTCCTCCTTACTGAGGCATTATCATTACGTCTTCAAGAGAAAGAATTCCGGGATATAATCCTCAATGTGATTTCTTGTGAGGGCAGTACATTGTTCACGTATAACTCCGCCCTTCAGTGGCTGCTTGGAGTTGGTTAGACGTGACGCAGCCCTAGCTACATCCACGCGCGTGGATAGTAAGGTGAAGAACTCTCTCAGAGTCGCTTCGTTCTCGGAGAAGCTTCTCTTCGACAGCAACTTTTCAGCAATCCATGAATTGCTCGATTTACACGTTCTCTTGTCTATCTAGTGTAGCAAGAGATTCAGACTGGGGCAAACATTCGGTGGTTGACTCACAGAGTGCCACTGCAGTTGCCGGATCCGAGTTTTATAATTATGACGGTTGCCAGTCAAACAGGTTGGGATATAATATTGATCCCAACGGATTCGAAGTGCCAGGGTCTTTGGGTTCCGCAGTCTCTAAGCAAGCACTTATCTTCCACGGAATAATATTTTTTTAGGCTTGCTTTATGTCATTGGATGAACATTATTCAGAAATGCATGTCCAAATCCTGTCCGTTAATTCGACAGTAGTGGCGTATCTCCGGAACCAGGGAGGCACTCATTCGTTTCCGTTATTCAATTTAATGGAAAGAATCCTTCTGTTTGTTATAGTACACCAAGTTCTGCTTCGGTCCGTCATATTCCGGGTCGTCTGATTGTATTACCGGACTCACGTTCACTTATGGGTCACTTGTTGCCGTCAGAATGGACTCTCAACAAACAAGTATTCAATCAGATTTGCTATCAATGGGAGCGCCCAATGATAATTTATTTACGACACAACTTGTCAATTGCAGACGTATGTGTTTGCTTGTCCGGATCTCTGAGCTTATGTTGTTAACGCTCTATTGATCTTATAGGACGGAATGATAGGATATGCGTATCCTTCTGCGCTGTTGTTTCAGCAAGTATTGCTAAGATAAACAACCACTATACATTTCTGTTGATAGCATCTCTGTCTTCACAGAGACCGTGGGTAAATTTACTCTGATGTCTACTGTGGGACTTAACGCGAAATCTTCCTCCATGAGAGGATCTTTTTTCGCTGGGTAAAATCGTGTCATCTTTATCACAACCCGCAAGGTCTCAGCCTTCACGTATTCCGTTGTGTGGTCCTTATTGCATTGTAAGCATTATACTGGACGAGCTTTGGACGCGATTTCTTACTATAGGAGAACCTCTTCTTCGCTATACTATGCGGCTAAAGTAGAGGCTCTCCCGTCTTTGGTGTAGGGATCACTATGTTGATATTGTTGATCCCTCCATACTAGTCATTGCAACTTTTTAGTATACTTGTTTGACAAGATCTACTGCAGCCTGTTATTATTAAGGTTATAGGTTTGTTATCTCATACCTATGCACTCTATGATAGTTTACAATTGAGTCTTATGTCTCTTTATCTAAGTCAGTAACTTTTCGATAAATAGACTTAGAATCATTAGATTAAATTTCTATATGGAATTTAACTTCGGTTCATATTTAGCTAAGTAATCATTTGAGCCTCTGGAAACAGTAGTTTTCAAATTCTGACCTTTTAGACAATAATTACTGAAGAGTCAGTGAGTTTCTTGCACTATCGGTGGATGATTTTCACTTTCGTAGTTTCAGAATCACTACTTCCTTTACTATTTAGGTTGGATTTTTGCATAAGAGTCAGGCTCCTAATTAATATCCGGAACCTATTGTTATTAGGGTCCTTCCATCTTCGTACGGGCATAGGCCTTTACTCTGTCCGGTTAGAGTTTATGTATTTATAAACAGATATCTGTTTATTACTACGGGCGTAAGCTTCTTCTGTCTTTTGATGCCTAATAGAAGGACGTTACGCTCCGTTCTATTGCTAATGGATTCAATTAACTATCGATACTGCTTATGGTATATCATTGACTCAGCAGTTGTGTTTGAGATTTCGGCTCATGAAGTAAGAGTTCTTCTACATCTTGGGCTTACATTAATAGTGTCGCTAGTATAGATTTTTTAAGGCTGCTCATTGCGCTCAGCCATCCACATTCATGAATTTTTATCTCAGAAATATTGAGTCCATTTCTGGAGGCCTCTATTGTTAGGTCTGTTATCTACTGCTCAGAATGTCATTCACTTAACAGTTGCTACTATAGCTAGGTAGGCTGTCTGTTTCGGCAGTGACTCCGTTCTGCTGCCCTCTTCGCTCTGGGCTATTTGACCCAGGGCAAGAAAAAGGGGGGGGGGGGGGAGGGTGTTCTCTTGGGTCACCTGTTTTACTATGAAAACAAGGGGATACCTCCTCCGGAGTTAGTAATTCTGAGCTGTTATTGGGATGGTTGTTGAGTGAGAAGTTTATGTTTTAAAAATTCATTCAGGTCTTAGTTTTTAAAGTATAGCTTTTGAATTTAGCACGTGTCAACGGATATTATTATTCAATCCTCAGACACTTTTAAGGAGTATAAAGAGTCTCTATTCTCTAGACTTACTTTATTTATTGGCTTACTTTAAAAATTATTAGTATAAGGATTATACTAGATATTAATAGAGTACATGGATGTATGATGCTCAATTTTGGAAGGTGTTGTATCTTTCTAATTTATCATAAATAAGAAAGATACATGTAAGGCCTAATACTTCTTTTTCCCTAGAGGGGATGACTCTATTTTATATAATTGAGCGTATTCCATCTTGCTCTATGTCCTTGGCCCTCCAGCCTTTTTACTATTCAGCTATGTCTGGGTCATTGGTACAGTATAAAAATGTTAAAAAATTTATAGTAATTTATATATTTTTTATACTTACCAATGACCCAGACGGGGATGGCCCTCCCAGGAGTTGGGAACTCTTACCTCCCCGCTGAGTACATAGCGCTTACCAGGCACTGGTTATTAGAATGATTAATGGCGCCAATTTCGGAACGTCCTTGACACTGCGGATGCGCAGTAGAGGTGAAGTGTGGAGGGCCATTCAGGACATGTTTTCTTTGGTTTTAGATGCAAATTTGGGGGATTGGGGGCAAAATTTGTGTTTGGCCCTATATTTTAAGAGTTAGCACCAGCTATGTCTGGGTCATTGGTAAGTATAAAAAATATATAAATTACTATAAATTTTTTAACTTTCTGAACCGAGAGGCCAATTTGAACCAAATTTAATATGAGGTATTATTGGGTTATAAGTATTTGATTTATGCAAAAAAAAAAAAATGTCTGCAGCCCAGTGGGAACCTCAGGAGCCAAAAATAGAAAAAAAACGAAAATGTCCATATCGCCAAAACTGCACGGCACCGAAATGTTTATTTGGGGTGAGGCTTCCTTGAGACCAAAAGAAAGGAATGGTAAAAAAAAATTGCCATCAGTTTTGTCATAAGGTACTTTTTCGGGACTTTGAAAAATGCTGAGAATGCATTTTTTAACACCGTGGGCAATGGGAAAAAATTAAAGAATCATTTGCTTCCAAACCACTGCTCCAAAAGCTTTCATATTTTATATATAACATCTTTGGAAGATTGTTTCACAAGTTTATTGGAATCAATTCCCTGTGTCCATATTTGGGCTGTCTATGGGAGCCCAAATGTTTAAATTAGTGCAGTATGAGGAATATTCTTTAAAAATCTTCTTCTTCAGATCTACCAATAAGAATCTGTTGATATTTGGTATGCAGCATGCTTAGGGAGGTGAGATTCAAGTTTGTTCAAACCAAATCCCTGGGTTCATATTTAGGCTGAAAATTTGGGGTCCCAGTCCGGACTTAGAAATTTTGGACCAAAATCCGGAAATGAGTTTGTTTGTTTTTATGCATTTTGGTCAATTTTAAGACAAAAAAAAAATTGTTTTTTTACACTGAAAATTTGGGGTCTGGGTGGGAAATTTGGACCAAAATCTGGAAATTAGTTGTTTGTTTTTTTATGCGTTTTGGTCAATTTTAAGAAGAAAAAAAAATTTTAGTCTGAAAATATTTTGTTTGGGACTTCGAAAATTTCCGAACAAAAATAATAAAAAATCTGTTTTTTATTCATTTATCTCAATTTTGGGACGTAAAGGTGCAGTAACTGAAAATAGAAGGAAAATCCTGTGTATTGTGTGGGCACAATCGCTTCATCTAGTTGGTATCTGCTGTTCTTAGGAGGGGCGTATGCAGCTTATTCAAGTCAAGTCCCTGGTTTGATATTTAGACTACCATGTTAGGTGAGCACCCTCAGGCCCTCCTGGGGCCTCTTGTTTTCCAAGTTACGGAACGTAAAGTGGTGTTTACTATATGTTCTTATTTATTTATTGGGGTTTAACAACACTTTTGACAGCCAGGGTCACCTCGTGTCAGACTGTTTATGGGCGGAGGAAGCCAGAATACCCCGAGAAAACCACTGAGCAACAGCAAGCAACTGTCAGACTCCCCAGCATACTAACTCCACACATGCAGGGGGGATAGCATTCGTTGAAGACAGGTGCACCTTCAACATGCAGTACGCCTTAGTATACAGTGCCACCATGCCCCCTCGTGGGCAATCAGGATTAAGTGCCTTGCCCAAGGACACAATGCAGTTGCCACAGGTGGGATTCGAACCGAGGACCTCTCGGCTTGCAGCCTGCACCTCTACCTACTGAGCCACTGCGCTCCCACTATATGTTCTTAACATATAGAAAAACTGAACCAACACCAAGGTTTTTGCCTGAAACCGACTGAAAAATCAAAACTGTCCAACTCTATTGTTATTCACACATATCACCCTTCATATTTTATTTTATCATATGACTCGTCCATTTTGTTCACTTTAAAACATTTGATATTTTGTTTTCATATTAATCAGTGATAAATAAAGCCTTCCGTCAATTTCATTGGTCAATTTCAAAACTAGACAATTTGATTGGCTGAACAAAATACAACTGGGCCACATTTTCATAATTTGCATAATTAGAGTTGGGAGCTTTCATTGGTCAATTTCAAAACTGGACAACTTGATTGGCTAAACAAAATACAACTGGGTCACATTTGCATAATTTCAGTAGGGAGAATTTACGTTATCTGTCCTATTTAGGGTGGGTTGTATTGTATTAATCTTTTACCTAACGTAACGGCAAAAACCGTCTCACGCAATACAAAAAAAACGCCATTCATTTTTAGCTCACCTGAGCAAAGCTCAAGGTGAGCTTTACTAATCGCTTTCTGTCCATCGTCCGTCCGTCATCTGGCGTCGTCCGGCGTAAACTTTACAAAACCAACTTCTCCGAAGAAACCACTGACCCAATATTTTTCAAATGTTGGCTAACTGTTTATTACCTAATGTCAATTCAGATTTGTTCAAATGAAGTTGCCCCTCCTCCTGGGTGGGGCCACGCCCCCAAGGGGGACCAAAATCTTCTTTTCATGAACTAGCAGTAGCAGAGACTTGATATTTGGTATGCAGCTTCCTTTTGAGGTGTAGAATCAAGTTTGTTCAAGAGAAGTTTGTCGGGCATTATTTGCCTTCGTTATGGGAGGGGCAAAAATTTTGGCCACGCCTAAAATTTTTATATTTTTATACTGTACCAATGACCCAGACATAGCTGGTGCTAACTCTTAAAATATAGGGCCAAACACAAATTTTGCCCCCCAATCCCCAAAATTTGCATCTAAAACTAAAGAAAACATGTCCAGAAAGGCCCTCCACACCTCGCCCCCACTGCGCATGCGCAGTGTCAAGGACGTTCCGAAATTGGCGCCATTTATCTTTCTAAGTTTGGCCCTTCATCAGTTAACATCTGACTGATCTTTGTGCTTTTAAATCTCAGTTTAAATGATGCCAGACACATAAATATTAGTGAAATGGTGATTCTAAGGAGGATAGAAAAGGAGGAGAGGAAAAGAATGTGTGACAGAATATTATCAGGGCTGTAACTTAAAATTTTTTAATGAAATTATGTTAAGTTACCTATTTTCAAGGCAGCAGCCATTTTGTTGTCATTCTGATTATTTAGTTACACTGTTTTTTCAAGTGTTTTTCCTCTCTCCCTGTCCTTTAATTCCCCCTTGCTATTCTCCCATGCTTTTGGCATAGTTTCTGTAATTATTATTACTAAAATTTCTTGGGAGTTTTAGCTTAATAACAGAATGAATTCTGTTCTTTCCCCATGTTTACGTCTTCACCTACGGGTGGTTAGGCGTTGTGTTCTGCATCTACCATCTGATGTTCTGCAGTTTCTTCCCTGGAAGTCTCTGTTTTGCATCAGATGGGGTATTTTTGGTAACTGATTTCGGGCCTGGGTGCCTGGAGTCTTATTTTAGTGTTTTTACACTCATTGTTTACATTTACAACAGCCCTCTGTGTGAGGGGGGGATTTCTAAATAATAATATCTTTATGTTATTTTAATCATAACTAGATACATTATTATTGTTCGTAAGTGTTGAATAAATTGTTTAAAATATTTTTAAAATTTTTGTCCACACTTAGGCTTGGGATCCATTGGGGCTCAACGTTACTTTTCAGAAACTTGGGCTGTTCTGAAAAAATATTTTTTCAAAATATTTTGATTTCTATTATTTTTTCTATATTAATGGATCATATTATTATTATGTATTTTGATTGCCAGGGGTTAGTGCGAGTACCAGGACTTGTTTTCTTTTCACATTGAAAGGATATTGATCAATTGTTTTAAGAGGAAGTCTTCCTCTGACCTTATTTTCATTCTATACGTGGTCAGTGTACTCGCATTAACTCCTGTTCTGTATCGTATGATTTCGATGACAATATGGGAAGCGTATGTCACGGTATGTTGTTGGGGATTTGGACACTCCGGTCCTTTCCCCGCAGGGTCACTCTACTTTATCAATTTCTATTTCAGACGATCAAGATTAGGGTGATGTATCTGTGATGTCTTCCAACAGTGTGCCTCCGTCGTCACAATTATGAAGGGCTAGCGGAAAAGTGCTCATGTAATACGCCAATTGCCTAAGAGGACCCTAGTAGGTTCGACGGCCTTTGACGTCCGCTAGCTCGCCCGGTGTAGCGTCCATTCACCGAATGGTTCGGCAGCCGGGTTCGTCCGTTGCGGTCTAGAAGGAATTTTGGGGTGATGCGAGCACTATAAAATTAACTTAATGCACACCCAGTGACGGCGGATCGGAGGGAGAACGGAGGAAGCCTTTTAGTCCGGTTCATAGCTCGTTCCGGTCCATCCGGACGGCAAGCGAGAGAGGCCCCTCTCTCGTTCAACAACATCTGGCCCCAGATGTTGTGGTACAAATGTGTCGTTAGCGGAGCATACGTCCGTCGCTCGGGACGCTCCGTTGTATAGGCAGTCCGCTGAGACTGCTAAGGCTTCCTCTTCTCGTCAGCGCACACGACCGCACCTTGGCTGCGTGACCGCCGATATATTACCAGCTTCGCCGATCAAGGATTCTTCGGCGACCAGGTCACACCATCCGGCAGCCAGGGATTCGAGACCGATGGACTCCGGACGTTCGCATAGGAAGTATGCGGGAGCCATCTGATGCGGAGCTGCCCTCGGCGAAGCACCGATAGACTGCGCCTCCGCAGGTCTCGACGCCGGACATTCTTGTGCACATAGCACAGCTTATCGCAGCATCCCAGCAGCCGACAGAAACGGCGTCGGATCGAGAATTATCCGACAGCGCGGGGTCGGTAGCCGGGGACTCGAGGCCTGCAAACTCCGGACGTTCGCATAGGAAGTGTGCGGGAGTCAACGTACACGGAGCTTCCAGCGGCAATGCATCGTAAGTCCGCTACTGCACAGGCCTCGGGAACGGACGTGCTTTCCTTAATAGCACAGTTTATCGCAGCATCCCAGCATCAACTGAATCTGTCGCATATATTTTATCCGACGATGCTGGGTCGGGACGCTCCGCGGAAGCGGGTACGGACGTCCGAAAGTTTCATCCGGTCCGACGGGATACCGAAAGGGATTCGGTGGATTTCAAGCTTTCCCTTTCGGAACAACATATGCTGCGATGTCGGATAAGAAACTGATAGCGTCGGTGGACTTAGAAATTTTTTGGTTCGGTTCAGGGACATCGTCCCTCAGTTCCGACATAGTCCAATAATGTCACACAAACTTTCGAATTATTGAACGACGCTATATATATTTTTATTTTATGCTTGCTATCCAAGCATTTCTGGTTTCTTGTTCGAAGAGTTATGGAGATGTCTTCAAAAGTGTGCCTCTGTCGTCATAGTTAATGAAGAGTTAGCGGCAATAAGTGCTCATGGAATATGTCTATCGCTTACGGAGTGACATTCGCTAGCTCACCCGGTGTAGCGTACATTCATCGAATGGTTCGGCTGCCGGGTTCGTCCGTTGCGGTCTAGGAAGGAGATTTGGGTGATGCGAGCACTTTAATTACTTTAGTACTCACCCAGTGACGGCAGATTGAGGACGGATCGGAGGAAGCCAACAACATAGGGGACCGCATGTTGTGGTTCAGATATTTTACATTCGGAGCATATGTCCGTTGCTCGGGACGCTCCGTTATATTGACAGTCCGAGAGACTGTCTTTAATGCTTCCTCATCCTCACAGCAGGGCACACGACCGCACATTGGCTACGTGACCTCGAGTATCCGATCTGTTTCGGCATTCAGTGATTCCACAGCGAATAGGTCGCGCCATCCGGTAGCCAAAGGACACGAGGCCTATACACTCCGTTCGCTCGCATATTGGAAGTATGCACGGGGTAACGATCTCGGAGCTTCCTGCGGCAATGCATCGTAAGACCGCTGCTCCTCAGGCCTCAGTGACGGACGTGCTATCCGAGTTAGCACAGTTGTTTCGCAGCATCCCAGCAATTGACGGTTTCTCGGTCGAATCAGGAATTATCCGACGGCGCTGGGTCGGTGCGGTCCGCGGTTGCATCAAGCTACGGACGACCGAACGCTTTATAGGGTCCGACAGGATGGCGAAAGGGATTCGAAAGATTTCGAGTTTTCCCTTTAGTAGTATCGGAAGATGCCTTTCATATCTTCTGGCATTTCTTCCAGTGATTATTGTTCGGACTTCATTGCTGCGATCTTGGATAAGAGACTTATAGCGTCATTGGACTCGGTTTTTTCGATCGGTACAGGGACTTTGTCCCTGACTTGCCGACGCAGTCCAATATTGTCATTACAACATGTGTTTTATTTTTCGACGCTATATATTATATATATATACAAGCCTGCTACTAAGCATGATAGTTTAGTTTCTTGTCCGCGTGGCTCATTTCTGCCATTTTATCTTTTTTACATATAGTTTATTTTGGCAGAGCAGGGCATACCGAGAGTTCATATGCGTCTAGACGGTGTGATTAAAGACTGCATATATTTTTTTTTTTTCGCCGTTTATGTCTTTTCCAATTTCAATGTTGGGAACGACATTATGTATAGTAGACTTAACTTAGACGCTTTATTATACGTAATCCGCCTTACTGAGGCGTTATCATTACGTCTTCAAGAAAAGATTTACGGGATATTATTCTCAATGTAATTTCTTTTGAGGGCAGTAGTTTGTTCACGTATAACTCCGCCCTTCAGTGGCTGATTGGAGTTGGTTAGACGTGATGCAGCCCTAGCTACATCCACGCGTGGATAGTAGGTTAAGAACTCTCTCAGAGTCGCTTCGTTCTCGGAGGAGCTTCTCTTCGACGGCAACTTTCCGGCAATCCATGAATTGCTTGATTTATACATTCTCTTGTCTATCTAGTGTTACAAGAGATTCAGACTGGGGCAAACATTCGGTGGTTGACTCAGAGAGTGCCGCCGCAGTTGCCGGACCCTAGTGTGGCTGTTATGACGGTTGCCAGTCAAACAGATTGGGATTTTCTGATCCCTACGGATTCGAAGTGCCAGGGTCTTTGGGTTCCGCAGTCTTTTAGCTATCAGTTTAACTTCCGCGGAATAATGTTTTTTAGGCTTGCTTTATGTCATTGCATGAACATTATTCAGAAACGCATGCCCAAATTCCTGTCCTTTAATTCGACAGTAGTGGCGTATCTCCGGAACCAGGGAGGCACTCTTTCGTTTCCGTTATTCAATTTAATGGAAAGAATCCGTCTGTTGGTTATAGTACACCAAGTTCAGTTTTGGTCCGTCATATTCTGGGTCGTCTGATTGTTTTATCGCACTCCCGTTCTCTTACGGGTCGCTTGTTGCTGTCAGAATGGACTCTCAACAAACAAGTATTTAATCAGATTTGCTATCTATGGGAGCGCCCAATGATGTTTTATTTATGACACAGCTTGCTAATCAATTGCAGACGTATGTGTTGGCTTGTCCAGATCTCTGAGCTAATACTGTTAACGCTCTATTGATCTATAGGACGGAATGATAGGATACGCGTATCCTCCGGCGCTGTTGTTTTAGCAGGTATTGCTAAGATAAACAACCACAATACATTTCTGTTGATAGCATCTCTATCTTCACAGAGATCATGAGTAATTTACTCTCTTGTCTACTGTGGATCTTACGTGAAATCTTCCTCTATGTGAGGATCTTTTTTCACTGGGTAAATCGTGTCATCTTTATCACAACCAGCAAGGTCGCAACCTTCATGTATTCCGTTGTGTGGTCCGTATTGCATTGTAAGCACTGTACTGGACGAGCTTTGGACGCGATTTCTTACTATAGGAGATCCTCTTCTTCGCTATTCTATGCGACTAAAGTGGAGGCTCTTCCGTCGTGGTGTAGGGATCATTATGTTCATATGGTTGATCCCTCCATACTACGCATTGCTAGTTTTTAGTATACTTGTTTCACAAGATCTACTGCAGCCTGTTGTTATTTAGGTTATAGGTTTATGTTACCTCATACCTATGCACTCTACGATAGTTTACAATTGAGTCTTTTGTCTCTTTATCTAAGTCAGTTAGTAACTTTTTGATAAATAGACTTAGAATCTTTAGATTAAATTCCTATACGGATTTTAACTTCGGTTCTTATTTAGCTATGTAATCATTTGAGCCTCTGGAAACAGTAGTTTTCAAATTCTGACCTTTTAGACAGTAATTCTGTTGGTTTCTCTTTTACTGTAGAGTCAGTGAGTTTCATGCACTATCGATGGATGATTTTCACTTTCATAGTTTCGGAATCAATACTTCCGTTACTATTTAGGTTGGATTGTTGCATAAGAGTTAGGCTCCTATTTCCGGAACCTATTATTTTAAGGTCCTTCCGTCTTCGTATGGGCATAGGCCTTTACTCTTTCCGGGTACAGTTTATGTATTTATAAACAGATTTCTGTTTATTACAAGGGCGTAAGCTTCTTCTGTCTTTGATGTCTAGTAGAAGGACGTTACGCTCCATTTTATTTTTAATGGATTCTATTAACTAGCGTACTGCTTATGGTATATCATTGGCTTAGCAGTTGTGCTTAAGATTTCGGCTCATGAAGTAAGAGTTCTTCTACTTCTTGGGCTTACATTAATAGTGTTGCTATTATAGATTTTTGAAGGCTGCTCATTGCGCTCAGCCATCCATTCATGAATTTTATCTCAGAAATATCGAGTCCATTTCTGGAGGCCTCTATTGTTAGGTCTATTATCTACTGCTCAGAATATCATTCTCTTAACAGTTGCTACTATAGCTAGGTAGGCTGTCTGTTTCGGCAGTGTCTCCGTTCGGCTGCCCTCTTCGCTCTGGGCTATTTGACCCAGGGCAAGAAAAAGGGGGGGGGGAGGGTGTTCCCTTGGGTCACCTGTTTTTACTATGAAAACAAGGGGATACCTCCTCCGGAGTTAGTAATTCTGAGCTGTTATTGGGATGGTTGTTTAGTGAGAAGTTTAAGTTTATAAAATTCATTCAAGTCTTAGTTTTTAAAGTATAGCTTTTGAATATTGCATATGTCAACGGACATGATTATGCAATTCTCACACACTTTTAGGAGTATAAGAGTCTCTATTCTCTAGACTTACTTTATTATTGGCTTACTTTAAAAATTATTAGTATAAGGATTATTGGATATTAATAGAGTACATGGATGTATGAAGCTCAATTTTTGGAAGGTGTTGTATCTTTCTAATTTATCATAAATAAGAAAGATACATGTAAGGCCTATTACTTCTTTTCCCTACAGGGGATGACTCTATTTTATTTTATTGAGCGTATTCCATTTTGCTCTATGTCCTTGGCCCTCCAGCCTTTTTACTATTCAGCTATGTCTGGGTCATTGGTACAGTATAAAAATGTTAAAAAATTTATAGTAATTTATATATTTTTTATACTTACCAATGACCCAGACGGGGATGGCCCTCCCAGGAGTTGGGAACTCTTGCCTCCCCGCTGAGTACATAGCGCTTACCAGGCACTGGTTATTAGAATGATAAATGGCGCCAATTTCGGAACGTCCTTGACACTGCGCATGCGCAGTGGGGGCGAGGTGTGGAGGGCCTTTCTGGACATGTTTTCTTTAGTTTTAGATGCAAATTTTGGGGATTGGGGGGCAAAATTTGTGTTTGGCCCTATATTTTAAGAGTTAGCACCAGCTATGTCTGGGTCATTGGTAAGTATAAAAAATATATAAATTACTATAAATTTTTTAACTTTCTGAACCGTGAGGTCGATTTGAAACAAATTTGATATGAGATGATAATGGGTCATAAGTAGTTAATTGATGCAAAAAAAAATGTTCTCATTGCCCCGTGGGAACCTCGGGAGCTAAAAATAGGAAAAACCTTAAAACTGCCATATCTCCAAAACTACACGGCACAGAGAATTCTTATTTTGTATAAAGCTTACTTTTATCCAGTAGAATAGAACGGTTAAAAAAATCCCTATCGGTTTCATCACAGGGTACTTTTTTCAGGACTTTGAAAAAGTGCTGAGTCAGCACTTTTTAACACTGTAGGCATTGGGAAAAACATTAAAAAATCTTCTTCTCCAGATCCAGCAGGCAGAATCTTTTGATATTTGATATGCAACATTGTTGGGTGGATCTGATTCAAGTTTGTTCAATTCGGCTCCCTGGGTTCATATTTGGGCTCAGTATAGGAGCCCGATTTCGAACTTAGTGCATTTCAGGCAAATTTCTTCAAAAATCTTCTTCTCCAGATCCAGCAGGCAGAATCTTTTGATATTTGGTATGCATCTTTGTGGGGTGGATCTGATTCAAGTTTGTTCAAATCGGCTCCCTTGATTGATATTTGGGCTCACTATAGAAGCTCGAATTCGAACTTAGTGCATTTCAGGCAAATTTATTAAAAAATCTTCTTTAGATCCAGCAGGCAGAATCTTTTGATATTTGGTATGCAACATTGTGGGGTGGATCTGATTCAAGTTTGTTCAAATCGGCTCCCTGGATTCATATTTGGGCTCACTATAGAAGCTCGAATTCGAACTTAGTGCATTTCAGGCAAATTTCTTCAAAAATCTTCTTCTCCAGATCCAGCAGGCAGAATCTTTTGATATTTGGTATGCAACATTGTGGGGTGGATCGGATTCAAGTTTGTTCAAATTGGCCCCCTGGATTCATATTTGGGTTCACTATAGAAGCCTGAATTCGAACTTAGTGCATTTCAGGCAAATTTCTTCAAAAATCTTCTTCTCCAGATCCAGCAAGCAGAATCTTTTGATATTTGGTATGCAACATTGTGGGGTGGATCTGATTCAAGTTTGTTCAAATCAGCTTCCTAGATTCATATTTGGGCTCACTATAGAAGCTCGAATTCGAACTTAGTGCATTTCAGGCAAATTTCTTCAAAAATCTTCTTCTCCAGATCCAGCAGGCAGAATCTTTTGATATTTGGTATGCAACATTGTGGGGTGGATCTGATTCAAGTTTGTTCAAATCGGCTCCCTAGATTCATATTTGGGCTCACTATAGAAGCTCGAATTCGAACTTAGTGCATTTCAGGCAAATTTCTTAAAAAATCTTCTTCTCCAGATCCAGCAGGCAGAATCTTTTGATATTTGGTATGAAACATTGCGGGGTGGATCTGATTCAAGTTTGTTCAAAGCTGCCCCCTGGATTCATATTTGGTCTTACTATAGAAGCCTGAATTCGAACTTAGTGCATTTCAGGCAAATTTATTAAAAAATCTTCTTCTCTAGATCCAGCAGGCAGAATCTTTTGATATTTGCTATGCAACATTGTGGGGTGGATCTGATTCAAGTTTATTCAAATCGGCTCCCTAGATTCATATTTGGGCTCACTATAGAAGCTCGAATTCGAACTTAGTGCATTTCAGGCAAATTTCTTCAAAAATCTTCTTCTCCAGATCCAGCAGGCAGAATCTTTTGATATTTGGTATGCAACATTGTGGGGTGGATCTGATTCAAGTTTGTTTAAATCGGCCCCCCCTGGATTCATATTTGGACTCACTATAGAAGCCTGAATTCGAACTTAGTGCATTTCAGGCAAATTTCTTAAAAAATCTTCTTCTCCAGATCCAGCAGGCAGAATCTTTTGATATTTGGTATGCAACATTGTGGGGTGGAACTGATTCAAGTTTGTTCAAATCGGCTCCCTAGATTGATATTTGGGTTCACTATAGAAGCTCGAATTCGAACTTAGTGCATTTCAGGCAAATTTCTTAAAAAATCTTCTTCTCCAGATCCAGCAGGCAGAATCTTATGATATTTGGTATGCAACATTGTGGGGTGGATCTGATTCAAGTTTGTTCAAATCAGTCCCCTGGATTCATATTTGGGCTCACTATAGAAGCCCGAATTCAAACTTAGTGCATTTCAGGCAAATTTCTTAAAAAATCTTCTTCTCCAGATCCAGCAGGCAGAATCTTTTCATATTTGGTATGCAACATTGTGGGGTGGATCTGATTCAAGTTTGTTCCAATCGGCCCCCTGGGTTTAGATTTGAGCTCAGTATAGGAGCCCAAATTTGAACTTAGTGCATTTCAGGCAAATTTCTTTGAAAATCTTCTTCTCAAGATCCAGCAGGCAGAATCTTTTGATATTGGGTATGCACCATGCTTAGGGGGGTGAGTTTTAAGTTTGTTCAAGCTTAGTCCCTGGGTTCATATTTGGGCTCAATGTGGTAGCCTGAATTATAACTTACTTCAAAATGAGGAATTTTCTTTAAAAATCTTCTTCAGATCCAGCAGTCGGAATGTTTTGATATTTGGTATGCAGCATCCTTAGAGGGGTGAGATTTAAGTTTGTTCAAGCCATGTCCCTAGGTCCATATTTGGACTCACTGTGGGAGCCCGAATGGTAACTTAGTTCAAAATGAGGAATTTTCTTTAAAAATCTTCTTCAGATCCATTAGTCGGAATGTTTTGATATTTGGTATGCAGCATCCTTAGGGGGTGAGATTCAGGCTTGTTCAAGCCATATGTTCCTAGGTCCATATTTGTACTCACTGTGGGAGCTCGAATTGTAACTTAGTTCAAAATGAGGAATTTTCTTTAAAAATCTTCTTCTTCAGATCCAGCAGTCAGAATGTTTTGATATTTGGTGTGCAGCGTCCTTAGGGAGGTGAGATTCAAGTTTGTTAAAGCCAAGTCCCTGGGTTCATATATGGGCTCCCTGTGGGAATCTTTGGATATTTGGTATAAACTTTTCTTAGGAGGAGCAGATGCAACTTGTTGAAATCAATTCTCTGGGTTGATATTTAGGCCACCATGTCAGGTGAGCACCCTCAGGCCCCTTGGGGCCTCTTGTTTTTTATATTTTCATTTTTTGCTTCCAAAACATAGGTTATGACCCCTCATTGGAACTAGCATGTTGTGCTCGTTCCAATGAGGGGTCATAACCTATGTTTTGGAAGCAAAAAATAAACATTTTTAGTAATACGAGGATGTTTTTTCCAAGTGCCATCTGCAACTCAAGTTAGATGATGGGTTAAAAAGTCATACTAAGTGGCTAATTTGTGCGTGTGTGTGTCATATGAGAAATAGAATATGAAATGAGTGTTTTTCTCATATAATATTTATGAAACTCGCCCGAATTTTCCGTTTGGGCTCGCCAGAGGCTCGCCCAAATGGAAAATTCTTAGACTTGTTTCATAAATATTATATGAGAAAAACACTCATTCCATATCCTCTATATATAAGAAATTTGTGTCTCCATATTTTTGTAGTGAGTTCTCATGAGTGGTCTCAGTACTAAAATGTAACACAAGTTTATATGAATTGAAAGCCATTTCATGCAAAGCAGTTGAAATTGAGTTTTTTCTTCAAATTTCGTGCTCCCATGGGGAACCCCAACATAGATAACTGAAATTATTGGTTCCAAATTTCATTCAATCTATTTATTCCACCTAATAGCAGTGGCTTACATCATATTCTATTGAAATATGTCATTCAAATATACAGATAATGGCCTAGTGTAAGATGGTTTTTTTCATAAGTAATAAATGTAACATTCAAGCCCCGCCCCCATAACCCTAGGAACCCCCTACAAGACTGAAATATGGTTAAAAATATGTAGTAACACCCATAGCAATTTAAGTTACATGATATTGCAACAAACAATCTACCTAAATAAATTTAAAGCTAATACTATAGATACAATCATATTGTGTGGACCATATGGTCCATAACCCCTATTTGGGGTTCACCTGAGGCCCTTAATGATCAAATCGTGATGTTATTGTAACCAAACTATGCAGAAGACCCCAATAATACATAAACCACATCAAATGTTTTGAGAATTGTCATTTATATGAGAATTATAAGCCATAATATACCAAAAACCCCAAATTGGGGTTCACGCCCCTAAAACCCTAATTTGGGCACCTTTTTTGAATTTTCTGACTGCACTATCAGATTCTCATCGAAAATTACTCTAGAAACCATTTTCAACATAAAGTGAACACCATTTCCCTAATGTGCGCAATTCTGAAACCGACTATATCAGTAGCGGCTAGCGTTGTAAGTCTCCTTTAGTGAGCTTCTAGGGCCGCAGTTATCAGCCATTTAATTGTCTTCACGAATAGGAAGACCTTTAGCTGCTTCAGCCGGGCTGAGACCTCTGTCCTATCGGACAAGGTACCATTACATGAGAAGAGTTTGTTCTCTCCTAAGCTGTATTGTTTTTGTGTTAGTTGTCTGAGACTTTTAGCCCTATTGATAACACCATATTAACCTAGCGTGATTAATGAGCGTTCTTTCGAATGCCTATAGTTAACTCCTTTTCAGGATTATATTCCTGCTATAATCGGTACAAGGCACAAGGAGTTCATCTAGGTTTTTATGATCGGGTGCCGGAACATAGTTTTCGTCTCCCGCTTCATTTTTTATCAAATCTATTGTTGTAGATTATATTTCCACTCGATGGATTGGTATTATGTCTATATGGTGTATTATTTGACGACATGGCATACTGTCTTGATTTCAAGGGATATTTCGATGCTGTTTCAGCGGGTATATTCCTTGCAATAGTGCTATGTTCATCACGTCCCCCTCCGTCCTTGGTGGCATTATGGAGGCGTCAGACATGAGGGTGTCCTATTGTTTCTATACTGTTCTAGATAACTATCACTATAGCATTATGAGTTGCTCCGGGATAGTGTCATTATGCTTGCTTAGGCTAACTATAAGCTTTTTAGCAGTATTACTCTTTATTGAAAATAGAAGCAGCAGTATAGCTTGGGAATGTAGCATGAAGTTTCTTTTCCATATAGTGAAAAAGGAATTTGTCACTGTTCCAAGTGTTAATATTACTGCACCGGCCTTACTTATCTAGTGATTCAAGTAATGCGGGTGAGGGTGGTTCGATATGATTTATTCGTCGACCCCCTCCCCCCCCCTCCCCCCCCCCCCCCCACCTGCCGATATGTTAAGAGGCAATTACAGGGCAGGGCGTAGTGCTCTTCTGCAATCCTCGTATGCTTTGAATTATATGCATGTCTCTCTTTGCTCTTCGATTGGCGGGTGGGTTGTGGTCTAACGTTGACATCAGGGGCGCATCCACTCTAGTTGGTTTGCTTTCTGTGGTTGATCATTCATAAGTTGTATATGAGCATATGATTCCTGAACAGTAACTCTTTTGGGATTCCAAATTCTTTCATGAATACATTCGGTTGATTTTGCTAGCCTTCGTGTTCCTGTGTGGCAGGCATGTCAGTTATGTTGGCGACATTCTCCAAATGTGGCAATTAGTCCACTCTGAGAAGTTACACTCAGAGCTGTCTGCATTTCTTACAACGTATGAGTCTATTCCTCAGGTTAATCGCATTAACGTCGTTTTATTCCTTCAGTTTCCTGGTTAGTTTTGTATCACTCGGTCATGCCTTTGATACAGGCTGTATTCAGATGAAGGTACAGGCGGGATTCTGTTGATTGCGTGCATAATATGTATATATTATTAGGCAGACGTATTTCGGAATAGATTCTCTTAAATTCTGGCTCAGCGTTAGTATAGAGCTTATGAGAATTTTGGTGCTCGTTGGATCAGTGATGGAGTTTCCAACAGGCCGTCTGTGTATACATTCTCTATATTTTTATACTGTACCAATGACCCAGACTTAGCTGGTGCTAACTCTAACAAAACCAGGGCCAAACACAAATTTTGCCCCCCAATCCCCAAAATTTGCATCCAAAACAAAAAGAAATCATGTCCTAAAGGACCTCCATACTACGCCTCTACTGCGCATGCGCAGTGACGCAGTCGTCCCGAAATTGGCGCCAATTATCATTCTCTGTTTGGCCCTTCATCAGTCAACATCTCACTGATCTTTGTGCTTGTAAATCTCAGTTTAAAGGATGCCAGACACGTAATTTTTGGAGAAAATGTGATTCTAAGGAGGATAGAAGGAGGAGAGGAAAAAGAAGTGGCAAAAAATAATCAGGGCTGTACTTAAAATTTTTTGATGAAATTATGTTAAGTTGCCTATTTTCGAGGCATGGGCCTCTTGTTGTCATTCTTGCTAATTGTTGCACTGCTTATTCAGTGTTTCCTCTCCCCTAGCCTTCTAAAGTCCCCCCTGGCAATTCTCCCATGCTTTTGGCATATTTTTGAGAAATTTCATTTCTAAAATTTCCTGGGAGAGTTGCTTGGTTACAGAATGTTTTCTGTTATTTTCCCCATAGTTACGTTTTCACCCATGGGTGTATAACGTTTGTGTTCTGCATCTTCCATCTGATGTTCTACAGATTCTCCCCTGGGAGTCTCTGTTTTGCATCAGATAGAGTGTAATTGATGACTGATTCCGGGCCAGTTTTTTCAGTGCCTGGAGTCATGTTTTCTAGTGTGTTTACACTGTTTGTTTTCATTGGCAACAGCCTTTTTTGAGGGGGGCTGTTTGCCTTTGTGGTAGTTTATCTCATTATAAGATACATTTATATTATCCGAAAGTGTCTCATTAATTATTTTATATAAATTTAAAATTTTTGACCACACTTTGCCATCGGATCCATCGGGGCTCAACGTTACTTTTCAGCAACTTGGGCTTCTCTGAAAAAATATTTTTTCAAAATTATTTTGTTTTGCAATTGTTTTTTCATTTATTAATGGATCATGTTATTATGTATCTTTGTGTCAGGGGTTCTTGCGAGTAACTAGGACTTATTGTTGTTCTTTCACAATGAAGGGACGTTGTTCAAATTGTAATAGGAAGAAATCTTCCTCTGACTTTCATGATCATTGTATTAATTGTAGTCAGTGTTCTCGCATTAATCCCTGTCCTATATGTGAACATTGGGATGAGAAACATTGGAAACGTGTGTCACGATATGTTGTTTCTGGAGAAAGTGCGATGCCGGCTCTTTCTCCGCAAGGTCACTCTACTCTCTCAGTTTCTATTTCAGAGGAACCAGAACAGGGTGATGTTTCCATGTTATCTTCTTCAAGTGTGCGTCCGTCGTCACAAATGAATTCAGAGCTAGCGGCAAAAGTGCTCATGGAGATTAGACAAATGTCGTCCGCTAGCTCGCCCGGTGTAGCGTCCATTCACCGAATGGTTCGGCAGCCGGGTTCGTCCGATGCGGTCCAAGAGGAAATTTTGGGTGATGCGAGCACTATAAACATAATAGATGCACACCCAGTGACGGCGGATAGTAAGCGAGAACGGAGGAAGCCTTTTAGTCCGGTTCATAGCTCGTCCAGGTCCAGCCGGGCCGCGAGCGAGAGAGGTCCCTCTCTCGTACAACAACATCTGGGACCAGATGTTGTGGTACAAAATGTGTCTTTAGCGGTGCATACGTCCGTCGCTCGGGACGCTCCGTTGTATAAGCAGTCCGCAGAGACTGTTAAGGCTTCCTCTTCTCGTCAGCGCACACGACCGCACCTTGGCTGCGTGACCGCCGATATATTACCAGCTTCGCCGATGAAGGATTCTTCGGCGACCAGGTCACACCATCCGGCAGCCAGGGATTCGAGACCGATGGACTCCGGACGTTCGCATAGGAAAAGTATGCGGGAGCCATCTGATGCGGAGCTGCCCTCGGCGAAGCAGCGAAAGACTGCGCCTCCGCAGGTCTCGACGCCGGACATTCTTGTGCAGATAGCACAGCTTATCGCAGCATCCCAGCAGCCGACAGAAACGGTGTCGGATCGAGAATTATCCGACGGCGCTGGGTCGGTACGCTCCGCCGAAGCATCGGGGGCGGACGACCGGGAACATCGTGAGGTCCGACCGGATTGTGAAAGGGATACGGATGACTTGGAGCTATCCCTTTCGGAACAACATAAAGCGGCCGTGGACTTCATCCGGCACTTTCTCCCTCAAGTTGTTCCGTCGGGCCAGACTGCTGCGCTTCCGGACAAGAGAATTATAGCGTCATTGGACTCTGAATTTTTTGAGCTGTTCATGGACATCGCTCCCGAGTTTCCGTCGCAGTCCAATAATGTTGCTAGAACATTTGAATTATTGAACGACGCTATATTTAAACTTGCTTCCAGGACAGGGAAAGCAGGTTTCTTGTCCGCTAATACTCTCAACCTGCCTTTCATTAATGCAAGGAATAAATTCGATACGGCAGGACAGGGTATACCGAGAGTTCCTCTGCGTATGGACGACGAGGCGGAAGACTTAGAGCTATCATTACCGTCGTCAGCTTCTATTCCAACAGCGGTGTTGGAAACAGCTATTGCGTCTAACAGAGCCAATTTAGATGCCTTATCTTACGCAGATCACCTTACTAAGGCGTTATCACTGCGCCTTCAAGGGGAAGAGTTTCAGGATATACAATCCTCTTTAAGACTTCTTTCAAGGGCAGTAGCTTATTCCACGTGTAACTCCGCCCTTTCAGTGGCAAATCTGGAGTTGGTTAGACGTGACGCAGCCCTAGCTACATCCACACTAGTGGATTCTAAGGTGAAGAACTCTCTTAGAGTCGCTTCGGTCTCAGGAGAACTTCTCTTTGACGGCAAGCTTTCCGCTATTTATGATAAAATTAAAAAGAAAGCTAATGATTCTCTGTTGTTCAGATCGGCTCCTAAGAAGTCGGATACAGCAGACAAGAATAAGACAGGCACTTCTGGGTCTAATGCGCCCAAGAGAGGTTCCTATAGAGGTTCCGGTGCGTCCTCTTGGTCTTATTCGAGAGACCGTCAGGATAGCGACTCTCGTTCGGGACGTCCTTCAGGCCGGGACAATCAGTCGGGACGCCCCGAGGTCGACGAGGCGAGGTGCGGGTCGTGGAAGACGTGGTTTCTCCTACCGCAGGCCTCGCAGGTCCAGGAAGTGATGGCTTAAACCTCTATCGCGTTCCGGTTGGCGGAAGGTTGTCGAGTTTTTCACAAGAGTGGGCGTCGATTACGGACGACCCTTGGGTAAGAGGAGTGACTTCGGAAGGTCTAAAGATATCCTTCAAACGAAAGCCTCCATTAACTCGAAGTCCAAAGTGGACTCATCTTCCGTCAAATCCACAGAAAAGAGACGCTCTGTTATCAGAGGTGCAGTCTCTTTTAATGAAGAACGCGGTAGAGGTCGTAGAAAACCAGGAATCTCTGGGATTCTACAGCCATCTGTTTCTGGTTCCGAAACCAGACGGCTCGTTCCGTCCAGTCATAGATTTGAGCTGGATAAACAAGCTGATCGTCGCTCCGAAGTTTTATATGGAGACGATTCGATCGGTCAGAGCGAGTATTCGGGTGAACGATTATGCAACGAGCATAGATCTCAAAGATGCGTACTTTCACGTCATGGTACATCCGACATTCCGAAAGTATCTACGCTTTGCAGTCCTGGGAGTGGTGTATCAATTCCGGGCGATGTGCTTGGGATTGAATCTAGCACCCTGGGCTTTCACTCGGGTAATGAACTCGGTAATGATCTACTTCCGAGCTCATTCGTCTGCGGTAACGTCGGCCTACCTGGACGACATTCTTCAGAGGTACGGCAACGAGTTAACGCTTCAGAACGATGTTCAGAATCTTCTTCTATTGCTCCGACGTCTCGGTTTTATAGTAAACGAGGAGAAGTCGGATCTGGTGCCGTCCAAGTCATTCACTCATCTGGGAATGAGCTTCGAGACGCACAACAATCTCGTTCGTCTGCCGTTAACCAGAGCGAAATTAGTCAGTTGTTACGCTCGCTATTGTCTGCACGCAGACAAAGTCACGGCGAGAGAATTTATGAGACTGATAGGTCTGTGCGGAGCTGCCGTGGATCTCATTCCGATGGGGCGGCTACGCACACGTCCTCTTCAAATTTTCCTGACTCAGAATTGGAGTGTGAAAATTCATTCGCTCGATGTAGACGTTCTCTTGTCAGATCAAGTGAAACAAGAGATTCAGACTTGGGCAAACATTCAGTGGTTAACTCAAGGAGTTCCGCTGCAGTTGCCGGATCTGAGTTTTACCGTTATGACGGATGCCAGTCAAACAGGTTGGGGTGCATCATTAATCCCAACGGATTCGAGATGCCAGGGTCTTTGGGATCCGCAATTCCTGTGCAAGCACATAAACATCAAGGAAATGATGTCAATTTGGCTTGCGTTACGTCACTGGATGGACATTATTCACGATGCTCATGTCCAAATCCTATCCGACAATACGACAGTAGTGGCGTATATACGGAATCAGGGAGGCACTCATTCAGTTCCGTTGTTCAATCTAACGGAAAGAATCCTTCTGTTTGCGCTAGAACATCACGTTCTTCTTTCGGTCCGTCACATACCGGGTCATCTGAATGTGCTAGCAGACTCCCTTTCACGAAAGGGTCGCTTGTTGCCGTCGGAGTGGACTCTCAACAAACAAGTATTCAATCAGATTTGCTACCAATGGGAACGGCCAATGATAGACTTATTTGCGACACATCTCAACAATCAGTTGCAGACGTATGTGTCTCCATGTCCGGATCCAAGAGCATTTGCAGTAGACGCTCTGTCGATCCCTTGGGACGGAATGATAGGATATGCGTATCCTCCAGCGCCGTTAATTCAACAAGTATTGCTAAAGATAAAACAATCTCAATGCAAGATTCTGTTGGTAGCATCTCTGTCGCCACAGAGATCGTGGATAAATCTACTCAGGTGTCTGTTGTGGGACCTACCGCAGAAGCTTCCTCCACGAGAGGATCTTCTTTCACAGGGGAAATTGCGCCAACTCCATCACAACCCGCAAGGTCTCAACCTTCACGTTTTTCCATTGTGCGGTCCTTCTTGCATGGCAAGCACTTTACAGGACGAGCAGTGGACGCGATTTCTAACTGTAGGAGGACCTCCTCTTCGCTAAACTATGCGGCTAAGTGGAAGGTTTTTCGTCGTTGGTGTAGGGATCATTCTGTAGATATATTTGATCCCTCTATACCAGACATTGCAAACTTTCTAGTATACTTGTTTGACGAAATCAAACTGCAGCCTGTTACTATAAAGGGTTATAGATCTATGTTATCTGATACCTATGCACATCATGATAGTTTACAAATTGGATCTAATGTCTCTTTATCGAAGTTGGTTAGAAACTTTTCGATAAATAGACCCAGAACTCTTAGATTAATTCCTAAGTGGAATTTAGCTTGGGTTCTCCTTAAATTGAAGGAAAAGCCATTTGAACCTCTTGGGACAGTAGATTTCAAATTCTTATCTTATAAGACAGCTTTTCTCTTAGCTTTCTCTTCTGCCAGAAGAGTCAGTGAGCTTCATGCACTATCGGTGGATGATTCTCATTATCGTAGTGTTGGGAACACTATCACCTTCACTACTAATGTGGGTTTTTTAGCTAAGAATCAGGCTCCTAATAAATATCCGGAACCTATTGTTATTAAGGCTCTTCCGTCTTCAGACGGGCGTAGGCCTTTACTCTGTCCTGTTAGAGCACTATGTATCTATAAACAGAGATCTCAGTTTATCAGAAAGGGACGGAAACGTTTCTTTCTGTCTTTGATGCCTAATAGAAAGGACATTTCAGTCCATTCTATTGCTAGATGGATTCAGTTAACTATCCGTACTGCTTATGAAGATTTATCTTCTTCTCAGCAGTCTGTGCTTAAGATTTCTGCTCATGAAGTAAGAGCTCTTTCTACTTCCTGGGCTTATGCTAATAGTGTTGCTATTACAGATTTAATGAAGGCTGCTTATTGGTCTCAGCCATCCACATTTACGAATTTTTATCTCAGAAATATTGAGTCCATTTCTGGAGACCTGCATTGTTTAGGTCCGTTATCTGTTGCTCAGAATGTCGTCCACTAAACAGTTGCAACTATAGTTATGCAGGCTTTCTGTTCCGGCAGTGACTCCGTCCGGCTGCCCTCTTCGCTCTGGGCTAATTGACCCAGGGCAAGGGGAAGGGGGGGGGGCGGGTGTTCCCTTAGGTCACCTGCTTTATAGTGAAAAGCAAGGGAATGCCTCCTCCAAGTCAGTATTTCTGAGTCGCTTCCGGGATGGTTTTAAAGTGTAATATTAATGTTTAAATTCATTCATGTCTTATTTTTAAAGTGTAGCTCGGTGTGAAGCATTTGTATATGTCAAGTGTCAAACGGGCTTTAATATACAATACTCGGACACTTTTAAATGATTATAAAGAGTCTCAATTCTCTGGACTACTTTATTTATTGGCTTGTTTTAAAAATAATTAGTATAAGGGTTATACTGGATGTTAATAGAGAACATGAATGTTATTGTGCTCAATTATTAAGGGTGGTGTATCTTTCTAATTTAATATTAAATAAGAAAGATACATGTAAAGCCTAATACTCCTTTTCTCCTTAAGGGGTTACCTCTTTACTATATAGTTGAGCTTATTGGATTTTCCTCTATGTCCTAGGCCCTCCAGCCTGTTTACTATTCAGCTAAGTCTGGGTCATTGGTACAGTATAAAAATGTTAAAAAATTTATAGTAATTTATATATTTTTTATACTTACCAATGACCCAGACGGGGATGGCCCTCCCTGGAGTTGGGAACTCTTGCCTCCCCGCTGAGTACATAGCGCTGACCAGGCACTGCCAGTAAGAATGATAATTGGCGCCAATTTCGGGACGACTGCGTCACTGCGCATGCGCAGTAGAGGCGTAGTATGGAGGTCCTTTAGGACATGATTTCTTTTTGTTTTGGATGCAAATTTTGGGGATTGGGGGGCAAAATTTGTGTTTGGCCCTGGTTTTGTTAGAGTTAGCACCAGCTAAGTCTGGGTCATTGGTAAGTATAAAAAATATATAAATTACTATAAATTTTTTAACTTTTGACTTCATTATTCGGAGTAGTATATTCTTTCTCCGGACAGTCATTGGTTTTAACGGACCTAGGGAACAATGAATTATTTGGGGACGGTCTGTGACAGGTTTTTTAATTGTATCCCGTTCCATGTTCTGAATCCAGCCTTCAACCATAAGCAGTACACGAGGCATATTCCTATTCTCATATGTTTGTACGGTTACAATTTGGAGGTTCATTATTGGAATTAATTGTACACCTGAACGTGGAGAAGTTTTATCAGATAACTTTCCATTGGGATTCAATTGGACAAGTTTAAGGTTGTACATATTGATATCACCGGTTTTCGACCTCTCTACGTATTCCGCATGCAGCGTATGTTTTGAAGCTTGAGATTTTAATAACCAGGATCGCAACGGTATAGCCTTAGCTGCTGATGTGGTGTTAAGCACCAATAAATTAATAATAAATTAATTGCGGGTGCCTTTTAGACGAATATATGTATTATTCGGTACAGCTTTTTCACTGATTCCAGACTGCTTCCCTCTTTGTTTTGAAGATTATTCCTTCAAAAAAAGTGGGGAGGGGGGTGATTTCCTCTTTACCTCTTCTGACCTTTTAGTAAGTGTGTAACTATGAGTGAAGCTGTTATCGTATGTAGATTATTCTGATCTTATGTACAGCTTGTTACATTATATATGGCGTGTGTTTGTGGGCGTTAGTCTCTCACTCTCGGACACGCCTTTCCTAATTTTAAGTGTCTTATTCCAGACTAGCCTTAAAATTGGGAGCTCATTACACCTATTTAGCATAATCATTTATGCTAAGTAATAGGGAATTACTTGGATATTGCTCCGTATTTCGGTGGTATGTCTTCTCTATTATTGTATAGAGACATATAGGTAATTCCTTAAAATTTTTATCTCCTTTTCACCTTGGGAGTTCTAATGCAGGCTAAGGAGCTGTATTTTGGTCTGCTAATTCTTCAGTCCTAGGCCCTCTACCTTTTTACGATTCAGCTAAGTCTGGGCCATTGGTTTTAGTATTTTTTTTTTTTATTAGGGTTTAACGACACATTAACAGCCAGGGTCATATCATGTCGGTGACAGTTTTACAGGTGGGGGAAGCCGGAGTACCCGGAGAGAAACGACGAGCATCTGTCAGCTCTCCAACATCATAACTATGAACTCTGCACCATGGCACAGGCAGGGTTAGATTGGTTGAAGACATGTGCACCATCGACGTGCAGTACGCCTCAGTACACAGCGCCATTGTGCCCCCATGTAGGCAATCGGGGTTAAGTGCCTTGCCCAAGGACACAACGCAGGAGCACGAATCAGTCGCTGAAATGGTCACCCATCCAACTACTAACCGCGCTCGACGTTGCTTAACTTCGGTGATCTGATGAGAACCGGTTACTGCGACGCCACCACGCCCCCATTTATTTATATTTATTTATTTATTGGTGTTTAAGGTCACATAGTTCTTCACAATGGCTAATCATGACCACAACAGTTTTATGGAGTACCCGGAGAGAACCACCGAGCAGTGGTGAGCAACTGTCAGCTCCCCAACATACTAACTCCACACAAGCAGGGTTAGCATTGGTTGAAGACAGGTGCACCATCGACGTGCAGTATGCCTCAGTACACAGCATCACTGTGCCCCCACGTGGACAATGGGGGTGAAGTGCCTTGCCCAAGGACACAACACGGCTTGCAGTCTGCACCTTTACCAACTGAGCCACCGCACCCCCCCCCTCCCCCCGCGCCCCCATTGGTTGTAGTATAAAAATATGATAAATTTAAAGTAATTTGTATATTTTTAATACTTACCAATGGCCCAAATTGGGATGGCCCTCCCATGAGTGGGCACTCATACCTCCCCGCTGAGTTGTCACCTCAGTAGGCACAACTAGGAAGCATGCGCAAGTACTAAAAGTATGGAGGGCCAGATAGAACTTTTAATTTTTCGTATTGTATGCAATTCTTGTGGATTGGGGGTTCAAAATTTGTGTTTGGCCCTTAATAATATTGACGTTGCACCAGCTAAGTTTGGGCCATTGGTAAGTATTAAAAATATGCAAATTACTTTAAATTTTATTATTTTTTGTCTCAAAAACTTAACTTATGACCCCTCATTGGAATGAGCTCAAGCTCCTTCAAATGAGGGGTCATGAGGTATGTTTTTGACACAAAAAACTGAAAAAATTAGTAATATTCATAGAAAAAGGTAAAAAAAATAGAAAAAAATAAAGTAAAAAGTACTCTCCAACATATATTTTTAATTTTTTGTATGGCCTTATTAAATATTTCTGATTCATTGACTTCAAAGCAAAGGTGTGTATCAAGATGATATAAATATTTATTATCAACAAGTGGTGAACATAGCTGTCTTTATATTTTCAGAACTGAATACAGTAATGAAAGGAGGAAATCCTTGGCCTGTGATATATGGTTTAGGTAAACTGGTTTTGTACTGTCTTAGTTTTGAACTTTGACCAAACTAGCAATATTTTCCTGTTTATTGTTTTGTAAACTTTCGATTAGGGTTTAATTCGGATCCAGGAATTCCCAGGTCCCGATTCATACTGATTTGGTTTTGAGAACTGGGAATTTTTCGAAAGTTTTTGAAAGTTGTTTTCTTTTTGCGTTGTTAATCTCTGTGTCCTCAAGTTTCTACAATTTCTACATTTTCTTCATGTAGGCGCATTAATAATTACAACTAACTTGTTTTTCTACAATTTTCCGATGGAATACTGTCAATAAACTTGTTGTGGGCAACTTCTGGCCCGAATAGGCAAGCAATGCCAATTGCCAAGCATACATACAAGTTTGAAACTTGGTATGCTTGTTTGGGTGACCTCTAGATGGGAGCTATCAATTTTCTTCCATTTCTGTCAAAAACGATTCCGTTAGCAATGGCATTTGAATTTAGTGTATCTGTGCATCAATATATTCTTTTGGTACACTGCACAGGTCAAATTTATGATCAGATCTCTTTGAAACTTGGTATGCTTGTTTCGTGTGACCTCTATTACTATTATTATTGAGTTTAATGACACTTTCAACAGCCAGGTTTACTTCGTCTCGGACAGTTTTATGGGTGGAGGAAGCTGGAGTACCCAGAGAGAACCACCAGGCAGCTGTGAGTAACTGTCAGACTCCCCCATATACTAAGACCACACAAGCAGGGTTAGCATTGGTTGAAGACAGGTGCACTATCGACAAGAAGAACACCTTGGTACACAGCGCCACTGTGCCCCCACATGGGCAATCAGGATTAAGTGCCTTGCCCAAGGACACAATGGAGTTACCCCTGGCAAGGATCGAAGTGTTGACCTCTCAGTTTGAAGTTTAATACCGTAATCTCCGAGCCAACGTGCTCCTGGGGTGACCTCTAGATGGGAGCTATCGATTTTCTTCCATTTCCATCAAAAACATTGCCATTAACAATGACCTTTGAAATTTGGGCATTCAATATATTCCTTTGGCTGGCCCAACAGGGCACATTTCTGACTGGATTGCTTTGAAACTTGATATGCCTGATTGGGGTGACCTCTAAGTGGGAGCTATTGATTTTCTCTCATTTCCATCAAGAAATGTTGCTGTTAGCAATAACGTTCAACTTATCTGTTTTGTATTACAACAATTTCCTTTGGCACACTGCACAGGTCGGATTTATTATCAGATCACTTTGAAACTTGGTATGCTCATTGGGGGTGACTTCTAGATGGGAGCTATTGATTTTCTTTCATTTCCATCAAGAAACATTGCCGTTATCAACGACGTTCAACTTAACTGTTTTGTACATCAACAATTTCCTTGGTACACTGTGAATGTCACATTTATCATCAGATCACTTTTAAACTTGGTATGTGTGTTCGGGGTTGTCTCTGGATGGGAGCTTTTGATTTTCTTTCATTTCTAATAAAAAACTTTGCCGTTCGCAATGAACTTTGCACTTTGTGGATTTGTGCATCAATTTTTCCTTTGGCACGCCTTGCAGGATACATTCATGAATGGATCACTTTGAAACTAAATAGGTTGTTTGTGCTGACCTCTAGATGGGAGCTTTTGATTTTATTCCATTTCTGTCCAGAAACGTTGCCATTAGCAACAACATTCAACTTATCTGTTTGGACGTCAACAATTTCCTTTGGCACACTGCACAGGTCGCATTTATGATCGAATCACTTTGAAACTTCGTACGCTTATTTGAGGTGACCTCTTGATGTGGGCTTTCAAATTTCTTCCATTTTCATTGAAAAAATTGTCGTTAGCAACGACCTTCAAACTGAGTGCATTTGCGCCTCAGCATTTTCCTTTGACATGCCCGGCAAGGTACATTCATGAATGGATCTCTTTGAAACTTGTTATGTTTTTTGGGTTGACCTCCAGATGGGAGGTTCTTTCATTCCCAACAACTTTCAACTTTGCCCTTTTGTGTGTTGGCAATTTCCTTTGGCACACCGCACAGTTAACATTTATGATCCAATTGCTTTGAAACATGGTGTGCTTGTTTGGAGCGACCTCTAGATGGAAGCTTTTGATTTTTTTTCATTTCTCTCAAAAAACATTGCTGAATATTGCCGTTAGCAATGATCTTTGAATTCATTGCATTTGTGCATCCATCAACATTTCCCTTTGGCAAGCTCTGCAAGGTGAATTTAGGAATGGATCACTTTGATACTTGGTATGCAATGTTGTAGTAACCTCCAGATGTGAGCTATCGATTTTCTCCAATTTCAGTCAAAAAAGTTTCTGTCAGCAATGACGTTTAAAATTAATGCATTTGTGCATCAACATATTCCTTTGGCATGCCCTACAGGGCACATTTATGAATGGATTGCTTTGAAACCTTGTTCAAGTTCCTCAAAAAATGTTCCTGTAGCAACGGCCTTTGAACTTGGTGCATTTGTGCATCAACATATTGAATCGATTGCTTAGAAGCTTTGTATGCGTATTCAGGGTGACCTCTAGATGGGAGCTATTGATTTTCTTTCATTTCCATCCTAAAACATTGTCGTTAGCACCAACCTTGGAACTTAGTGCATTTTTTCTGCAACTTATCCCTTTTGCACTCCTCACAGGGCATATTTATGAATTTCCATCAAAAAAAGATCAAAACAAAACATTGCCACTAGCAACAACCTTCGAACTTAGTGCACTTGTGCATTAACATTTCCTCAGAGGGCACATTCAATTATCAGGTTGTTTTGAAACCTGGTATGCTTATTCACGGTGACCTTTTCATTTCCGTCAAAAATTGTTGCTGTTAGCAACAACCTTTGAATTTAGTGCATTTGTGCATCAACATTTTTCTTTGACATGGCCTACAGGGCGCATTTATCATAAGATAAGGAATGGATCACTTTGATACTTGGTATGCAAGTATCAAAGTGATCCATTCCTTATCTTAAGAATCGGTGTCGGATCGGGAATTATCCGGCGGCGCTGGGTCGGTACGCTCCGCCGAAGCATTGGGGGTGGACGACCGGGAGCATCATGAGGTCCGACCGGATGGTGAAAGGGATACGGATGACTTGGAGCTATCCCTTTCGGAACAACATAAAGCTGCCGTGGACTTCATCCGGCACTTTCTTCCTCAAGTTGTTCCGTCGGGCCAGACTGCTGCGATTCCGGACAAGAGAATTATAGCGTCATTGGACTCTGATTTCTTTGAGCGGTTCAGGGACATCGCTCCCGAGTTTCCGTCTCAGTCCAATAATGTTGCAAGAACATTTGAATTATTGAACGACGCTATATTCAAACTTGCTTCCAAAACAGGAAAAGCAGGTTTCTTGTCCGCCAATACTCTCAACCTGCCTTTCATTAATGCAAGGAATAAATTCGATACGGCAGGACAGGGTATCCCGAGAGTTCCTCTGCGTATGGACGACGAGGCGGAAGACTTAGAATTATCATTACCGTCGTCGGCGTCTATTCCAACCGCGGTGTTGGAAACGACTATTTCGTCTAACAGAGCCAGTTTAGATGCCTTATCTTACGCAGATCACCTTACTAAGGCGTTATCACTGCGTCTTCAAGGGAAAGAATTCCAGGATATACAATCCTCTTTAAGACTTCTTTCAAGGGCAGTAGCTTATTCCACGTGTAACTCCGCCCTTTCATTGGCAAACCTGGAGTTGGTTAGACGTGACGCAGCCCTAGCTACATCCACACTCGTGGATAGTAAGGTGAAGAACTCTCTCAGAGTCGCTTCGGTCTCCGGAGAACTTCTCTTCGACGGCAAGCTTTTTGCAATTTACTATAATATTACAAAGAAAGCTTCGGATTCTCTGCTGTTCAAATCTGCTTCTAAGAAGTTGGACTTGGCAGATAAGAGTAAGACAGACACTTCTGGGTCTAATGCGCCCAAGAGAGGTTCCTATAGAGGTTCCGGTGCGTCCTCTTGGTCTTATTCAAGAGACCGTCAAGGCAGCGACTCACGTTCGGGACGTCCTTCGGGCCGGGACAACCGGTCAGACGCCCCGAGGTCGACGGGACGAGGTGCGGGTCATGGAGGACGTGGTTTCTCCTAGGCCTCAGGCCTCACAGGTCCAGGAGGTGATGGCTTCAACCTCTATCGCGTACTGGTTGGCGGAAGGTTGTCGAGTTTTTCACAAGAGTGGGCGTCGATTACGGACGACCCTTGGGTGAGAGGGGTGATTTCGGAAGGTCTAAAGATATCCTTCAAACGAAAGCCTCCATTAACTCGAAGTCCAAAATGGACTCAACTTCCGTCAAATCCGCAGAAAAGAGACGCTCTGTTATCAGAGGTGCAGTCTCTTTTAATGAAGAACGCGGTAGAGGTCGTAGAAAACCAGGAGACACGGGATTCTACAGCCGCAGGTCTCGACGCCGGACATTCTTGTGCAGATAGCACAGCTTATCGCAGCATCCCAGCAGCCGACAGAAACGGTGTCGGATCGAGAATTATCCGACGGCGCTGGGTCGGTACGCTCCGCCGAAGCATCGGGGGCGGACGACCGGGAACATCATGAGGTCCGACCGGATGGTGAAAGGGATACGGATGATTTGGAGCTATCCCTTTCGGAACAACATAAAGCTGCCGTGGACTTCATCCGGCACTTTCTCCCTCAAGTTGTTCCGTCGGGCCAGACTGCTGCGGTTCCGGACAAGAGGATTATAGCGTCATTGGACTCTGAATTTTTTGAGCGGTTCAGGGACATCGCTCCCGAGTTTCCGTCGCAGTCCAATAATGTTGCAAGAACATTTGAATTATTGAACAACGCTATATTTAAACTTGCTTCCAAGACGGGGAAAGCAGGTTTCTTGTCCGCTAATACTCTCAACCTGCCTTTCATTAATGCAAGGAATAAATTCGATACGGCAGGACAGGGTATCCCGAGAGTTCCTCTGCGTATGGACGACGAGGCGGAAGACTTAGAGCTATCATTACCGACGTCGGCTTCTATTCCAACCGCGGTGTTGGAAACAGCTATTGCGTCTAACAGAGCCAATTTAGATGCCTTATCTTACGCAGATCACCTTACTAAGACGTTATCACTGCGCCTTCAAGGGAAAGAGTTTCAGGATATACAATCCTCTTTAAGACTTCTTTCAAGGGCAGTAGCTTATTCCACGTGTAACTCCGCCCTTTCAGTGGCAAATCTGGAGTTGGTTAGACGTGACGCAGCCCTAGCTACATCCACACTTCTGGATTCTAAGGTGAAGAACTCTCTTAGAGTCGCTTCGGTCTCCGGAGAACTTCTCTTTGACGGCAAGCTTTCTGCTATTTATGATGAAATTACAAAGAAAGCTTCGGATTCTCTGTTGTTCAAATCTGCCTCTAAGAAGCTGGATACAGCAGACAAGAATAAGACAGGCACTTCTGGGTCTAATGCGCCCAAGAGAGGTTCCTATAGAGGTTCCGGTGCGTCCTCTTGGTCTTATTCGAGAGACCGTCAGGGTAGCGAATCTCGTTCGGGACGTCCTTCGGGCCGGGACAGTTGGTCGGACGCCCCGAGGTCGACGGGGCGAGGTGCGGGTCGTGGAGGACGTGGTTTCTCCTACCGCAGGCCTCGCAGGTCCAGGAGGTGATGGCTTAAACCTCTATCGTGTACCGGTTGGCGGAAGGTTGTCGAGCTTTTCACAAGAATGGGCGTCGATTACGGACGACCCTTGGGTGAGAGGAGTGACTTCGGAAGGTCTAAAGATATCCTTCAAACGAAAGCCTCCATTAACTCGAAGTCCAAAGTGGACTCAACTTCTGTCAAATCCGCAGAAAAGAGACGCTCTGTTATCAGAGGTGCAGTCTCTTTTAATGAAGAACGCGGTAGAGGTCGTAAAAAAACAGGAAACTCCGGGATTCTACAGCCATCTGTTTCTGGTTCCGAAACCAGACGGCTCGTTCCGTCCAGTCATAGATTTGAGCTGGATAAACAAGCTGATCGTCGCTCCAAAATTTTATATGGAGACGATTCGGTCGGTCAGAGCGAGTATTCGGGTGAACGATTATGCAACAAGCATAGATCTCAAAGATGCGTACTTTCACGTCATGGTACATCCGACATTCCGAAAGTATCTACGCTTCGCAGTCCTAGGAGTGGTGTATCAATTCCGGGCGATGTGCTTCGGATTGAATCTAGCACCCTGGGCTTTCACTCGGGTAATGAACTCGGCAATGATCTGTTTCCGAGCTCATTCGTCTGCGGTAACGTCGGCCTACCTGGACGACATTCTTCAGAGGTACGGCAACGAGTTAACGCTTCAGAACGATGTTCAGAATCTTCTTCTATTGCTCCGACGTCTCGGTTTTATAGTAAACGAGGAGAAGTCGGATCTGGTGCCGTCCAAGTCATTCACTCATCTGGGAATGAGCTTCGAGACGCACAACAATCTCGTTCGTCTGCCGTTAACCAGAGCGAAATTCGTCAATTGTTACGCTCGCTATTGTCTGCACGCAGACAAAGTCACAGCGAGAGAATTTATGAGACTGATAGGTCTGTGCGGAGCCGCTGCGGATCTCATTCCGATGGGGCGGTTACGCACACGTCCTCTTCAAATTTTCTTGACTCAGAATTGGAGTGTGAAAATTCATTCGCTTGACGTAGACGTTCTCTTGTCAGATCAAGTGAAACAAGAGATTCAGACTTGGGCAAACATTCAGTGGTTAACTCAGGGAGTTCCGCTGCAGTTGCCGGATCCGAGTTTTACCATTATGACGGATGCCAGTCAAACAGGTTGGGGTGCATCATTAATCCCAACGGATTCGAGATGCCAGGGTCTTTGGGATCCGCAATTCCTGTGCAAGCACATAAACATCAAGGAAATGATGTCAATTTGGCTTGCGTTACGTCACTGGATGGACATTATTCACAATGCTCATGTCCAAATTCTGTCCGACAATACGACAGTAGTGGCGTATATACGGAATCAGGGAGGCACTCATTCAGTTCCGTTGTTCAATCTAACGGAAAGAATCCTTCTGTTTGCGCTAGAACATCACGTTCTTCTTTCGGTCCGTCACATACCGGGTCGTCTGAATGTGCTAGCAGACTCCCTTTCACGAAAGGGTCGCTTGTTGCCGTTGGAATGGCCTCTCAACAAACAAGTATTCAATCAGATTTGCTACCAATGGGAACGGCCAATGATAGACTTATTTGCGACACATCTCAACAATCAGTTGCAGACGTATGTGTCTCCGTGTCCGGATCCAAGAGCATTTGCAGTAGACGCTCTGTCGATCCCTTGGGACGGAATGATAGGATATGCGTATCCTCCAGCGCCGTTAATTCAACAAGTATTGCTAAAGATAAAACAATCTCAATGCAAGATTCTGTTGGTAGCATCTCTGTCGCCACAGAGACCGTGGATAAATCTACTCAGGTGTCTGTTGTGGGACCTACCGCGAAAGCTTCCTCCACGGGAGGATCTTCTTTCGCAGGGGAAATCGCGCCAACTCCATCACAACCCGCAAGGTCTCAACCTTCACGTTTTTCCGTTGTGCGGTCCTTCTTGCATGGCAAGCACTTTACAGGACGAGCAGTGGACGCGATTTCTAACTGTAGGCAGGACCTCCTCTTCGCTAAACTATGCGGCTAAGTGGAAGGTTTTTCGTCGTTGGTGTAGGGATCATTCTGTAGATATATTCGATCCCTCTATACCAGACATTGCAAACTTTCTAGTATACTTGTTTGACGAAATCAAACTGCAGCCTGTTACTATAAAGGGTTATAGGTCTATGTTATCTGATACCTATGCACATCATGATAGTTTACAAATTGGATCTAATGTCTCTTTATCTAAGTTGGTTAGAAACTTTTCGATAAATAGACCCAGAACTCTTAGATTAATTCCTAAATGGAATTTAGCTTGGGTTCTTCTTAAATTGAAGGAAAAGCCTTTTGAATCTCTTGGGACAGTAGATTTCAAATTCTTATCTTATAAGACAGCTTTTCTCTTAGCTTTCTCTTCTGCTAGAAGAGTCAGTGAGCTTCATGCACTGTCGGTGGATGATTCTCACTATCGTAGTGTCGGGAACACTATCACCTTCACTACTAATGTGGGTTTTTTAGCTAAGAATCAGGCTCCTAATAAATATCCGGAACCTATTGTTATTAAGGCTCTTCCGTCTTCAGACGGGCGTAGGCCTTTACTCTGTCCTGTTAGAGCGTTACGTATCTATAAACAGAGATCTCAGTTTATCAGAAAGGAACGGAAACGTTTCTTTCTGTCTTTGATGCCTAATAGAAAGGACATTTCGGTCCATTCTATTGCTAGATGGATTCAATTAACTATCCGTACTGCTTATGAGAGTTTATCTTCTTCTCCTCAGCAGTCTGTGCTTAAGATTTCCGCTCATGAAGTAAGAGCTCTTTCTACTTCCTGGGCTTATGCTAATAGTGTTGCTATTACAGATTTAATGAAGGTGGCTTATTGGTCTCAGCCATCCACATTTACAAATTTTTATCTCAGAAATATTGAGTCCATTTCTGGAGACCTGCATTGTTTAGGTCCGTTATCTGTTGCTCAGAATGTTGTCCACTAAACAGTTGCAACTATAGTTATGCAGGCTTTCTGTTCCGGCAGTGACTCCGTCTGGCTGCCCTCTTCGCTCTGGGCTATTTGACCCAGGGCAAGGGGAAGGGAGGGGGGTGGGTGTTCCCTTAGGTCACCTGCTTTATAGTGAAAAGCAAGGGAATGCCTCCTCCAAGTCAGTATTTCTGAGTCGCTTCCGGGATGGTTTTAAAGTGTAATATTAATGTTAAAATTCATTCATGTCTTATTTTTAAAGTGTAGCTCGGTGTGAAGCATTTGTATATGTCAAGTGTCAATCGGGCTTTAATATACAATACTCGGACACTTTTAAATGACTATAAAGAGTCTCAATTCTCTGGACTACTTTATTTATTGGCTTACTTTAAAAATAATTAGTATAAGGGATATACTGGATGTTAATAGAGAACATGAATGTTATTGTGCTCAATTATTAAGGGTAGTGTATCTTTCTAATTTAATATTAAATAAGAAAGATACATGTAAAGCCTAATACTCTTTTTCTCCTTAAGGGGTTACCTCTTTACTATATAGTTGAGCTTATTGGATTTTCCTCTATGTCCTAGGCCCTCCAGCCTGTTTACTATTCAGCTAAGTCTGGGTCATTGGTACAGTATAAAAATGTTAAAAAATTTATAGTAATTTATATATTTTTTATACTTACCAATGACCCAGACGGGGATGGCCCTCCCTGGAGTTGGAAACTCTTGCCTCCCCGCTGAGTACATAGCGCTGACCAGGCACTGCCAGTAAGAATGATAATTGGCGCCAATTTCGGGACGTCTGTCACACTGCGCATGCGCAGTGGGGGCGTAGTATGGAGGTCCTTTAGGACATGATTTCTTTTTGTTTTGGATGCAAATTTTGGGGATTGGGGGGCAAAATTTGTGTTTGGCCCTGGTTTTGTTAGAGTTAGCACCAGCTAAGTCTGGGTCATTGGTAAGTATAAAAAATATATAAATTACTATAAATTTTTTAACTTTTTAGAGTTAGCACCAGCTAAGTCTGGGTCATTGGTAAGTATAAAAAATATATAAATTACTATAAATTTTTTAACTTTCTTCAATTTCTGTCAAAAAGTGTTGCCCCTGGCAATGTTCTTTGAACTTAGTTTAGTCAGACCTCAATATTTCCCTTTGGAATACCCTACAGGGCACATTTATGATCGGGTTGCTTTGAAACCTGACATGCTTGTTTGGGTTGACCTCTAGATAGGAGCTATTGATTTTCTTCCATTTCCGTCAAAAAATGTTGCCGCTGGCAACGTTCTTTGAACTTCATTTAGTCAGACTTCAATATTTCCCTTTGGCACACCCTACAGGGAAGATTTTTGATTGGATTGCATTGAAATCTGATATGCTTGTTTTGGGTTACTTCCAGATGGGAGCTATCGATTTTCTTCCATTTCCGTCAAAAATAGTTGCTGTTGGCAACGACCTTGGATGAAATTAGTAAAAACTTAGTGCAGTTATGCATCAATATTTCCCTTTGACACACCCTGCAGGGCACATTTATGACTGGATCACTTGGAAACTTGGTGTGCTTGTTTGGGGTGACAACTATATGGGAGCTATCGATTTCATTCCATTTTTGTCAAAAAATGTAGCTGCTGGCAACGACCTTTGAACTTAGTTTAGTCAGGCCTCAATATTTCCCTTTGGCACACCCTTCAGGGCACATTTATAATTGGATCACTTTGAAACTTGGTATGTGTGTATGGGGTGACCTCTAGATGTGAGATGATGATTTTTAGCTCAACTTGACAAAGTCAAGCTGAGCTATTGCCTTCACTTCTCGTCCGTCAGCAAACGTACGTACGTACAAATACGTAGTATGTCCATACGTACGTTCGTCCACAATTTCCTTTGTCACACTGCACAGGTCGTATTTATGATCAGATCGCTTTGAAACTTGGTATACTTGTTTGGGGTGACCTCTAGATGGGAGCTATCGATTTTCTTCCATTTCCATCAAAAAATGTTGCAGCTGGCAACTGGCATCGTTCTTTGAACTCAGTTTAGTCAGACCTCAATATTTCCCTTTGGCACACCCTACAGGGAACATTTTTGATTGGATTGCATTGAAACCTGATATGCTTGTTTTGGGTTACTTCCAGATGGGAGCTATCGATTTTCTTCCATTTCCGTCAAAAATAGTTGCTGTTGGCAATGACCTTGGATGAAATTAGTAAAAACTTAGTGCAGTTATGCATCAATATTTCCCTTTGACACACCCTGCAGGGCACATTTATGACTGGATCACTTGGAAACTTGGTGTACTTGTTTGGGGTGACATCTGTATGGGAGCTATCGATTTCCTTCCATTTCTGTCGAAAAATGTTGCTGCTGGCAACGACCTTTGAACTTAGTTCAGTCAGGCCTCAATATTTCCCTTTGGCACACCCTTCAGGGCACATTTATGATCGGATCACTTTGAAACTTGGTATATGTGTTTGGGGTGACCTCTAGATGGGAGATGATGATTTTTAGCTCAACTTAACAAAGTCAAGCTGAGCTATTGCCTTTACTTCACGTCCGTTGGCATACATATGTATGAACATATGTACATACATACGTAGTACGTCCTTACATACGTACACAATTTCCTTTGGCACACCGCACAGATCGTGTTTATGATCAGATCACTTTGAAACTTGGTATGCTTGTTTGGGGTGACCTCTAGATGGGAGCTATCAATTTTCTTCCATTTCCATCATAAAATGTTGCCGCTGGCAACAACCATTGAACTCGGTTTAGTCAGGTATCAATATATTCCTTTGGCATGCCCTACAGGGCACATTTATGATCAGATTGGTTTGAAACTTGGTATGCTTGTTTGGGGTGACCTCTAGATAGGAACTATTGATTTTCTTCCTTGTCCGTCGAAAAATGTTGCCGTTGGCAATGACCTTTGATGAAATTAGTGCAGTTGTGCATCAATATTTCCCTTTGGTTCATTCTGTAGTGCACATTTTTTACTGCATTGCTTTGAAACATAGTATGCTTGTTTGGGGTGACACCTAGATGGGAGCTATCATTTTTCTTCCATTTCCGTCAAAAAATGTTGCCGCTTGCAACATTCTTCGAACTTAGTTTAGTCAGACCTCAATATTGCCCTTTGCCGCACCCTCCGGGGCACATTTATGATCGGATTGCTTTGAAACCTGGCATGCTTGTTGGATGTGACCTCTAGATGGGAGCTATCGATTTTCTTGCATTTCCGTCAAAAAATGTTGCCGCTGGCAATGACCTTTGAACTTAGTTTAGTCAGGCATCAATATATTCCCTTGGAACGCCCTACAGGGCACATTTAAGATTGGATTGCATTGAAACCTGATATGCTTGTTTGTGGTTACCTCCAGGTGGGAGCTATCGATTTTCTTCACTTTCCGTCAAAAAATGTTACAGTTGACAACGACCTTTGAACTTAGTTTAGTCAGGCATCAATATATTCCCTTGGAACGCCCTACAGGGCACATTTAAGATTGGATTGCATTGAAACCTGATATGCTTGTTTGGGGTTACCTCCAGGTGGGAGCTATCGATTTTCTTCACTTTCCGTCAAAAAATGTTACAGTTGACAATGACCTTTGAACTCGGTTTAGTCAGACCTCAATATTTCCCTTTGGCACACCCTGCAGGGCACATTTTTGATCGGAAACTTCGTAGGCTTGTTTGGGGTGACCTCTAGATAGGAGTTATTTATTTTCTTCCTTGTCTTTCAGAAAATGTTTCCATTGGCAATGACCTCTGATGAACTTAGTGCAGTTATGCATCAATATTTCCCTTTGACACACCCTGCAGGGCACATATATGATTGAATCGCTTGGAAACTTGGTGTGCTTGTTTGGGGTGACCTCTAGATGGGAATTATCGATTTTCTGCCATTTCCGTCAAAAATAGTTGCCATTGGCAACGACCTTTGATAAACTTAGTAAAAACTTTGTGCAGTTATGCATCAAAATTTCCCTTTGACACACCCTGCAGGGCACATTTATGATTCGATTGCTTGGAAACTTGGTGTGCTTGTGTGGGGTGACATCTATATGAGAGCTATCGATTTTCTTCCATTTCTGTCGAAAAATGTTGCTGCTGGCAACGACCTTTGAACTTAGAACAATTTTTTAATTTATTGCATTTGTGCATCAATGTTCTTCTTTGACATGGCCTACAGGGCACATTTATCGTACGATTGTTTTTGAACTTGGTGTGCTCATTATGCAAGACCTCTAGATAAGAGCTATTGATTTGCATTCATTTCTGTGAAAAAGAAGTTGCCATTTACAATAATAGCCTCTGAACTTACTGCATTTGTTTATCACCATTCTTCCTTCAGCCAGCCTTACAGTTTATATTTAAAAATGCATGGGTTGCTCTGTGTTGTGCACTCGCAATGCTGTTATGTTGAAGTTTCACCAAATAACATTGGAACCAATGATCTTCAATTTTGCCATTTTACTTATAACTTACCAAGTTCAAGTTTGTCAAGTTGAGCTACAGTGTCATTGACACTTTCATTTTAGAAAACCAGGAAAATGTTAAACCCTGCTATAGACTAACTGGCTAATAATTATTCTACAATTGAAATTTTCTTATTTACCAGATGTACTATATTTCTATGTATAAGGCTTCTGTTAATTCATACTTTGTTTCGCATCAGTCATGCACATTTATTTTTGACATGAAACAACATCACATTTCAGTTAACCCTCTGCAGTCTGATGTCAAAATAAAAAAGTTTTCAGCAGCAGTTATTAGTCCCCTACGGGAACCGTAAGGGGACTATAGGTTTGCACTCCGTTCGTCTGTCCATCCGTCCGTCTGTCTGTCTGTCTGTCTGTCTGGTCTGTCTGTCTGTGTCTGTCTGTCTGTCTGTCTGTCTGTCTGTCTGTCTGTCTGTCTGTCTGTCTGTCTGTCTGTCCATCCATCTGTCTGTCCGTCTGTCTGTCTGTTTTTTATGTTACCACCTCTCCCTCCAACATGCTTTAAGCTACACCTTTCATATTTGGTACATGGATAAATGGTTCTGAGGGGATGATGCACGCTCAAAATTTTTTTTTCAAAATCCAAGATGGCGGAATGGCGGCCATTTTTGTTGTGTTTTTTAAGCTATTTTTTCTCTATTTTCATGTTACCACCCCTCCCACCAACATGGTTCAAGCTACACTTTGCATATTTGGCACATGGATAGAGGGTTGGGAGGGGATGATGCACGTTCAATATTTTTTTTCGACATCCAAGATGGCGGCATGGCGGCCATTTTTGTTGTGTTTTTTAAGCTTTTTTCTCTATTTTATGGTTACCACCCCTCCCACCAACATGGTTCAAGCTACACTTTGCATATTTGGCACATGGATACAGGGTTGGGAGGGGATGATGCTCGTTCAATATTTTTTTTTCAAAATCCAAGATGGCGGCATGGCGGCCATTTTTGTTGTGTTTTTTAAGCTTTTTTCTCTATTTTATGTTACCACCCCTCACTCCAACATGGTTCAAGATACACTTTTGATATCTGGCACATGGATAGAGGGTTGTAATGGGATGTTGCACATTCAATATTTTTTTTCAAAAATTTGTCTGTCCGTCTGTCAGTCCATCCGTCTGTTTGTCTGTTTCTTATGTTACCACCTCTCCCTCCAACATGCTTTAAGCTACACCTTTCATAATTGGTACATGGATAAATGGTTCTGAGGGGATGATGCACGCTCAAAATTTTTTTTTCAAAATTTAAGATGGCGACATGGCGGCCATTTTTGTTGTTGTTTTTTAAGCTTTTTTCTCTATTTTATGTTACCACCCCTCACTCCAACATGGTTCAAGCTACACTTTTTATATCTGGCACATGGATAGAGGGTTGTAATGGGATGTTGCACGTTCAATATTTTTTTCAAAAATTCAAGATGGCGCCATGGCAACCATTTCTGTTGTGTTTTTTAAGCCTTTTTCTCTATTTTATGTTACCACTGCCCCCTCCAACATGGTTCAAGCTGCACTTTTCATATATGGTACATGGATAAAGGGGTTGTGAGGGGATTATGCACGCTCAATATTTTTTTTCAAAATCTAACATCTGTCTGTCTGTCCGTCTGTCTGTCTATCTGTCTGTTTTTATGTTACCACCTCTCCCTCTAATATGCTTCAAGCTACACCTTTCATATTTGGTACATGGATAAATGGTTCTGAGGGGATGATGCACAGTCAATATTTATTTTTCAAAATCCAAGATGGCAGAATGGCGGCCATTTTTGTTGTGTTTTTTAAGCTTTTGCTCTATTTTATGTTCCCACCCCTCCCTCCAACATGGTTCAAGCTACGCCTTTCATATATGGTACACGGATAAAGGGTTGTGAGGGGATTATCCACACTCAATATTTTTTTTCAAAATCCAAGATGCTTATGTACTCTAGTGTCTTCTGTGACAAAAACACCTTATGTCACAAAAGCGCCGTAGGGGACTAATACCACCTCGGTTGTCAAACACTTGTTTCCCATAATGCAGTTTGATTTTTAACCAAATATACCTTGTTTGACAGAGTTCAGTGAGCTCTGTCAAACAAGATATAATTGATTAAATTCATAGTTAAACAAGGTGATTGGAGAAAATTCTGTTGGTCTACCAGAGTGCAATGGGTTAATTATGGGCAATGACATGCTTTTAACCACAATAGTATTCATCAAACTGCCACTGACTAACGGTGGCACAAATCGATTGTGGTGTTTCATAACCTTTGGACAGAATCAACAGTGGTGATGATATGGATATGAAGGCAGTAAAATATTTTTTGCCAAACATTTATTCTGAGAGTCCAAGTTTAAACTCATGTAGAAGAATTTTACACAAATGTCAAATTTCTGCTTTTGAAAATACCTAAATTTAATGATTTTTACACTGTAAACCAATGGCCCAGACTAGCTGGTGCTTAACTCAAAGTTATTAAGGGACAAACACAAATTTTGAACCCCCCAATCCCCCAAATTTGCTTGCAAAACCCAAAATTCAAAGTCCTATTTTGCCCTCCGTACACTTACTCTCTGTGCTTGCCCAGACTGGCTGGTGCTAAACTCAAAGTTATTAAGGGACAAACACAAATTTTGAACCCCCCAATCCCCAAAATTTGCTTGCAAAATCCAAAATTAAAAGTCCTATTTGGCCCTCTGTACACTTACTCTCTGTGCTTGCGCAGACGTCAGGAAGGGACCAGAATTGGCACAAACATCATTCTTTGTTTGGCCCTAAAGTCATCAACAATGAAATGACATCTGTGCTTTAAAATCTCCTATTTTTATACTGTACCAATGACCCAGACATAGCTGGTGCTAACTCTTAAAAATCTAGGACCAAACTCAAATTTTGCCCCCCAATCCCCAAAATTTGCATCTAAAACCAAAAGAAATCATGTCCTAAAGGACCTTCATACTTTGCCCCTACTGCGCATGCGCAGTGTCAAGGACGTTCCGAAATTGGCGCCAATCATCATTCTTTATTTGGCCCTTCATCAGTTAACATCTCACTGATCTTTGTGCTTGTAAATCTCAGTTTAAATGATGCCAGACACATAAATATTGGAGAAATGGTGATTCTAAGGAGGATAGAGAAGAAGGAGAGGAAAAAGGAGTGACAGAAAATATTCAGGGCTGTAACTTAAAATTTTGTGATGAAATTATGTTAAGTTGCCTATTTTCGAGGCATGGGCCTGTTGTTGTCATTCTTGCTTTGAAGTTGCACTGCTTATTCAGTGTTTCCTCTCTCCTTATCCTGTAAGTTCCCCCTTGCTATTCTCCCATGCTTTTGGCATATTTTTGAGTAAGATTACTACTAAAATTTCTTGGGAGAATTAGCTTGGTTACAGAATGAATTCTGTTATTTTCCCCATGTTTACGTTTTCACCCATGGGTGTTTAGACGTTGTGTTCTGCATCTACCATCTGATGTTCTGCAGATTCTTCTTTGGAAGTCTCTGTTTTGCATCAGATAGTGTGTAATATTGATAACTGATTTCGGGCCAGTATTGTCAGTGCCTGGAGTCATGTTTTCTGGTGTTTATACACTTCTTGTTTACATTGGCAACAATCTCTTTTGAGGGGGGCTTTTTGCCTTTGGAGTAGTTTATCTCATTATAAGATACATTATTATTATCCGTAAGTGTTGCAATAATTATTTAAAATAATTTTTAAATTTTTGACCACACTTACCCTTGGGATCCATTGGGGCTCAACATTACTTTTCAGAAACTTGGGCTTCGCTGAAAAAATATTTTTCAAAAATTATTTTGAATTTCATTTGCTTTTTTCAATGTTAATGGATCATGTTATTATGTATCTTCGTGTTTAGGGGTTTGTGCGAGTACTAGGACTTGTTGTTGTCTTTTCACAATGAAAGGATATTGTTCAAATTGTAATAGGAAGAAATCTTCCTCTGACTTTCATGATCATTGTATTAATTGTAGTCAGTGTACTCGCACTAACTCCTGTTCAATATGTCAATATTGGGATGACAAACATTGGAAACGTGTGTCACGGTATGTTGTTAGTGGAGAAAGGGCTATGCCGGTCCTTTCTCTGCAGGGTCACTCTAGTCTATCAGTTTCTATTTCAGAGGAACAAGAAAAGGGTGATGTTTCCATGTTATCTTCCAAGAGTGCACTTCCGTCGTCACAATTGAATGAAGAGCTAGCGGCAAAAATGCTCATGGAGATACGACAGTTGCCTAAGAGGTCCCGAGTAGGATCGACGGCGCTGTCGTCCGCTAGCTCGCCCGGTGTAGCGTCCATTCACCGAATGGTTCGGCAGCCGGGTTCGTCCGTTGCGGTCCAGGAGGAAATGTTGGGTGATGCGATCACTATAAACATTCTAGATGCACACCAGTGACGGCGGATGTTAGGAGAGATCGGAGGAAGCCTTCTAGTCCGGTTCCTAGCTCGTCCAGGTCCAGCCGGGCCGCGAGCGAGAGAGGCCCCTCTCTCGTACAACAACATCAGGGACCTGATGTTGTGGTACAAAATGTGTCGCAAGCGGAGCACACGTCCATCGCTCGGGACGCTCCGTTGTTTAGGCAGTCCGCGGAGACTGCTCAGGCTTCCTCATCCTCTCACCAGCGCACCTGACCGCACCTTGGCTACGTGACCGCGGATATTCTACCAGCTTCGCCGATAAGGGATTCTTCGGCGACCAGGTCATGCCATCCGGTAGCCAGGGACACGAGGCCGGTAGACTCCGGACGTTCGCATAGGAAGAGTATGCGGGAGTCAGTTGATGCGGAGCTTCCCGCGGCTAAGCAGCGAAAGACCGCTACTCTGCAGGCCTCGATGACGGACGTGCTTGCTCAGATAGCACAAATTATCGCAGCATCCCAGCAACTGACAGAATCGGTGTCGGATCAGGAATTATCCGATGGCGCTGGGTCGGTACGCTCCGCCGAAGCATCGGGTGCGGACGACCGGGAGCATCATGAGGTCCGACTGGATGGTGAAAGGGATACGGATGACTTGGAGCTATCCCTTTCGGAACAACATAAAGCTGCTGTGGATTTAATCTGGCACTTCCTTCCTCATGTTGTTCCGTCGGGCCAGACTGCTGCGGTACCGGACAAGAGAATAATAGCGTCATTGGACACTGAATTCTTCGAGCGGTTCAGAGACATCGTCCCTGAGTTTCCGTCTCAGTCCAATAATGTCACAAGGACATTTGAATTATTGAACGACGCTATATTCAAGCTTGCTTCCAAAACAGGCAAAGCCGGTTTCTTGTCCTCCAATGCTCTTAACCTGCCTTTCATTAATGTAAGGAATAAATTCGATACGGCAGGACAGGGTATTCCGAGAGTTCCTCTGCGTCTTGACGATGAGGCGGAAGACTTAGAATTGTCGTTACTGTCATCTATGTCCGTTCCATCCGCGGTGTTGGATACGACAATCACGTCTAACAGGGCCAGTTTAGACGCTTTTTCTTACGCAGACCACCTTACAAAGGCGTTATCACTGCAGCTTCAAGGGAAAGAATTCCAGGATATACAATCCTCTTTAAGACTTCTTTCAAGGGCAGTGGCTTATTCCACGTATAACTCTGCCCTCTCAGTGGCAAACCTGGAGTTGGTTAGACGTGACGCAGCCTTAGCTACATCCACACGAGTGGATAGTAAGGTGAAGAACTCTCTCAGAGTCGCTTCGGTCTCCGGAGAACTTCTATTCAACGGCAAGCTTTCTGCTATCTACGATAAAATTACTAAGAAAGCTTCGGATTCTCTGCTGTTTAAATCCGCTTCCAAAAAGTCGGATACGGCAGAGAAGAATAAGACAGGCACTTCTGGGTCTAACGCACCCAAGAAAGGTTCTTATAGAGGTTCCGGTGTGTCCTCTTGGTCTTATTCAAGAGACTGTCAAGGCAGCGACTCACGTGCGGGACGTCCTTCAGGCCGGGACAATCGGTCGGACGCCCCGAGGTCGACGGGACGAGGTGCGGGTCGTGGAGGACGTGGTTTCTGCTCTCGCAGGTCCAGGAGGTGATGGCTTCAACCTCTATCGTGTTCCGGTTGGCTGAAGGTTGTCGAGTTTTTCAGAAGAGTGGGCGTCGATTACGGACGACCCTTGGGTGAGAGGGGTGATTTCGGAAGGTCTAAGAATATCCTTCAAACGAAAGCCTCCTTTAACTCGAAGTCCAAAATGGACTCAACTTCCGTCAAATCCGCAGAAAAGAGACGCTCTGTTATCGGAGGTGCAGTCTCTTTTAATGAAGAACGTGGTAGAGGTCGTAGAAGACCAGGAAACACCGGGATTCTACAGCCATCTGTTTCTGGTTCCGAAACCAGACGGCTCGTTCCGTCCAGTCATAGATTTGAGCTGGATAAACAAGCTGATCGTCGCTCCGAAATTTTATATGGAGACGATTCGGTCGGTCAGAGCGAGTATTCGGGTGAACGAGTATGCTACAAGCATAGATCTCAAGGATGCGTACTTTCATGTCATGGTACATCCGACATTCAGAAAGTATCTACTCTTCTCAGTCCTAGGAGTTGTGTATCAATTCCGGGCGATGTGCTTCGGATTGAACCTAGCACCCTGGGCTTTCACTCGGGTAATGAACTCGGTAATGATGTATTTCCGAGCTCATTCGTCTGCGGTAACGATGGCCTACCTGGATGACATTCTTCAGAGGTACGGCAACGAGTTAACGCTTCAGAATGATGTGCAGAATCTGCTTCTATTGCTCCGACGTCTCGGTTTTGTTATTAACGAGGAGAAGTCGGATCTGGTGCCGTCCAAGTCATTCACTCATCTGGGAATGAGCTTCGAGACGCACAACAATCTCATTCGTCTGCCGTTAACCAGAGCGAAATTAGTCAGTTGTTACGCTCGCTATTGTCTTCATGCAGACAAAGTCACAGCGAGGGAGTTTATGAGACTGATAGGTCTGTGCGGAGCCGCCGCGGATCTCATTCCGATGGGGCGGTTACGCACTCGTCCTCTCCAAATTTTCTTAACTCAGAATTGGAGTGTGAAGATTCATTCGCTCGACATAGACGTTCTCTTGTCAGATCAAGTGAAACAAGAGATTCAGACTTGGGCAAACATTCAGTGGTTAACTCAGGGAGTTCCGCTGCAGTTGCCGGATCCGAGTTTTACCATTATGACGGATGCCAGTCAAACAGGTTGGGGTGCAACATTGATATCAACGGATTCGAGATGCCAGGGTCTTTGGGTTCCACAGTTCCTAAGCAAGCACATAAACATCAAGGAAATGATGTCAATTTGGCTTGCGTTACGTCATTGGATGGACATTATTCACAAAGCTCCAAATTCTGTCCGACAATACGACAGTAGTGGCGTATATACGGAACCAGGGTGGCACTCATTCCGTTCCGTTATTCAAGTTAACGGAGAGAATCCTTCTGTTGGCTCTAGAACATCAAGTTCTACTTTCGGTCCGTCATATACCGGGTCGTCTGAATGTACTAGCAGACTCCCTTTCACGGAAGGGTCGCTTGTTGCCGTCGGAGTGGACTCTCAACAAACAAGTATTCAATCAGATTTGCTACCAGTGGGAACGGCCAATGATAGACTTATTTGCGACACATCTCAACAATCAGTTGCAGACGTATGTGTCACCGTGCCCGGATCCAAGAGCATTTGCAGTAGACGCTCTATCGATCTCATGGGACGGAATGATAGGATATGCGTATCCTCCAGCGCCGTTGATTCAGCAAATATTGCTAAAGATAAAACAATCTCAGTGCAAGATTCTGTTGGTAGCATCTCTGTCTCCACAGCACAGAGACTGTGGATAAATCTACTCAGGTGTCTGTTGTGGGACCTACCGCGAAAGCTTCCTCCACGGGAGGATCTTCTTTCGCAGGGGAAACCGCGTCGACTTCATCACAACCCGCAAGGTCTCAACCTTCACGTTTTTCCATTGTGCGGTCCTTCTTGTATGGCAAGCACTTTACAGGACGAGCAGTGGACGCGATTTCTAACTGTAGGAGGACCTCCTCTTCGCTAAATTATGCGGCTAAGTGGAAGGTTTTTCGTCGTTGGTGTAGGGATCATTCTGTTGATATTTTTGATCCCTCCATACCAGACATTGCAAACTTTCTAGTATACTTGTTTGACGAAATCAAACTGCAGCCTGTTACTATTAAGGGTTATAGGTCTATGTTATCTGATACCTATGCACATCACGATAGTTTACAAATTGGATCTAATGTCTCTTTATCTAAGTTAGTTAGAAACTTCTCGATAAATAGACCCAGAACTCTTAGATTAATTCCTAAGTGGAATTTAGCTTGGGTTCTTCTTAAACTAAAGGAAAAGCCATTTGAGCCTCTTGGGACAGTAGATTTCAAATTCTTGTCTTATAAGACAGCTTTTCTCTTAGCTTTCTCTTCTGCTAGAAGAGTCAGTGAGCTTCATGCACTATCGGTGGACGATTCTCACTATCGTAGTGTCGGGAACACTATCACCTTCACTACTAATGTTGGTTTTTTAGCTAAGAATCAGGCTCCTAATAAATATCCGGAACCTATTGTTATTAAGGCTCTTCCGTCTTCAGACGGGCGTAGGCCTTTACTCTGTCCTGTTAGAGCTTTACGCATTTATAAACAGAGATCTCAGTTTATCAGAAAGTGACGAAAACGTTTCTTTCTGTCTCTGATGCCTAATAGAAAGGACATTTCGGTCCATTCTATTGCTAGATGGATTCAATTAACTATCCGTACTGCTTATGAAAATTTATCTTCTTCTCAGCAGTCTGTGCTTAAGATTTCTGCTCATGAAGTAAGAGCTCTTTCTACATCTTGGGCTTACGCAAATAGTGTGGCTATTACAGATTTAATGAAGGCTGCTTATTGGTCTCAGCCATCCACATTCACGAATTTTTATCTCAGAAATATTGAGTCCATTTCTGGAGACCTGCATTGTTTAGGTCCGCTATCTGTTGCTCAGAATGTCGTCCACTAAACAGTTGCAACTATAGTTATGCAGGCTTTCTGTTCCGGCAGTGACTCTGTCCTGCTGCCCTCTTCGCTCTGGGCTATTTGACCCAGGGCAAGGGGAAGGTGGGGGGGAGGGTGTTCCCTTAGGTCACCTGCTTTATAGTGAAAAGCAAGGGAATTCCTTCTCCGGAGTCAGTAATTCTGAGTCGTTTCTGGGATGGTTTTAGAGTGTAATATTAATGTTAAAAATTCATTCATGTCATATTTTTAAAGTGTAGCTCGGTGTGAAGCATTTGTATATGTCAAGTGTCAAACGGGCGTTAATATACAATCCTCGGACACTTTTAAAGAATATAAAGAGTCTCAATTCTCTGGACTAACTTTATTTATTGGCTTACTTTAAAAATAATTAGTATAATGGGTTATACTGGATGTTAATAGAGAACATGAATGTTATTGTGCTCAATTATGAAGGGTATTGTACCTTTCTAATTCATCATAAAATAAGAAAGATACATGTAAAGCCTAATACTCCTTTTCTCCTTGAGGGGTTCACTCTATATTATATAGTTGAGCTTATTGGATTTTCCTCTATGTCCTAGGCCCTCCAGCCTTTTTACTATTCAGCTATGTCTGGGTCATTGGTACAGTATAAAAATGTTAAAAAATTTATAGTAATTTATATATTTTTTATACTTACCAATGACCCAGACGGGGATGGCCCTCCCAGGAGTTGGGAACTCATACCTCCCCGCTGAGTACATAGCGCTGACCAGGCACTGCCAGTAAGAATGATGATTGGCGCCAATTTCGGACTGTCTTTGACACTGCGCATGCGCAGTAGGGGCAAAGTATGGAGGTCCTTTAGGACATGATTTCTTTTGGTTTTAGATGCAAATTTTGGGGATTGGGGGGCAAAATTTGTGTTTGGCCCTAGATTTTTAAGAGTTAGCACCAGCTATGTCTGGGTCATTGGTAAGTATAAAAAATATATAAATTACTATAAATTTTTTAACTTTTTGAGGATGCCAGACACAAATCAAAGCAAGAATTGGTGGACACAAGGCTGTTATTGGATGAAGGTAGTGTTCAAAGGTGGTTTTGGACGTTCAGGGCTGTAACTTTATAATATTTAAAAAATTATTTTATTTTTCCCAATTTCGGGACATATGCCTGATGTCATCATTTTTAGCTTAACTTGACATAGTCAAGATAAGCTATTGCCATCACGCGTGCAGAAGTCTGTGACGTCTGTTCACATTTTCCTTTAGCACGTGCTACACCCCGCAGTTTTTGTCTGATCGTCACGAAATTTCATATGCAGGTTTGGGGTCATGTCTAGATGAGAATGTCCCCTTTTGGTCGCGATCGGGCAACCAGTATGGCTGCCCAAGCCCAAAACCCGAAAACCATTAGCACAGTCTACAGGTCATATTTATGAAGGGATTTTATTGTAACTTGGTAGGATGCCTCTGTATAATGCCTAGATGAGAACGTCCCCTTTTGGGCATGATCTATCAACCGTGATGGCTGCCCAAGCCCAAAACCCAAAAACTTTTAGCACAGTCTGCAGGTCATATTTAATGTCGAGGGATTTCATTGTAACTTGGTAGGATGACTCGTTATGATGTCTAGATGAGAATTTCCCCATTTGGGCATGATCTGCCCAACCGTGACGACTGCCCGAGCCGAAAACCCGAAAACCTTTAGCACAGTCTACAGGTCATATTTATTGAGGAATTTCATTGTAACTTGGTGGGTTGACTTCATACAATGTCTAGATGAGAAAGTCCCCTTTTGGACGTGATTGGGCAACTGTGACGGCTACAGGGGCCTGAAGCCCAAAAACCTTTAGCACAGTCTAGAGGTCATATTTATGAAGAAATTTCATTGTAACTTGGTAGGATGACTCCAAATAATGTCTAGATGAGAACGTCCCATTTTGATCGCGATCATGCAGCCTTGATGGGTGCCCGAGCCCAAAAACCTTTAGCATAGGCAAAAGGTCATATTTATAGAAGGATTTCATTTTGACCTGTTAGGTTGACTCCATATAATGCCTAGATGATGACATCCCCTTTTGGTTGTGATTGGTCAGTTGTGATGGCTACAAGTGCCTGAAGCCCGAAAACCTTGAGCACAGTCTACAGGTCATATTTATGAAGGGATTTCATTGTAACTTCGTAGGATCACTCCAGATGATGCCCAGATGAGATTGTCCCCTATGGTTGCGATCATTCAGCCATGATGGCTGTCTGAGCCCCAAGCCCAAAAAACCTTTAGCACAGTCTACAGGTCATATTTATGAAGGGATTTCATTGTAACTTGGTAGGTTAACTTCATATAATGTCTAGATGAGAACGTCCCCTTTTGGACATGATTGGGCAACTGTGATGGCTAAAGGTGCCCGAAGCTGAAAACCTTTAGCACAGTCTACAGGTCATATTTATGAGGGGATTTCATTGTAACTTGGTAGGATGACTCCAAATAATGTCTAGATGAGAATGTCCCATTTTAATCGCGGTCATTCAGCCTTGATGGGTGCCCGAGCCCAAAAACCTTTAGCATAGGTAAAAGGTCATATTTATGGAAGGATTTCATTGTAACCTATTAGGTTGACTCCATATAATGCCTAGATGATGACATCCCCTTTTGGTCGTGATTGGTCAGCTGTGATGGCTACAAGTGCTCGAAGCCCGAAAACCGTGAGCTCAGTCTACAGGTCATATTTGTGAAGGGATTTCATTTTAACTTCGTAGGATCACTCCAGATGATGTCCAGATGAGATTGTCCCCTTTGGTTGCGATTAGTCAACCATGATGGCTGCCCGAGCCCGAATCCTGAAAACCTTAAGCACAGTCTACAGGTCATATTTATGAAGGGATTTTATTGTAACTTGGTAGGTTGACTTCAAATAATGTCTAGATGAGAACGTCCCCTTTTGGACATGATTGGGCAACTTTGACGGCTAAAGGTGCCCGAAGCCCGAAAACCTTTAGCACAGTCTACAGGTCATATTTATGAAGGGATTTCATTGTAACTTGGTAGGATGTCTCCAAATAATATCTAGATGAGAATGTCCCATTTTGGACATGAATGGGCAACTATGATGGCTTCAGGGGCCTAAAGCCCGAAAACCTTTAGAACAGTCTACAGGTCATAATTATGAAGGGATTTCATTGTAGCTTGGTAGGATGACTCCAAATAGTGTCCAGATGAGAACGTCCCCTTTTGGCCACGATCATTCAGCCTTGATGGCTGCCCGAGCCCAAAAACCTTTAGCATGTCTGTAGGTCGTATTTATGGAAGAATTTCATTGTAACTTGTTAGGTTGACTCCATAATGCCTAGATGATGACATCCCCTTTTGGTCGTGGTTGGTCAACTGTGATGGCTACAGGTGCCTGAAGCCCGAAAATCTTGAGCACAGTCTACAGGTCATATTTATGAAGGGATTTCATTGTAACTTCATAGGATCACTCCAGATGAGAATGTCCCCTTTTGGTTGCGATCATTCAACCATGATGGCTGCCCAAGCCTAAAGCCCGAAAACCTTTAGCACAGTCTTCAGATCATATTTATGAAAGGATTTCATTGTAACTTGGTAGGGTGACTTCATGTAATGTCCAGATGAGAACTTCCCCTTTTGGACACCATTAGGCAACTGTGTTGGCTACAGGGGCCCAAGCCTAAAGCCCGAAAATCTTTAGCACAGTCTACAGGTGATATTTATGAAGGGATTTCATTGTACCTTGGTAGGATGACTCTAAATAATGTCTAGATGAGAACATCCCCTTTTGGTCGCGATCATTCGGCCTTGATGGCTGCCCGAACCCAAAACCTCAAAACCTTTAGCATAGTCTATTGGTCATATTTATGGAAGGACTTCATTGTAACTCGTAAGTTTGACTCCATAAAATGCCTAGATGATGACTCCCCTTTTGGTCGTGATTGGTCAACTGTGACGGCTTCAGGGGCCCGAAGCCCAAAAACCTTGAGCACAGTCTACAGGTCATATTTATGAAGGGATTTCATTGTGACTTTGTAGGATCACTCCAGATGATGCCCAGATGAGAATATCCCCTTTTGGTTGCAATCATTCAACCATGATGGCTGCCAGAGCCCAAAGCCCAAAAACCTTTAGCACAGTCTACAGGTCATATTTATTAAGGGATTTCATTGTAACTTGGTAGGTTGACTTCATATAATGTCTAGATGAGAACGTCCCCTTTGGACGCAATTGAGAAACTGACGGGCTACAGGGGCCTGAAGCCCGAAAACCTTTAGCACAGTCTACAGGCCATATTTATGAAGGGATTTTAATGTAACTTGATAGGATGACTCGTTTTGGAATAATTTCACTGTAACTTGGTAACTTTTGTTGATATACGTTAACTTTGAGTTCCACATACTTTAACTGTGAGGTCATATTAACCCACCCCTCAGCTCTTTAGTACAGTGTACACCTCATATTATTTTTATCATAAACATAGCATACAGGGAACATAAATGAACATATTCCCAATTATCACAATTCTTGTCTTATTTCATAATCTTTTCATAAACATTGAACATTGTCCTTTTCATCAAACACAACACACAAGTTAAGCTACAGTGTCATTGACACTTTCATTAAAAATGATTATTCCACTGTTTGTTAAGTATTCCTTCCCTATCCTTCGATGAATCCTTCCTGTTAAACTCTTAAGCTTTTTGGCTATTTTTAGCTCAACTTGACAAAGTCAAGCTGTGCTATTGCCATCACTTCTCGTCCGTCAGCGTACTTTAGTATGTTAGTACTTTAGTACGTACATCCACAATTTCCTTTGGCACACCTCACAGGTCGCATTTACGATCAGATCGCTTTGAAACTTGGTATGCTTGTTTGGGGTGACCTCTAGATGGGTGCTATCGATTTTTTTCAATTTCTGTCAAAAAATGTTGCCACGGCCAACGTTCTTCGAACTTAGTTTAGTTAAACCTAAATATTTCCCTTTGGCACACCCTACAGGGCACATTTATGATTGGATCGCTTTGAAACTCGGTATGCTTGTTTGGGGTGACCTCTAGATGGGAGCTATCGATTTTTTTCAATTTCCGTCAAAAAATGTTGCCGCGGCCAATGTTCATAGAACTTAGTTTAGTCAAACCTCAATATTTCCCTTTGGCACACCCTACAGGGCACATTTATGATTGGATCACTTTGAAACTTGGTATGCTTGTTTGGGGTGACCTCTAGATGGGAGCTATCGATTTTTTTCAATTTCCGTCAAAAAATGTTGCCGCGGCCAATGTTCATAGAACTTAGTTTAGTTAAACCTAAATATTTCCCTTTGGCACACCCTACAGGGCACATTTATGATTGGATCACTTTGAAACTTGGTATGCTTGTTTGGGGTGACCTCTAGATGGGAGCTATTGATTTTTTTCAATTTCCGTCAAAAAATGTTGCCACGGCCAACGTTCTTCGAACTTAGTTTAGTTAAACCTAAATATTTCCCTTTGGCACACCCTACAGGGCACATTTATGATTGGATCGCTTTGAAACTCGGTATGCTTGTTTGGGGTGACCTCTAGATGGGAGCTATCGATTTTTTTCAATTTCCGTCAAAAAATGTTGCCGCGGCCAATGTTCATAGAACTTAGTTTAGTCAAACCTCAATGTTTCCCTTTGGCACACCCTACAGGGCACATTTATGATTGGATCACTTTGAAACTTGGTATGCTTGTTTGGGGTGACCTCTAGATGGGAGCTATCGATTTTCTTCCATTTATGTCAAAAAATGTTGCCGTGGCCAACGTTCTTAGAACTTAGTTTAGTCAGACGTCAATATTTCCCTTTGCACACCCTACAGGGCACATTTATGATCGGATTGCTTTGAAACCTGGCATGCTTGTTTGGGGTGACCTCTAGATGGGAGCTATCGATTTTCTTCCATTTCTGTCAAAAAATGTTTCCACGGCCAACGTTCTTACAACTTAGTTTAGTCAAACCTCAATATTTCTCTTTGGCACACCCTACAGAGCACATTTATGATCGGATTGCTTTGAAACCTGGCATGCTTGTTTGGGGTGACCTCTAGATGGGAGCTGTCGATTTTCTTCCATTTCTGTCTGTCAAAAAATGCTGCCGCTGGCAACTATCTTTGAACTTAGTTTTGTTAGGTATCAGTGTATTCCTTTGGCATGCCCTACAGGCCCCATTTATGATCAGATCAGTTTGAAACTTTGTATGCTTGTTTGGGGTTTCCTCTAGATGGGATCTATCGATTTTCTTCGATTTCCGTCAAAAAATGTTGCCATTGGTAATGACCTTCGATGAACTTAGTAAAAACTTAGTGCAGTTAAGCATCAATATTTCCCTTTGACACACCCTGCAGGGCACATTTATCATTGGATCGCTTGCAAACTTGGTGTGCTTGTGTGGTGTGACATTTATATGGGAGCTGTCAATTTTCGTCCTATTTGTCAAAAAATGTTGCCGCTGACCTTTGAACTTCATTTAATCAGGCCTCAATATTTCCCTTTAACACAGCCTTCAGGGCACATTTATGATCAGATCACTTTGAAACTTGGTATGTGTGTTCGGGGTGACCTCTAGATGTGGGCTATTGCTTTTTTTCATTTCCATAAAAAATTATTGTCGTTATCACCAGCCTTTGAACTTACTGCATTTGTGCATCAACTTATCCCTTTTGAACTCTGAGCAGGGTATATTTATGAATTTCAATAACCCTCCCCCCCTCCCCCCCCCCCCCCCCCCAAAAGAAAACAAAAAAAAAAAAAACCATTGCCTCAAGCAATAACCTTCTGCTTCGTGCATTTGTGCATTAACATCTTCCTTTGGTATGCCTTGGAGGGCGCATTCATTATCATGTTGTTTTAAAACTTTGTATGCTTATGCAGGGTGACAAAGATAGGAGCTATTGATTTTCTTTTCATTTCCATCAAAAACTGTTGCTGTTAGCAACAATCTTTGAATTTATTGTATTTATGCATCAACATTCTTTGACATGGCCTACAGGCCACATTTATCATAGGATTCATTTTGAACTTGGTGTGCTCATTAGGTAAGACCTTTAGATAAGAGTTATTGATTAGCATTCATTTCTGTGAAAAAAGTTCCATTTACAATAACCTCTGAACATACTGCATTTGTGTGTCAACATTCTTCCTTTAGCCAGTCTTACTGTTTACATATAAAAATTGCGTGGATTACTCTGACGTTGTGCACACACAATGCTGTTATGTTGAAATTTCATCAAATAACATAGGTACCAATGATCTTCAATTTTGCCATTTCATTTATAACTTACCAAGTGCAAGTTTGTCAAGTTGAGCTACAGTGTCATTGACACTTTCATTTATTGAAATTTTTTACTAAATTTCTTGGGAGTTTAACATTTATTACAGAATATTATTCTGTTTCTTCCCCAGACTTACGTCCTCACCCTAGGGGTGTTGGGCCATTTAGTCTTGCATATTCTATCCGATGTATCGTTTTTTCTTCGAATAAAGATCTACCTTTGCATCTGATAGCATTTCAATTGGTTCTGACTTTGGGCTTTTTGTGTGCCTGATGTCTTGTTTACATTGACGTTGTTCACATTGTCAGCATCCTCATATATAGGAAGTTTTTTTATATTCTGTTACTGTAGTATACTGTAGGATACATGGATTGTTATTCCGGTAGTGTAGCTCAAAAATTTTGGATTTTGTCCACACTTAGGCTCTATCGGGATGCCCTTGGGCTCTTAATGTTCCCTTTGGGAACTTGGGCGTTTTTTCAAAATTTTTTGTTTACAAAAAAATATTTTGAATTTAATTATGATTGCTATTATTTATGTATCTCAGTTATATTTTATATATATTGTGGAGTTTGGAAGACTGATATCAACTTTAGTTGATACACTCCTGCTGACTCTTGTCATTCTTGTGTTGCACTGGGATGACTGATGTTGGAGTCGGGTGTCACGGTACGTTGTTGGCGGTGAGTATCTGAGGATCAGAGCCTCTCACTGCGTTTTAATTCATTCTGTCAGTTTCTATTTCAGAGGAACATGAACATGGCGATGATATTCTGACACCCATCCAAGTGTTCTATCATCGTTGCGCTCCGTGGAGCATATACAGCTAGCTGCAGTGCTCATTATTATAGCCCATGCAACAAAGTTGCGGGGGTATAATGTTTTTGACTGGTCCGTCCGTCAGTCCATCACTCTGTCAGTCCGTCAGTCTGTCAGTCCGTCAGTCAGTCCTACTTGTTTTTTGGACTTTTTTTCTACACGCTTCCAGATATTGAGCTGATTTTTGGTATGTGAGTCTAACATGGTGGCCTACAGATCAAGTTTGCATTTTGTTCCGCTCCACTGATTTTTACCAAAATTACGGCCCTTGGACTCTGAAAAATTCATCAAAATTACAGTTTTCCGGACTTTTTTTCTACACGCTTCCAGATATTGAGCTGATTTTTAGTATGTTAGTCTGACATGGTGGCCTACAGATCAGGTTTGCATTTTGTTCTGCTCCACTGATTTTTACCGAAATTACGGCCCTTGAACTTTGAAAAGTTCATCAAAATTACAGTTTTGCGGACTTTTTTCCTACACGCTTCCAGATATTGAGCTGATTTTTGGTATGTTAGTCTAACATGGTGGCCTACAGAACAAGTTTGCATTTTGTTCCGCTCCACTGATATTTTTATACTGTACCAATGACCCAGACTTAGCTGGTGCTAACTCTAACAAAACCAGGGCCAAACACAAATTTTGCCCCCCAATCCCCATAATTTGCATCCAAAACAAAAAGAAATCATGTCCTAAAGGACCTCCATACTACGCCTCTACTGCGCATGCGCAGTGATGCAGACGTCCCAAAATTGGCGCCAATTATCATTCTCTGTTTGGCCCTTCATCAGTCAACATCTCACTGATCTTTGTGCTTGTAAATCTCAGTTTTAAGGATGCCAGACACGTAATTTTTGGAGAAAATGTGATTCTAAGGAGGATACAAGGAGGAGAGGAAAAAGAAGTGACAAAAAATAATCAGGGCTGTACTTAAAATTTTTTGATGAAATTATGTTAAGTTGCCTATTTTCGAGGCATGGGCCTCTTGTTGTCATTCTTGCTAATTGTTGCACTGCTTATTCAGTGTTTCCTCTCCCCTAGCCTTCTAAAGTCCCCCCTTGCAATTCTCCCATGCTTTTGGCATATTTTTGAGAAATTCATTTCTAAAATTTCCTGGGAGAGTTGCTTGGTTACAGAATGTTTTCTGTTATTTTCCCCATAGTTACGTTTTCACCCATGGGTGTATAACGTTTGTGTTCTGCATCTTCCATCTGATGTTCTGCAGATTCTCCCCTGGGAGTCTCTGTTTTGCATCAGATAGAGTGTAATTGATGACTGATTCCGGGCCACTTTTTTCAGTGCCTGGAGTCATGTTTTCTGGTGTTTTTACACTGTTTGTTTTCATTGGCAACAGCCTTTTTTGAGGGGGGGCTGTTTGCCTTTGCTGTAGTTTATCTCACTATAAGATACATTTATATTATCCGAAAGTGTCTCATTAATTATTTAATATAAATTTAAAATTTTTGACCACACTTTACCATCGGATCCATCGGGGCTCAACGTTACTTTTCAGCAACTTGGGCTTCGCTGAAAAAATATTTTTTCAAAATTATTTTGTTTTGCAATTGTTTTTTCATTTATTAATGGATCATGTTATTATGTATCTTTGTGTCAGGGGTTTTTGCGAGTAACTAGGACTTATTGTTGTTCTTTCACAATGAAGGGACGTTGTTCAAATTGTAATAGGAAGAAATCTTCCTCTGACTTTCATGATCATTGTATTAATTGTAGTCAGTGTTCTCGCATTAATCCCTGTCCTATACGTGAACATTGGGATGAGAAACATTGGAAACGTGTGTCACGATATGTTGTTTCTGGAGAAAGAGCGATGCCGGCTCTTTCTCCGCAAGGTCACTCTACTCTCTCAGTTTCTATTTCAGAGGAACCAGAACAGGGTGATGTTTCCATGTTATCTTCTTCAAGTGTGCGTCCGTCGTCACAAATGAATTCAGAGCTAGCGGCAAAAGTGCTCATGGAGATTAGACAAATGTCGTCCGCTAGCTCGCCCGGTGTAGCGTCCATTCACCGAATGGTTCAGCAGCCGGGTTCGTCCGATGCGGTCCAAGAGGAAATTTTGGGTGATGCGAGCACTATAAACATAATAGATGCACACCCAGTGACGGCGGATAGTAAGCGAGAACGGAGGAAGCCTTTGAGTCCGGTTCCTAGCTCGTCCAGGTCCAGCCGGGCCGCGAGCGAGAGAGGCCCCTCTCTCATACAACAACATCTGGGACCAGATGTTGTGGTACAAAATGTGTCTTTAGCGGAGCATACGTCCGTCGCTCGGGACGCTCCGTTGTATAAGCAGTCCGCAGAGACTGTTAAGGCTTCCTCTTCTCGTCAGCGCACACGACCGCACCTTGGCTGCGTGACCGCCGATATATTACCAGCTTCGCCGATCAAGGATTCTTCGGCAACCAGGTCACACCATCCGGCAGCCAAGGATTCGAGACCGATGGACTCCGGACGTTCGCATAGGAAAAGTATGCGGGAGCCATCTGATGCGGAGCTGCCCTCGGCGAAGCAGCGAAAGACTGCGCCTCCGCAGGTCTCGACGCCGGACATTCTTGTGCAGATAGCACAGCTTATCGCAGCATCCCAGCAGCCGACAGAAACGGTGTCGGATCGAGAATTATCCGACGGCGCTGGGTCGGTACGCTCCGCCGAAGCATCGGGGGCGGACGACCGGGAACATCATGAGGTCCGACCGGATGGTGAAAGGGATACGGATGACTTGGAGCTATCCCTTTCGGAACAACATAAAGCTGCCGTGGACTTCATCCGGCACTTTCTCCCTCAAGTTGTTCCGTCGGGCCAGACTGCTGCGCTTCCGGACAAGAGAATTATAGCGTCATTGGACTCTGAATTTTTTGAGCGGTTCAGGGACATCGCTCCCGAGTTTCCGTCGCAGTCCAATAATGTTGCAAGAACATTTGAATTATTGAACGACGCTATATTTAAACTTGCTTCCAGGACGGGGAAAGCAGGTTTCTTGTCCGCTAATACTCTCAACCTGCCTTTCATTAATGCAAGGAATAAATTCGATACGGCAGGACAGGGTATACCGAGAGTTCCTCTGCGTATGGACGACGAGGCGGAAGACTTAGAGCTATCATTACCGTCGTCAGCTTCTATTCCAACCGCGGTATTGGAAACAGCTATTGCGTCTAACAGAGCCAATTTAGATGCCTTATCTTACGCAGATCACCTTACTAAGGCGTTATCACTGCGCCTTCAGGGGAAAGAGTTTCAGGATATACAATCCTCTTTAAGACTTCTTTCAAGGGCAGTAGCTTATTCCACGTGTAACTCCGCCCTTTCAGTGGCAAATCTGGAGTTGGTTAGACGTGACGCAGCCCTAGCTACATCCACACTAGTGGATTCTAAGGTGAAGAACTCTCTTAGAGTCGCTTCGGTCTCAGGAGAACTTCTCTTTGACGGCAAGCTTTCCGCTATTTATGATAAAATTACAAAGAAAGCTAAGGATTCTCTGTTGTTCAAATCTGCTCCTAAGAAGTCGGATACAGCAGACACGAATAAGACAGGCACTTCTGGGTCTAATGCGCCCAAGAGAGGTTCCTATAGAGGTTCCGGTGCGTCCTCTTGGTCTTATTCGAGAGATCGTCAGGATAGCGACTCTCGTTCGGGACGTCCTTCAGGCCGGGACAATCGGTCGGACGCCCCGAGGTCGACGGGGCGAGGTGCGGGTCGTGGAAGACGTGGTTTCTCCTACCGCAGGCCTCGCAGGTCCAGGAGGTGATGGCTTAAACCTCTATCGCGTTCCGGTTGCCGGAAGGTTGTCGAGCTTTTCACAAGAATGGGCATCGATTACGGACGACCCTTGGGTGAGAGGAGTGACTTCGGAAGGTCTAAAGATATCCTTCAAACGAAAGCCTCCATTAACTCGAAGTCCAAAGTGGACTAATCTTCCGTCAAATCCGCAGAAAAAAGACGCTCTGTTATCAGAGGTGCAGTCTCTTTTAATGAAGAACGCGGTAGAGGTCGTAGAAAACCAGGAATCTCCGGGATTCTACAGCCATCTGTTTCTGGTTCCGAAACCAGATGGCTCGTTCCGTCCAGTCATAGATTTGAGCTGGATAAACAAGCTGATCGTCACTCTGAAGTTTTATATGGAGACGATTCGATCGGTCAGAGCGAGTATTCGGGTGAACGATTATGCAACGAGCATAGATCTCAAAGATGCGTACTTTCACGTCATGGTACATCCGACATTCCGAAAGTATCTACGCTTCGCAGTCCTAGGAGTGGTGTATCAATTCCGGGCGATGTGCTTCGGATTGAATCTAGCACCCTGGGCTTTCACTCGGGTAATGAACTCGGTAATGATCTACTTGCGAGCTCATTCGTCTGCGGTAACGTCGGCCTACCTGGACGACATTCTTCAGAGGTACGGCAACGAGTTAACGCTTCAGAACGATGTTCAGAATCTTCTTCTATTGCTCCGACGTCTCGGTTTTATAGTAAACGAGGAGAAGTCGGATCTGGTGCCGTCCAAGTCATTCACTCATCTGGGAATGAGCTTCGAGACGCACAACAATCTCGTTCGTCTGCCGTTAACCAGAGCGAAATTAGTCAGTTGTTACGCTCGCTATTGTCTGCACGCAGACAAAGTCACGGCGAGAGAATTTATGAGACTGATAGGTCTGTGCATGGCCGCCGCGGATCTCATTCCGATGGGGCGGTTACGCACACGTCCTCTTCAAATTTTCCTGACTCAGAATTGGAGTGTGAAAATTCATTCGCTCGATGTAGACGTTCTCTTGTCAGATCAAGTGAAACAAGAGATTCAGACTTGGGCAAACATTCAGTGGTTAACTCAAGGAGTTCCGCTGCAGTTGCCGGATCCGAGTTTTACCGTTATGACGGATGCCAGTCAAACAGGTTGGGGTGCATCATTAATCCCAACGGATTCGAGATGCCAGGGTCTTTGGGATCCGCAATTCCTGTGCAAGCACATAAACATCAAGGAAATGATGTCAATTTGGCTTGCGTTACGTCACTGGATGGACATTATTCACGATGCTCATGTCCAAATCCTATCCGACAATACGACAGTAGTGGCGTATATACGGAATCAGGGAAGCACTCATTCAGTTCCGTTGTTCAATCTAACGGAAAGAATCCTTCTGTTTGCGTTAGAACATCACGTTCTTCTTTCGGTCCGTCACATACCGGGTCGTCTGAATGTGCTAGCAGACTCCCTTTCACGAAAGGGTCGCTTGTTGCCGTCGGAGTGGACTCTCAACAAACAAGTATTCAATCAGATTTGCTACCAATGGGAACGGCCAATGATAGACTTATTTGCGACACATCTCAACAATCAGTTGCAGACGTATGTGTCTCCGTGTCCGGATCCAAGAGCATTTGCAGTAGATGCTCTGTCGATCCCTTGGGACGGAATGATAGGATATGCGTATCCTCCAGTGCCGTTAATTCAACAAGTATCGTTAAAGATAAAACAATCTCAATGCAAGATTCTGTTGGTAGCATCTCTGTCGCCACAGAGACCGTGGATAAATCTACTCAGGTGTCTGTTGTGGGACCTACCGCGGAAGCTTCCTCCACGGGAGGATCTTCTTTCGCAGGGGAAATCGCGCCAACTCCATCACAACCCGCAAGGTCTCAACCTTCACGTTTTTCCGTTGTGCGGTCCTTCTTGCATGGCAAGCACTTTACAGGACGAGCAGTGGACGCGATTTCTAACTGTAGGAGGACCTCCTCTTCGCTAAACTATGCGGCTAAGTGGAAGGTTTTTCGTCGTTGGTGTAGGGATCATTCTGTAGATATATTTGATCCCTCTATACCAGACATTGCAAACTTTCTAGTATACTTGTTTGACGAAATCAAACTGCAGCCTGTTACTATAAAGGGTTATAGATCTATGTTATCTGATACCTATGCACATCATGATAGTTTACAAATTGGATCTAATGTCTCTTTATCGAAGTTGGTTAGAAACTTTTCGATAAATAGACCCAGAACTCTTAGATTAATTCCTAAGTGGAATTTAGCTTGGGTTCTTCTTAAATTGAAGGAAAAGCCATTTGAACCTCTTGGGACAGTAGATTTCAAATTCTTAACTTATAAGACAGCTTTTCTCTTAGCTTTCTCTTCTGCTAGAAGAGTCAGTGAGCTTCATGCACTATCGGTGGATGATTCTCATTATCGTAGTGTTGGGAACACTATCACCTTCACTACTAATGTGGGTTTTTTAGCTAAGAATCAGGCTCCTATTAAATATCCGGAACCTATTGTTATTAAGGCTCTTCCGTCTTCAGACGGGCGTAGGCCTTTACTCTGTCCTGTTAGAGCATTACGTATCTATAAACAGAGATCTCAGTTTATTAGAAAGGGACGGAAACGTTTCTTTCTGTCTTTGATGCCTAATAGAAAGGACATTTCAGTCCATTCTATTGCTAGATGGATTCAGTTAACTATCCGTACTGCTTATGAAGATTTATCTTCTTCTCAGCAGTCTGTGCTTAAGATTTCTGCTCATGAAGTAAGAGCTCTTTCTACTTCCTGGGCTTATGCTAATAGTGTTGCTATTACAGATTTAATGAAGGCTGCTTATTGGTCTCAGCCATCCACATTTACGAATTTTTATCTCAGAAATATTGAGTCCATTTCTGGAGACCTGCATTGTTTAGGTCCGTTATCTGTTGCTCAGAATGTCGTCCACTAAACAGTTGCAACTATAGTTATGCAGGCTTTCTGTTCCGGCAGTGACTCCGTCCGGCTGCCCTCTTCGCTCTGGGCTATTTGACCCAGGGCAAGGGGAAGGGGGGGGGGGGGGGGTGTTCCCTTAGGTCACCTGCTTTATAGTGAAAAGCAAGGCAATGCCTCCTCCAAGTCAGAATTTCTGAGTCGCTTCCGGGATGGTTTTAAAGTGTAATATTAATGTTAAAATTCATTCATGTCTTATTTTTAAAGTGTAGCTCGGTGTGAAGCATTTGTATATGTCAAGTGTCAAACGGGCTTTAATATACAATACTCGGACACTTTTAAATGACTATAAAGAGTCTCAATTCTCTGGACTACTTTATTTATTGGCTTGCTTTAAAAATAATTAGTATAAGGGTTATACTGGATGTTAATAGAGAACATGAATGTTATTGTGCTCAATTATTAAGGGTAGTGTATCTTTCTAATTTAATATTAAATAAGAAAGATACATGTAAAGCCTAATACTCCTTTTCTCCTTAAGGGGTTACCTCTTTACTATATAGTTGAGCTTATTGGATTTTCCTCTATGTCCTAGGCCCTCCAGCCTGTTTACTATTCAGCTAAGTCTGGGTCATTGGTACAGTATAAAAATGTTAAAAAATTTATAGTAATTTATATATTTTTTATACTTACCAATGACCCAGACGGGGATGGCCCTCCCTGGAGTTGGGAACTCTTGCCTCCCCGCTGAGTACATAGCGCTGACCAGGCACTGCCAGTAAGAATGATAATTGGCGCCAATTTCGGGACATCTGCATCACTGCGCATGCGCAGTAGAGGCGTAGTATGGAGGTCCTTTAGGACATGATTTCTTTTTGTTTTGGATGCAAATTTTGGGGATTGGGGGGCAAAATTTGTGTTTGGCCCTGGTTTTGTTAGAGTTAGCACCAGCTAAGTCTGGGTCATTGGTAAGTATAAAAAATATATAAATTACTATAAATTTTTTAACTTTTACTGAAATTACGGTCCTTGGACTCTGAAAAATGCATCAAAATTACAGTTTTCCGGACTTTTTTTCTACACGCTTCCAGATATTGAGCTGATTTTTGGTATGTTAGTCTGACATGGTGGCCTACAGATCAAGTTTGCATTTTGTTCCGCTCCGCTGATTTTTACCGAAATTACGGCCCTTGAACTTTGAAAAGTTCATCAAAATTACAGTTTTGCGGACTTTTTTTCTACACGCTTCCAGATATTGAGCTGATTTTTGGTATGTTAGTCTACCATGGTGGCCTACAGAACAGGTTTGGGTTTTGTTCCGCTCCACTGATTTTTACCAAAATTACGGCCCCATAGACTTTGAAAAGTTCATCAAAATTACAGTTTTCCAAACTTTTTTTCTACACGCTTTCAGATATTATCGAAATTACGGCAATTTTAGTATGTGAGTCTACCACAATGACTTACAGATCAAGTTTGTGTTTCGTTCTGCTTGTCTGATTTTTGCAGAAATTATGGGCCCTGGACTCTGAAAAATACAAGTAACAGATTTCCGGGTCATTTTCCTAAAAATTACACTTTTCCAAGCTTGAAATATCGGGGTGCGTGGGGTATGTGAGCGTGTTCACTAAGGTTCTATATTTGCAGTAGTTAGGGCCTTTTGTTAAAGGTTTTAATCTCTTGCAAGCAGCTAGCTAGATGCAGGTGCCAGGTATGTCCGCTGCGGTCTAAGAAGTGGATTGGGTAGAGCGAGCACTATAATATAAATAGCTCACCCAGCGACAACGGAAATATGGAGGAAGTCAGCAAGTTCTTGAACTCGGCGAGGTCTGATAGACCGCGATCTAGGGGTCTGGGGTCAGATGTTGTTTTGAGAAACTTGCACAAGCCGGAGCACATGTCCGCCCTCCACTCGGGACACTCTGTTTAGTCTGCAGCCGGTGTCGGCTTCAGTCAAGGCTTTCTCCGCTACGTTTCACAAGGCCGAAATGAAGTTTTCTGGTTGGAAACTTGCACGAGACGGAGCATATGTCCGCCTGCCGCTCTGGACGCTCTGTCTAGTCTGCAGCCGGTGTCGGCTTCAATCCCGGCTTCCTCCACTACGTTATTTAAGCACACACAACCGCATGCTAGCTACCCGACTTCGGATATCCAGCCTGTTGCACGAAGAATGAACCACTCTTCGCCCGTGAAGTCCGACCATCTGGTAGCTAGGGAGATGAGGCCTTGATCATCGGGACGTTCGGAGAAAGGATCCGTTTCCGACACACTGTCCCAGAAGCTGCATGCTGCTAAGGAACGGAAGACCGCTGCTCCTCAGGCCTCGATGACAGACTTGCTGTCGCAGATTGTGCAGCTGATCACAGCATCCCAGCAAGTGCAGTTGCAGCCTCCCTCAGACTTTGAATCTGAGCTGTCGGACGGTGCTGGGTCAGTCCAGTTGTCTGTTCACGCAGATGCAGTTGACCGAGATTCACAACTGATTCTCTCGGATGGTGAAAGAGATAAGGAAGAGGATTACCCTTCCCTTTCGGAACAGTACATGGTTGCCATGGCTTTCATCCATCAATACTACCCTGACTTTATTCCGCCGAATCAGAATGCTGCGACGACAAGAGAGAAACCGCTGGCGTCGTTAGGCGCAGACTTTATCTGGACAAAGGAGGAAGTCCTTTCTTTTCCGGTTCAGTTTATGCATGTGTCGCAGGCCTTCGGCCATATAGACGAAGCCGTATTTATCCTCCTGATTACGAGGAAGAAGGTGGTTTCTTATCTTCATCTTCCGTATACATACCGTTTTTTGGACCACGTTCATTTAAAAATGGTTGTGGAAGATGTTCAGAGAGTTCTAATGCGTTTGGATGAGCGGCCGGGGATCTAGAGGTATCCTTACCTGTATCATTCACTATTCACCCAGACACTATGGAGACGGCAATTTCTTAAAATATAGCAAATTTGGATGTTATGTCTTACGCAGATCACCTTACAAGAGCTATGGTGCAATGTCTCAAGGGAAAGGAATTTGAGGACGTTCGCACCTCCCTTAGAGTTCTTTCCAGGGCAATTATGTATACCACGTATAACTCTGCCCTAACAGTGGCTAATCTGGAGTTAATCAGATGTGGTGCTGCCCTTGTGTCATCATCACTGATAAGATGAGAAGGTTAAAAGCGCTCTCCGAGTCCCTCCGGTTTCTGGACATTTTATTTTCGACGACTAGCTTTCGGTAGTCTATGAACAGGCTACTAAGAAAGCTTCTAGTGCTCTGCTTTTGAAGTCGGCGTATCAACGACCCACTTCAGAAGACAAGAGTAAGGAGGGCATTCCAGACAAAAATTGTCAAAAGAAAACTCCTCATGAGGGTACAAGAAACCCTCTTATAATTACTCTGGAAGTCGTTAGTATAGCGACTCGGGAAAGGGGCGTAGATCTGATCGGTACTATAGGTCATACGTCCCTAGGCCGACAAGACAAGGTATTTTGCGGGGAGGACATGGTTCCTCCTGCCGTAAGCCTTGCTGGTCATACAGGTGATGGTTTAGACCTGTATTGCTGGCTTGTTGGCGGCAGGTTATCAAGATCTGCAAAAAACTGGATAATAATCACGGAAGATCAGTGGGTGAGAAGTGTAGTCTCGGACGGCTTATGGCTATCATTCCGAGTAATAACCCCACTAACAGATTGTCTGCGTTGGACAAATCTTCCATCAAATTCTTGTATAAGAGAGTTTCTCCTACCGGAGGTATAAGCTCTCTTATCAAAGGAAGCTGTACAAGTCATCGAGAATCAGGATTCTCAAGATTTTTACAGTCACCTGTTCCTTGTACCGAAGCCAGACGGCTCGTTCCGACCGGTAATAGACTTGAGCTGGATAACAAGCTTATCATGGCTCCAAAAGTTTATTTATGGAAATCATTCAGTTGGTAAAAGCGAGCGTTTAAGTGATTGACTATGCGGCAAGCATAGATCTAAGGATGCGTACTTTCATGCCCTGGTACATCCGGCATTCTAAAAGTACCTGCGGTTCGCCGTACAAGGTAAGGTGTATCAGTTCAGAACAATATGCTTTGGTCTGAATCTGGCCGTCTGGGCGTTTCCCTCGAATAATGAACTCGGTAATGTCTTTCTTACGAGCTCATTTGTCTGCGGTAAAATCGGCTTATTTGGACGACCTTCTACAGGGATACGTCACCAAAATAATTCTTCAGAACAACGTTCAGAGGCTGCTTCTATTACTCCGACGTCTCGGTTTCATTGTAAATGAGAAAAAGTCGGAACTAGCTCCGTACAAGTCGTCTATTCACTTGAGATTGAGCTTTGAGACTCACAACCATCTGGTTCGTCTGCCGTTACCCAGAGCGAAGTTAGTCAGTTGTTATGCTCGCTTTTGTCTACACTCAGACGCATTAATAGTGAGGGAATTCATGCGACTGTTGGAGCTGGACTGTGGATCTCTTTCCGATGGGCTGCCTGTGCACACGACCCCTCCAGATATGCTTTACTCAGAACTGAAGTGTGATAACGCTTTTGCTTGAACCAGTATTGTTTTAATGGACCTAGTAAAACAAGGGTTCAAATTGGGCAGATATTCAGTGGTTAACTCAGGGAGTTCAGCTGCAACTGCCGGATCTAGCTTTCACGATTATGACGGATGTGAGGCAGACGGGTTGGAGCGCGACTCTAAGTCCCGCAGTCTGGAAGTGTCAGGGTCTTTGGGACCCTCGGTTCCAGGAGAAACACATAAACATCAAAGAGATGATGTCAATATGGCTAGCGCTACAACATTGTATTCACATAATCACAGACGTCCATTTTCAAATTTGGTCGGACAACTCAACAGTAGTAGCATACATCGGGAACCAGGGCGGCACCCATTCATTTCCGTTATGCCAACTAACGGAGAAGATTTTCCTATACATCATGAATCATCATGTTCATCTTTCTATCCGTTATATACCAGGTCGTCTGAACGTACCAGCAGACTTGCTCTCTGGGAAAGGACACCTGTTGCAATTGGAGTGGACTCTCAACAAGCGAGTGTTTGGGCAGATTTGCTACCAGAGGTATTGCCCCATGATAGATCTGTTTGCAACGCACCGGAACAATCTGATACCATCAGTCGTGTTGCCATGCCCAGATCATTGAGCATATGCAGTAGATTCTCTGCCGATCTCATGGGGATGAATGATAGGATATGCGTTCCCTACAATTCAGCTGATTCAGTAAATTATGTTTAAGATCAATCAGTCTCGTTGAGAATCCTACTAGTAGCACCTCTGTCGTCACAGAAACCTTGGATCAGTCTTCTCAAGTGTCTGTTATGGGACGTTCCCCGGAAGCTTCCTCCACGAGAGGACCTTCTTTATCAGGGGAAGTTTTTGTTCTTCACGTCCTTTTCCGCCCATAGTGGCATAATGGAGTCGGTTAGACGTGGGGGAACCATTGCGGTTTCTATATTATTTTATGACTAACACAAGAATAATTAAGTAATGCGGGTGAGGAAGGTTCGATATGACTTCGAATCCTCCCCACTGCCAATGTGTTAAGAGGCGATTACCCCCCCCCCCCCCCCCCTCCCCCCCCCCCCTACCCCCCAATGTGTTAAGAGGCGATTACCGGGCAAGACGTAGTTTTCTTCCCGCAAGCATCGTATGAGTTTAAATACATACATGCATTTCATGACTTCTCAATCATGTTCTATGGCGACCTCATGGGCACATCCACTTTTTAGTTGGTTGGTTTCCTCTGATTGTTCGTCTATATGTCATATACGAGCGCATAATTCATCATAAATAAATTGCTAATCTTTGGGTACCTCGGAGGCTGCATAGCCAGTTAACTGGTATTCAGATGTTTACATGCGGGTTTTCAATGCTTACGCGCATAATAATGATTTATTAGGCCACACAAAGTAGACCTTCTGTTTCTCAGGCCATTATTTGTAAAATTACATGCGGGCAAGCGTTTTTTTTATTTTATTCTTTATTTCAGTAATTACTTCTTTGCCATCAAAAGTTCATGTTCTTGGTTCAAGTTTTAGGCCTCATAATCTACAGAATAGCATGGATGGTGGTGTATTTCATCCCTTGAGTGCAAGAAGGCTTTGCTATGCTAAAGCATTGCAAAGCCTTCTTGCACTCAGGGGACAAATTCATCAATTTTTTTAACTTGGGTAAAATATCAGACATAAACCATTTAATTTTTATTTTTTTTAAGTTTAAATTGGTTATAAAAAGAGAGCATGCGGCAGCCAAAAGGACCAATCGGGAGGGCCTGAGAAACAGATTTTTTATTTTTTTTAGGCCTTAGGCAGACTCATTATTGTATGTTATGGACCTTAGAAATTATGAATTATTTCAGGGGCGGTCCGGGTCGAGCCTGTTAATCATACCTACTTCCATTTCTAGATCCAGGTTTCTATTAATGTCGGTACTCAATCGAATACACCTTGTTTACACTCTGGTATATTCGTACGTTTATAGTGTCATAGATATCGGATAGTACACGTCGGGAGTGTTGTTACTGGAATTTATTGTGTGCCTGAATGAGGTCGCCTGTGGGTTACCTCAGAAGTGTGTCACTTTCCAGAGATCATTCATTGTTGATCTATTGGACATGTGTATGTTATATAGTATATCTCCGGTTTTTTACCTATTTGCGTATGCCATGTCCGGTGTACGTTATATAGCGGGCGATATTAATTACCGGGATCGTCGCTATAGCCTTAGCCTGTGAAGTGGCGTCAAGCACCATTTATTAATAGTAATGAATACATGAGTGCCTGTTCGACGAATATTTATATTGTTTTTTGGTACCACTTTTTACTGATTCCAGAGCGCTCCCCTCTTTCTTTTTGAAGATTCCTTCAAAAGAAAAGGATGGGGGGATTTTTGGCTCACCAACGTTAGTTATGTGAGCCTATGGCATAGCCCTCATGTCGGCGTCAGCGTCGGCGTCCGCTCTCAAATATTTTGAACTTTAGTGTACAGGTTTTGATTTTTTGGCTTTTAAAAATTTTTGTTACTTTCTGCATATTGCTATGGTGGTTCACTATAACATTTAACTCTTTTCTAGGGTATTTTGTCTTAATTTTAACCCTTTGAATCAAATTTTAGACTTATTTTGATGTTTGCGTGCAGGTTTTGATGGGTTTTTTTTCCTTTCTTCCAAGTGGAGATTTACCTTGCAGCATATGTCCATGCTTTCTATTGTATGTAAACATGCATCTTAGGGCTATGTTTGTATTATTTAACACTTTTCCTGCTGAATTACTTCAATTTTGGACTTTTATGTACAGCTTTTGGACTTAGGCTTACAGCTTCTTACTTTTATGTACAGGTTGTGATAAAAAAAAACAATTTCAAGTGAGGTTGACCGCACTGCATATTACAGTGGTGGTTATTATAACATTGATATCTTTCCAGTGCATTTTTAAAAAAAATTTTAACCCTTTGAATAGATTTTTAGACTTATTTTGACGTTTGCGTGCAGGTTTTCAAGGGTTTTTTTTTTTTCCTTTCTTCCAAGTGTAGATTTTCTACATATTGCTATGTTGGTTCACTATAACATTTAACTCTTTTCCAGGGTATTTTATCTTAATTTTAACCCTTTGAATCAAATTTAGACTTATTTTGATGTTTGCATGCAGGTTTTGATGGGGTTTTTTTCCTTTCTTCCAAGTGGAGATTTAACTTGCAGCATATGTCCATACTTTCTGTTGTATGTAAACATGCATCTTAGGGCTATGTTTGTATTATTTAACCCTTTTTCTGCTGAATTACTTCAATTTTGGACTTTTATGTACAGCTTTTGGACTTAGGCTTACAGCTTCTTACTTTTATGTACAGGTTGTGATTAAAAAAAACAATTTCAAGTGAGGTTGACCTCACTGCATATTGCAGTGGTGGTTATTATAACATTGATATCTTTCCAGTGCATTGTTTAAAACATTTTAACCCTTTGAATAGATTTTTGGCTCACCAACGTTAGTTGTGTGAGCCTATGGCATAGCCCTCATGTCGGCGTCCACTCTCAAATATTTTGAACTTTTGTGTACAGGTTTGGATTTTTTGGCTTTTTAAAATTTTTTTTAGTTTCTGCATATTGCTATGCTGGTTCACTATAACATTTTAACTCTTTTCCAGGGTATTTTGTCTTAATTTTAACCCTTTGAATCAAATTTTAGACTTATTTTAATGTTTGCGTGCAGGTTTTGATGTTTTTTTTTTCCTTTCTTCCAAGTGGAGATTTACCTTGCAGCATATGTCCATGCTTTCTATTGTATGTAAACATGCATCTTAGGGCTATGTTTGTATTATTTAACCCTTTTCCTACTGAATTACTTCAATTTTGGACTTTTATGTACAGCTTTTGGACTTAGGCTTACAGCTTCTTACTTTTATGTACAGGTTGTGATAAAAAAAACAATTTCAAGTGAGGTTGACCTCACTGCATATTGCAGTGGTGGTTATTATAACATTGATATCTTTCCAGTGCATTTTTTAAAAATTTTTAACCCTTTGAATAGATTTTTAGACTTATTTTGACGTTTGCGTGCAGGTTTTCATGTATTTTTTTTCCTTTCTTCCAAGTGTAGATTTACCTTGTAGCATATGTCCATGCTTTCTATTGTATGTAAACATGCATCTTAGGGCTACGTTGTATTCTTTAACCCTTTTCCTGCTTAATTACTTCAATTTTGGACTTCTTTTGTTTACAGGTTTGGATTTTTGTGCTTTTAAAAAAATGTTTTTCTTCTTTGCATATTGCTGTGGGGGTTCACGATAACATTTAACTCTTTTCCAGGGTATTTCGTCTTAATTTTAACCCTTTGAATCAAATTTTAGACTTATTTTGACGTTTGTGTGCAGGTTTTGATGTTTTTTTACTTTTATGTGCTTTATGTGTTTTGAGGTTTGTCTTTCTTTTCTTCCAAGTGGATATTTTTCAAGTAGACTTTCACCTTACTGGCATATTGCCATTGTGGTTACTGTGACCGGGTATTTTTCTCAATTTTAACCCCTTAAAACAAATGTGATACTTTTTTTTACTTTTATGTGCAGGTTTTGAGGTTTGTCTTTCTTTTCTTCCCAGTGGATATTTTTCAAGTAGAGTTTCACCTTACTGGCATATTGCCATTGTGGTTACTGTGACAGGGTATTTTTCTCAATTTTAACCCCTTAAAACAAATGTGATACTTTTTTTTACTTTTATGTGCAGGTTTTGAGGTTTGTCTTTCTTTTCTTCCAAGTGGTGACTTACCTTGTAGCATATTGCCATGGTTCCTATTTTATGTTAGGATGCTTCTTGGGCTATTTTTATATTATTTAACCCTTTAACTGCTTATTTACTTTAATTTTGTTCTTTTCTTTGCATGTTTTGTACTTTTGTGTGCAGGTTTTGATATTTTTTTTTAGTGGAGTTTTATCTCACTGGCATATTGCCACGCTGGTTATTGTAATATTTTCAGGGTATTTTTCTAAATGTTAACCCTTTGAAACAAATGTGATACTTTTTTTACTTTTATGTGCAGGTTTTGAGGTTTGTCTTTCTTTTTTTCAAAGTGGAGACTTACCTTGTAGCATATTGCCATGGTTCCTATTTTAAGTTAGCATGTTTCTTAGGGGTTATTATTATATTATTTAACCCTTTAGCTGCTTTTTTTCTTTAATTTTGGACTTTTGTGTGCAAGTTTTGAACTTTTTTTTTTTACTCCAGCCACCCCTTTGCATTGGCCACCTGTTGGTGAGCCATGGGGTACTGATACCCCCTCTAGTTTACCTCTCCTCCGGCTTGATAGGAATGTATCTATGAGGGAAGCTGTTTTGTCCGTAATTATATTCTGCATACAGCTTGAGTTTTATTAGTACCCCACGGTTTTACAGTTTTGGGGGACTATTGAATTGCACACGGTCTGTCCGTCTGTCCATCCGTCTGTCTGACTGTCCTCCAACTGGCGGCCTTTTTGTCATCATTTTTTGCTTCATTTGATGTTACCACCTGTATGTTAGACATGCTTCGATGCTGTACTTTCATTTTTATACCATTGATGACACATAATAGGAGGATGATGCACGTCAAAAGTTTTTGAAAAAAAATTCAAGATGGCCGACTGGCGGCCATTTTTGTCATTTTTTGCTTCAATTGATGTTACCACCTGTATCTTAGACATGTTTTGATATATTTGCTTCAGGTTTCTAACATTGTTCATAGATGCTATGAGGATGATGCATGTCAACATTGTTTAAAAAAAAATTCAAGATGGCCGAATGACGTTCATTTTTGTTCATTTTTTGCATTCTCAAGTTTTGTTGTCACCCATACCTTAGAGATGTTTTGAGATATTAGTTTTAAATTATCAGCATTTGTCAGACAGATGATGCATGCCAAAATCTTTTGAAAAAAAAAATTCAAGATGGCCGAATGGCAGCCATTTTTGTTGTCATTTTTTTTGCTATATTTGACGTTACCACCTGTATCTTAGTTTATGTTATCACCTGTATCTCATAGATGCTTCGACGCTGTACTTTTCATTTTTATGCGATTAGTGACACATAATAGGAGGACAATGCACATCAAAACTTTTTGAAAAAAAATTCAAGATGCCCGACCGGCGGCCATTTTTGTCATCATTTTTTGCTTCATTTGATGTTACCACCTGTATCTTAGACATGTTTTAATATACTTGTTTCAGGTTTCTAACATTGTTCATGGATGCTATGAGGATGATGCACGTCAAAAATTTTTGAAAAAAAAAAAAAATTCAAGATGGCCGGGCCATGTTTGTTCATTTTTAGCTCAACTTTGACGTAAATCAAATCTGAGCTTATGCCATGGCCAGTCGCCCGTCTGTCCGTCAACAATTCAATACGGCTCGGGCTAGAGGCCGTATTTATGAACCGATCTTTACAAAACTTCTTGGGTACCTTTGTTATCACCATGGGACGAGAACGAGTGTTTTTGGGGTCCGGTCCGAAATTCAAGATGGCCACTGGCAGCCATTTTGTACAAAATTAGGTGCAATCAGATTTTTGCGCAGAACTTCCATATGAAAGCTCTGATTTGAAAAAAATTTTGTATGAATGTTTAGTACCATGGGATACATCACATATAATACAGGTTTTTTTCTCGTGCGTAAATTATGCAAATTAGACTAACTTTGATTTATTTAGTGTTACTTTAAGCACTGTAAGTGCAAATGCCAATACGGCTCGGGCTAGAGTCTGTATTTATGAACCGATCCTTACGAAACTTCTTGGGTACCTTTGTTATCACCTTGGGACGAGAACCAGGCATTTCTGGGTGCGGTCCAAAATTCGAGATGGCTGCCAGTGGCCATTTTGTACTGAAATTAGGTCCAATCAGTTTTTTGTACACAACTTCTATACAGCTCAGGCTGGAGGCTGTATTTATGAACCAATCTTTACAAAACTTCATGGGTACCTTTGTTATAAACGTGGGACGAGAACGAGTGTTTTGGGGTGCAGTCCAAAATTCAAGATGGCCACCAGCAGCCATTTTGTACCAAAATTAGTGCATTCAGGTTTTTGTTCAGAACTTCTGTATGAAAGTTCTGATTTGAATAAATTTTTGTATGAATGTTTGGTAACATGGAATACATCACATATAATACGGGTTTTTTTCTCGTGCAGAAATTATGCAAATTAGATGAACTTTGATTTATTCAGTGCTGCTTGTACACTGTAAGTGCACATGTCAATACGGCTAGGGCTGGAGGCTGTATTTATGAACTGATCTTCACGAAACTTCTTGGGTACCTTTGTTATCACCTTGGGATGAGAATGAGTGTTTTTGGGTGCGGTCCAAAAATCAAAATGGCTGCCGGCGGCAATTTTGTACCAAAATTACTGCAGTCAGTTTTTTGTACAGAACTTCTGTATGAAAGTTCTGATTTGAATAAATTTTTGTAGGAATGTTTAGTAACATGCAATACATCACGTTTTTCTTCTCGAGCAGAAATTATGCGAATTAGATAAACTTTGATTTGTTCAGTGCTACTTATACACAGTAAGTGCACATGTCAATACGGCTCGGGCTAAAGGCGGTATTTATGAACCGATCTTCACGAAACTTCTTGTGGTACCTTTGTTATCACCTTGTGACAGGAAGAGTGTTTCTGGGTGCCTTTGTTATCACTGTGCTATGAGGACAAATATTTTTGCGTTCAGTCAGACCCACTCTGGGACTCAAAGATTTTTTTTCTAGTTTAGCATCTAACTGTCACCCCACCTTTACAATACTTTATCTATATATTTGTTGCAGGCTACGGTCAGCATTTATGTACAGACCGTTACAATACTTTACATGTACCTTTGTTATCAGGTTATAACCTAGATGTTTGCCATTGCTGTGTTTCATACTATACATGTACATGTCTTAAACAAGTTGAGCTACAGTGTCATTGACACTTTCATTAGCTCAACATTGGCGAAGCCAAGTTTGAGGTATCGTCATGGCCCGTCGTCCGTCTGTCGCCCCGTACACACAGCTTGGGCTAGAGGCCGTATTTATGAACCGTTCTATACGAAACTTCTTGGGTACCTTTGATATCAAAGTGGGACGAGAACGATTGTTTTGGGGTCTGGTCTGAAATTCAAGATGGCCGCTGGCAGCCATTTTGTACAAAATTAAGTGCAATCAGATTTTTGCGCAGAACTTCCATATGAAAGCGCTGATTTGAATAATTTTTTGTGTGAATTTTTAGTGCCATGGGATACATCACATATAATACGGGTATTTTTCTCGTGCATAAATGATGCCAATTAGACTATGATCTATTTAATGTTACTTTCAGCACTGTAACTGCAAATGCCAATACGGCTCGGGCTAGATGCCGTATTTATGAACCGATCTTTATGAAACTTCTTGGGTACCTTTGTTATCACCGTGGGATGAGAACGAGTGGTTTTGCATGCGATCCGAAATTCAAGATGGCCACCAGCAGCCATTTTGTACTTTAGTTAGTGCAATCAGTTTTTTGTACAGAACTTCTGCATGAAAGTTCTGATTTGAATAAATTTTTGTATGAATGTTTAGTAACATGGAATACATCACATATAATATGGGTTTTTTTCCCTTCCAAAAATTATGCAAATGAGATGAACTTTGATTTATTCAGTGCTACTTGTACGCAGTAAGAGCCGATCTTCACGAAACTTCTTGGGTACCTTTGTTATCACCTTGGGATGAGAACGAGTGTTTCTGGGTGCAGTCCAAAATTCGAGATGGCTGCCAGTGGCCATTTTGTACTGAAATTAGGTCCAATCAGTTTTTTGTACACAACTTCTATACGGCTCAGGCTAGAGGCTGTATTTATGAAACGATGTTTACAAAACTTCTTGGGTACCTCTGTTATTACCGTGGGACGAGAACGAGTGTTTTGGAGTGCAGTCCAAAATTCAAGATGGCCACCAGCAGCCATTTTATATCAAAATTAGTGCAATCACTTTTTCGTATAGAACTTCTATATGAAAGCTCTGATTTGAATAAATTTTTGTATGAACGTTTAGTAACATGGAATGCATCACATATAATACAGATTTTTTTCTCGTGCAGAAATTATGCAAATTAGATGAACTTTGATTTATTCAGTGCTACTTATACACTGTAAGTGCACATGTCAATACGGCTAGGGCTGGAGGCTGTATTTATGAACCGATCTTCACAAAACTAATTGGGTACCTTTGTTATCACCTTGGGATGAGAACAAGTGTTTCTTGGAGTGGTCCAAAATTCAAGATGGCTGCCAGTGGCCATTTTGTACCGAAATTAGGTCAGTATTTTGTACACAACTTCTATACGGCTCAGGTGAGAGGCCATATTTATGAACCGATCTTTATTAGCTCACCTGACTGAAAGTCAGGGTGAGCTTTTCTGATCACTTTTCGTCCGTCGTCCGGCGTCCGTCGTCCGTCGTCCGGCGTGAAGGTGGTGTTTGGGTCTTTTTCTTCCAAACCACTGGCCGCATGTTAATGAAATTTCATGTGAGTAGGGGTTATATAGCGGCATTTTGATTTTTGGGCAAATTAGGTTTCGGCTCATATTGAGCAGAGGGGTGGGGCAAAAATGCTCCAATTCTTAAAAAATCTTCTTCTCAAGAACCAGCAATAGCAGAGACTTGATATTTGGTATGCAGCTTCCTTTTGAGGTGTAGACTCAAGTTTGTTCAAGAGAAGTTTGTAGGTCTATACTTGGCGATGTTATGGGAGGAGCAAAAATTTTGGCCCCACCCCAAATTTCTATTTTTTAAACCGAGAGGCCAATTTGAACCAAATTTTATGTGAGGGCTTATTGGGTCATAAGTACCTAATTTATGCAGAAATTTTTTTTCCTGTAGCCCCGTGGGAACCACAGGAGCTAAAAATAGAAAAAAATTAAAACGCCTATATCTCAAAAACTGCACGGCAGTGAGAATTTTTATTTGGTGTGAAGCTTTCTTGGGACCAACAGAAAGGATTGGTAAAAAAAAATTGCTATCGGTTTTATCATAGGGTACTTTTTCGGGACTCTGAAAAAGTGCTGAGTCAGTATTTTTTAACACAGTAGGCAATGGGAAAAAAATAAAGAATTGTTTTCTTCCAAACCACTGCTCTAAAAGCTTTCATATTTTACATATAACATCTTTGGAACATTGATTCACATATTTGTAGAAATCAAATTCCTCGGTCCATATTTGGGTTCCCTATGGGAACCCAAATGTTCAAATTAGTGCAATATGAGGGATATATTTTAAAAATCTTCTTCTTCGGATCCACAAATCAGAATCTTTTGATATTTGCTATGCATCATCCTTAGGGGGGTGAGATTGATGTTTGTTCAAGCCAAGTCCCTGAGTTCATATTTGGACTCCCTTTGGGAACCCAAATTGTAACTTAGTGCAATACGAGGTATATTCTTTTAAAATCTTCTTCTTCGCATCCACCGGTCAGAATCTTTTGATATTTGGTATACAGTATGCTTAGGGAGGTGAGATTCAAGTTTGTTCAAGTCAAGTCCTTCGGCTCATATTTGGTCTCCCTGTGGGAGCCCAAATTATAACTTAGTTCAATATGAGGAATATTCTTTAAAAAAAATTTTTTTTTCAGATCCACCAGTCAAAATGTTTTGATATTTGATGTACAGCATTCTTAGGGGCTGAGAGTGAAGTTTGGTAAAGCCAAGTACCTGGGTTCATATTTGGGCTCACTGTGGGAGCCCAAATTATACCAAAATTTTTATTTTCCAAACCAAAAAGTCGATTTGAACCAAATTTGATATGAGGGCTTATTGGGTCATAAGTACCTAATTTATGCCGAAAATTGTTTTCCTGTCCCCCACGGGAACTGCAGGAGCTAAAAAATTTTTTTCTTTTTAAATGCCCATATCTCCAGAACTACATGGCACTGAGAATTTTTATATGGTGTGAAGCTTCCTTAGGACCGGAAGAAAAAAATGGTAAAAATTTTATCATAAGGTTCTTTTCTAGGACTAAAAGTGCCGAGTCATCATTTTTTAACAGTGTAGCTAATGGGAATAACGTTGAAGAATCTTCTTCTCCCAAAACACTGCTTCAGAAGCTTTTATTTTTGGGCTCCCTATGGGAGCCCATGTATAACTTAGTTCAGTATGAGAAATATTCTTAAAAAATCTTTTTTTTCTGTTACTCCTGTCAGAATCTTTTGATATTTGATTTTTGATTTTCTTAGAAGTGGCAAATTGAAGTTTGTTCAAGTTCTGCTTTATTGATAAAATTGGGCCCAGTAGTAACCAATTCCTGCATTGAAAGCCCTGTAAAGTGGGCAGTGATAGGCATAAACGATTGACCAAACTTGATATTATAATTATGCCTCTGTAATGATGTAGCCTTAGAAAGTGACCTTAAATTCCAATAAATAAATAGATAAATTATTGAGTACCCAATATGGGGATCTAACATATGAACACTCTGGGTTACTAAGTAGAGAAAACACTTTTATGTTGAAAAACTGATAATAACCACAAGGCAGAATCCCTTGCTATTTTGGTGATATGACTCGGCCAGTATCAGGTGAGCGCCCTCAGGCCCCGTGGGGCCTCTTGTGAAACTTCTTGGGTACCTTTGTTATCACCGTGGGACGAGAACGAGTGTTTTGGGGTGTGGTCCAAAATTCAAGATGGCTGCCAGCAGCCTTTTTGTACCAAAATTAGTGCAATCAGTTTTTTGTACAGAACTTCTGTTTGGAAGTTCTGATTTGGATAAGTTTTTGTATGTAGGAATGTTTAGTAACATGGAATACATCATATATAATACAGGTTTTTTTCTCGTGCAGAAATTATGCAAATTAGATGAACTTTCATTTGTTCAGTGCTACTTATACATAGTAAGTGCACATGTCAATATGGCTCGGGCTAGAGTCTGTATTTAAGAACTGATCTTCACAAAACTTCTTGGGGTACCTTTGTTATCACCTTGTGACAGGAACGCGTGTTTTTGGGTGCCTTTGATATCACTGTGCTATGAGAACAAATATTTTTGGGTTCAGTCACACCCACTCTCGGACTCAAAAGATTTCTTTTCTAGTTTAGCATCCAACTGTCACCCCACTTTTACAATACTTTACCTATATATTTGTTACAGGCTACGGTCAGCATTTATGTACAGACCGTTACAATACTTTACATGTACCTTTGTTATCAGGTCATTACCTGGATGTTTGTCATTGCTGTGTCACATACTGTACATGTACATGTCTTAAACAAGTTGAGCTGGGGGCACGGTGACTCAGTTGGTTGAGGTGCAGGCTGCAAGCCGAGGGGTCCTTGGTTTGAATCCTACCTGCGGCAACCACGTTGTGTCCTTGGGCAAGACACTTCACCCCCATTGCCCACATGGGGGCATGGTGACGCTGTGTACTAAGGCGTACTGCACGTCGATGGCACACCTGTTTTCAACCAATGCTAACCCTGCTTGTGTGGAGTTGGTATGTTGGGGAGCTGACAGTTGCTCGCTGTTGCTCAGTGGTTCTCTACGGGTACTCCGGCTTCCTCCACCCGTAAAACTGTCATGGTCATGGTTAGCCATTGTGCAGAAATATTTGACCTTAAACACCAATAAATAAATAAATAAATAAATAAATAAATAAATAAATAAATAAGTTGAGCTACAGTGTCATTGACACTTTCATTTGCATTCTCAAGTTACGTTATCAGCCATATCTTGGAGATGTTTAGAGATATTAGTTTTAAATTTTCAATATTTGTCAGACACCATAGGAGAATGATGCATGCCAAAATCTTTTGAAAAAAAATTCAAGATGGCCAAATGGTTGCCATCTTTGTTGATATTTTTTTGCCATATTTGACATTACCACCTGTATCTTAAACATATTTTGAACTATTACTTTCAAGTTTCTAACATTGGTCAGAGATGCTAGGAGGGTGATGCACGTCAAAATTTTGAATAAAATTCAAGATGGCCGAAATCTTCTGAAAAAAAATTCAGGATAGCTGAATGACAGACTTTTTAGTCCAGGCACATTAGACATAAAAATGAGAAAGTAAGGAAAAAAATCGGAGAAAGCTGATTTTTTTATATGTTTCCGGGACACACATTGCGGATAAAGTGTGAAAAGTCCCCGCAAATCCGAGTTGAGCTTTTTTAGTTATAGCGTTTTTTTGATAAAAAAAAAAAAAAAAAAAAAAATTCGACCCAGCTCCATATTTCTCATTCTTATTCGCCTTAGTAGGGTGAGAATCATAAATATCGTGCTGAATTATATTGAGAATACATATCCCCAACAGAAAATGACAACTTTGTACCAATCCTCACTCTCAATGGTGAAATATTCACGAAAATGTACAAAATTACGAAAAAAAATTTATTGTTTTCATACACACAACGGTACACAACGTCCATTAAATCAAATCTACGACTACTTTGGGAGTTAAATTATATATCAAAAATTGCAGAAAAGCAGTGGCTTTATAATGATATATAACAATAGTCATTTATTCCATAATGAACTGGTGAAACGTGTGAAATATTAACCATACCCCCTAAACTCAAATTCAAACGGCATCGACTTTTCTCATTCAAATACCGTATTATACGTTTGTCCAGTGACGTTTGACCAACCACTTTATATCAAAGCAGTGGAGATTGTGTCTTCGTCAGATAAGTTGACAAAAGTTTTCGTTAGACTCGGCGGCTTCCATATGATTATATCATATTTAGGGGCAATTGGTTCGATCATGGCTGGTAGCGGCTTGGATGAATTTTGGGGGACTGTTTATGCTGGTGGGTCAATCCATCATTTGATCAGTGGTCATGCATATTCAAGAGCAGTTCGTGCCCATTTGCTAACACAAATTGCCATTACAAAACTTGTGTTTGAAGAAAGCCGAACACTAGATAACATAGACTGCACAGAAGTCAATGAAATATTCTGTGGACTTGCCAGAGGTGACTGTACAACAGCTGACGCTGTCAATCAAGAAAGTGTCAACCATCTACTGTCAAAATTACACGAACTGTTCCAGAATACGTCCGTAGGACGCACAGGAAAGCTTTGGGTACAATACTACGAGCAAATAGGTCTTCTCCAGTTGTTCTTGAGAGCAGAGTGCACAGGCGACTGGGAACTCCACACATATTGTGTTCGCAATATGATTCCAGTATTTCACACAGGTGGTCATTTTGCATACGCAAAAAGTTCTCATCTCTATTTGCAGCAGATGAATAAGCTAACAGAAATAATGCAACAGGATGATTTGAAGTTGTTCACTGAGAAAGGTTACTTTACCATAAGGCGCTCAGATAAATTCTGGGACGGGATATATTCTGATCAGACCATAGAGCAGTGTTTAATGAGAATGTTCAAGCTCCCTGGTGGTCTCACACATGGCAGGGGAATAACCGATAGCACTGTTGCGAAATGGGTACATGGACTACCTCTTTGCCTTCCGATATGTAATGCTCTCGAAAATTTTGTTCATGTTCACACTGGTCATGGCGAACAACATCGGGATCTCCATCAAAGTTCACAATTGACTGATGCCAATGATATCACCAAATTATTGAACTGGCTCAGAGTGCATTCCCCCTTTCAGAATAGAGATCCACTACAATTAGTCTCTATAGCGACCGGGCTTGTGGCCGACGAAACTGTGAACTGTGACCAAGTTCGCAAAATTGGTGAATGTTGCGTATCGAATGTTGTAAGCAAAACGTTCAACAGCATCAAACTACGGCGTGTTGACACTGTGAAGTCTTTCGCATCGATGGCAAATAGCATCAAAGTCCGTGGAAGTAAGGTAGTGATTGACCCCACAATTCTGTTCAACCGCATCACATGTGTTATTCAGTCACAAGCAGAGATGGAAGAGTATCTCAAATATGAACTCGCCCCGAAACCACCAGCATTGTTTGATTCTGCTGGAATGAGGAAGACACAGAAAAGCACGCTCGGTAAGATCCTCAAAACATACGGTTCCGAGCAAACTAAAATCCCAGAACATTCTCTGTTTGTTGTAGATGGTGAATTTTTATTGAGGGCAGTTGTATGGCCTAAACAGTCGTCATACAAGGACATATGTACATCATATTCCAATTATCTAGTGAGACATTTTGGGGTGAACGTCGTGGTTGTTTTTGATGGTTATGCTTGTACAATGTCGACAAAGGGCATGGAACAAGCCCGTAGATCTAAAGACAGGTATTCCATTGATATCAATATCTCACCCGAGTTACCAGCCACCACACCCCAATCCGATTTCCTTGCAAATGCCAAGAACAAAACCCAACTGATTGATTTTCTAATGCAGGAGCTATCTGCTATCAATATTCAGTCCAAGCAGGCCGAGGCTGATGCTGATGTACTGATAGCCGAAACTGCACTTGACATCGCTCAAGATGACAACAGTGTTGTCGTTGTGGGAACAGACACTTGTTAGTCATTCTTACCTCTCGAGTTCAACCGGGATGTAATATTCACATGATGTATTCCATTACCCCAAACTTACTAGTTTCAGTTAGTGAAATAGCAACCAAAATGGGTGACCATAGAAGCAACCTCCTTGTAGCACATTCTATAAGTGGTTGTGACACTACTTCTGTACTGTTTCGAGTTGGTAAGAAGAAAGTATTTAGTACAATTGTCTCCGATGTTACTAGCGACTCACAACAGTATGTCAACACAATTTTGGCGGATGACAGTACACCAAGTGCAGTAGCCGCTGCCGGGGAACAACTTCTCCTGATCTTATACGGGAGTAAAACTGTTTCCTCTCTCGACCAATATAGATATGTCACTTACAAGTGTTATGTAGCAAAATCTAAACTGAATAAACCCATCCACCTAGCCTCACTCCCACCAAGCAGCGATGCTGCACAACAACATGTCTACAGATGTTATCTCCAGGTCCAACAATGGCTGGGCACTTCGCTTCCTCCGACGGATTGGGGGGTGGTCCCTAGACAATGGACTTCTTGTACCGACTGCAGCCACAAAGCCATGTGCCCCCGATAACCTACTGAATCTGATCAGTTGTGGTTGCAAGAGTGCTTGTACAAAAAGGTGTGGGTGTAAGAAGGCAGGACTCTCTTGCTCAGGTTTGTGTAATTGCAGTTCGGATTCTTGTAACAACCACAGAAACACTGTCCTGTCGGAAATTTCTGAGTTCGATGAATAATATGTATATAGGTCATGTCATTTCTGTATATAGCGTTGATAATAGTCAATGTAACTTAATCCATGTTGATTGATTTGTACATTCTGTAAATATTATTTATTGATTTTTGTACATTCTGTAAATATTATTTATTGATCTAATGCTGCCAGACACAGACGTGTCTGTTCGGTCCCAAGCCCGAAAATAGTTGAGTTCTCATGCTGACGAATTTTATGCCAAAAGGGGAACTCGGCCAGAAGCAGAGGGGGTCTTCCATAATGTCTATTTTGTAAGCAATGATAAAAGTCTTCAAATGGTGGTGGATTTTTTATCGTCTGTCCAACTAACATCCCGTTCTGTACTACGACCCTTTGGGCAAATCCGTTAGGAAAATCGTCATTTTTTGCGTAAATCCGATACTTTTTTGTGAATTTTCAATAATTTTTCGCAGAAATTGTCACAGAATGCACATTTTCCTCTAGGTGAATGTATATTAGACATTATGTAGCTCGAAATACGCGTAAACAAAAAATACAGTTGGATCAGTTCGAGGTTACAAAGTTCGTGCGATTTTTTTTTATTTTTTTCAAATGCGTTTTCGAAAAAAGGCTGTAGAAAAAAAAGCTCAACTGGGATTTTAGGGGACTTTTGTCTAATCGTTCAGTGACATGTACTCGACATTCCCTGAAAAAATCAGCTTTCTCCGATTTTTTTCTCTAGTGAAACCTAATGTTCTTGGGCTATTTTTGTTGTCATTTTTTGGCCATATTTGACGTTTTCACCTGTATCTGAGACATGTTTCGAGCTATTACTTTCCAATTTCTAACATTGGTCAGAGATGCTAGGAGGATTTCTAACATTGGTCAGAGATGCTAGGAGGATGATTGATACACTTCACTAGGAGGATTTCTAACATTGGTCAGAGATGCTAGGAGGATGATGCACGTCAAAATTTTTGGGAAAAAAAATTTAGAATGGCTGGAGGACGACCATTTTCATTGATTTTTTTGTGTTCCTATTTTACGGTTACCACCTGTATCTAATAGATAGATGCTTCGAGACTGTACTTTCATATTTATACCATTGGTGACACATAATAGGAGGATGATGCACGTCAATAATTTTGGAATAAAAATGCAATATGGAATGATTACATTGTTGTTCCTGTTGTTAAATGGTAGGTGCCTGAGAACAGATATATGATGGGAGAGAGAGGACTTCAATTCCCACTTGCTGTTGAAATCTTTTATCCATTTCATAACGTGAAACTTATTTTTTAAATGCCCAACAGGCCTAAAAAATATTTTGCATGTTTTATAGAACAGACCATCCACCGTTGGGAAATAGAGTCTGATCGTCTGCGATTGGCGTTGCACTTGTTGTATATGGCATATGTTTGTGGGGGATATTCTCTCTTTCTCATATACGCCATCCTAATTTTTGGGGCTTTGTCCAGGCTAACCTTGAAAATTGGGATCACGTTACATCCAATTAGCATAGTCTTCATGCTAAGTATACGGAATTATTTGAACTGGGCTCCTTTTTGTTTGGTATGTCTTCTCTATTACTGTATAGAGAGACATACATGTAATTCCTAATAATTTTAATTTCCTTTCACCTTGGATTACTTGATTGGAACTATGTTGATCTACTAATTCTGAAGTCCTAGGCCCCCCACCTTTTTACAATTCAGCTAGTCTGGGCCATTGGTTTACAGTGTAAAAATATTATAAATTTAAAGTAATTTGTATATTTTTATACTTACCAATGGCCTAGACGGAGATGGCCCTCCCATGAGTGGGCACTCATACCTCCCCGCTTTATGTAGTACTCTCTTCTACAAAGAATGATGTTGGTGCCAATTCTGGTTACTTCCTGATGTCTGTGCATGCGCGGAGAGTATGTGTATGGAGGGCCAGATAGGACTTTTAATTTTTGGTTTTGCAAGCAAATTTTGGGGATTGGGGGGGTTCAAAATTTGTGTTTGGCCCTTAATAACTTTGAGTTAAGCACCAGCTATTCTGGGCCATTGGTAAGTATAAAAATACAAATTACTTTAAATTTATAATTTTTAATGCATTTGCATCTCATATTATTTTAGTACTTAGATCATGAACATGGATACTAGCCCACAATACTTGAATAAAGAATTTATTAACAACGTCCTAAAAAAAAAAGAAAAACACAATTGTTATTCACTAGAAAACTGAATATTTTCAACTCCAGAAACACTTGTGATGTAAATTACCCAGAAGTCATTGCAGAAAATTATTACTCCCCACCCCTCCACCCCCCCCCCCCCCCCACACACACACACAGGGAAGGGATATAGTGAGGTGTGTATCTTGCCATATTTCCATCTGTCATGCTGTCCTTCTGTCAGTCTCTCTGTCCAAAAGTTTGTTTATTTGATAACTTGAACAATAGTTATCATATTTTAATTAATTTCAGTGTGCTGTATTATTGTAACAGTGTCTTGGACTAGTTCAATAACCACCATCATTCGATGAAAATTAAGGGAGTTAGGCCTAAAAAAGTTAAAAAATCTGTTTCTCAGGCCGATCAACTCTCTTTGTACCTCGGTGCTTATATCTGTTACGATGAGGGTTGTTGTATCTTTATTAATCATTAAAATGTAATTGTCACGCTTGTTTATAACTTCAAGTCTGCCATTACCACGCTAGGTTTTATGGGTAACCATCTATTTTGAGCCGGGAATTTCTACAATCAAACGTGGTAGTGACACCCACCATGTGGCTGCTTGTACATATTTGGTCGTTGTAAACACTACGACCAACTACTACCAGCTCCCCATTGGTTAATCTGCCTGTGATTGTTGTTGCTGGTGGTCACATGTATAAAAGCAGAGTGTCTGATTCTCAGAGGCTCTCTTTTTGTCATTCACCGGTGGCGAGTATTGTAAAAACAGCCAGAATGCAAGAAACCAAACGACCAAGTAAACTGCATTAAAAGCCCTATAATTATGCACCAAGGTAACCACAAAAGAAGTTGTTATACAACCACGACCACAACCAACTCATACCAGATATCCAAAACTTCACATTTACCAGGAACTCCATCAAATGATTTTAAAAACCAGGAAACTTCGACCAATGTTATTGTAGTTCATTTTACACACTAGCACCCATTTTATAGTAATAGTAGTGATAGTACGGTTACTACTATGTATTTTGGGCTGAACATTCGAGGGGAGATAGCAGTCTTTGAGCATAGGAAAGTCTGCAGGGGGAATTATGCTTCACTTTTAGTAGAACAGACATATAAATTGTTTATATGCCACTAACACATGTTTTACTGTAGACCACTGAAATAACCACCACTTTCAGTGCACACACTACCATTTACATTGAAACAGATAGGCCTACCTATGAGAGTGCTCTCACGTGCATATTAAAATGCATATTAAAAATGATTATGAATTGTATATCTTGTTCTACTCATTGAGTTATATTCCTTTTATCCCTCTTCACAGTGGATAGTTCATTTCCTTCATTTAACTGTGTTGTTAGTATAGGTGTTACCTGCCAGTGTTCTAGTGTCAACATAATTTTTAAGTATGTACATTTATCTTGAGTGAGCTCTAAGAATAAGAACTGACCTAACATTACATCACTGAAAACCAACTCAGTGACACCCAGGTAAAGAAGCTGGTAAGAGGTGACCATCGTGACCTACCTCCACTGACCGCTGACCAGAAAACTATATTATCAACTCATTGTTATAACAATACAGCTGCACACAACCTTGAAACAGATTCTGCACTCTACCATTATGAACCAAACCCCAATCGACAACTGAAGGTGACCCATCCTACTGATAGTTGTGGGGAATTGTGTGCTTTGGGTCCAATAGGCAATTGGCTCGGCAGCAACAGGGTGTCCTCGAGGTCACAGGGAGAGCTAGACCGTTACAATACGTTAGTACATCTGTCCATCCGCAATTCCTTTGGCCGCCAGTGGCAATCTTGAATTTGGCATATAATTGTCAACAGTTCCATTAGTACACCCAACAGGCCGCATCCCTCACCCGATGTTTTTTAGATTTCACATGTAGCTTTGGTGTGATGTCTTTTCTGTAGAAACTTGGATGAATGACTGGCATTATAGGAACTTTCTATTTTGTTCAGTCCCTTCTTGTTCAATTGAGCTGCAGTGTCATTAGCACTTTCATTTCATTTTGATACAATAATGCTCAGTTATTAGTGATCAGACAGTTAACTGACATAATCTGCCGATTATAGGGTATCAGAATCGAATTGGCACCTCAAGAAAAATATCAGTTCTCACCGATCATCAATTTTTTTTGAACACAGGTCACAAATCATGGACGGCAATAGCAAGAAACCAGCAGACTGAGCAGAGTACTATTATACTACCAACTGACAGCTCCAATAGATTTACTATTCACTGTTTTGATGGATTTATCATCAAATTAACAAAATGCTGATCTACTGGAAGCATGTCCAGAGCTGACTGTAATTTACAACATGCATGTTTTGTGAAACAGCACAGTCACGTGATCAAAAAAGGAGACAATATTGACACCAACCAATAACTCTATCCCGTTCCCAGTATATGCTCAGATGAAGCGACACCTAGTCATAATAACTCTATTATTACCGGTAATCAACACCAATACTATTATTCTATCAGAGATATTGAAAGAAGCATAGATAGGAGAAAATCAAAATATCAAATTATCAATATCAGAATTTTCAACGGAGAATTGAAAAAAGAAAGCAGACTTAATGCGTCCACATCGTCATAATGATCAGTTAAATGTTGTTATCTCCCCTGGTCTATGTTCAGAAGAAACTGTCATGTGTAACTGAATTTCAATTGAGAGTCTACCCCCTAGCCCCTGCTACGGCATTAGAAGATTGTGGAGGCCGACACAAACAACCAAAGTGTGGCATAAACATCCAGTAAACGAGCCTAGTGTCCCTTAGCCCTATCTACTTAAAAAAATAATATTTTTATACTGTACCAATGACCCAGACTTAGCTGGTGCTAAACTCCTCAATTCAGGGCCAAACACAAATTTTGCCCCCCCAATCCCAAAATTTGCAATAAAACCGAAAAATACATGTCCTATATGGTCCTCCATACATTTACTCCTCTGCGCATGCGCAGCGTCAAGGAGGTCCCGAAATTGGCGCCAATTATCATTCTTTGTTTGGCCCTCAAAACAGTTATACTTCACTGTTATTTGTGCTTCCAAATCTCAGTTTTCATGATGCCAGACACATTTTGATGAGAGAAATGGTGGAAATAAAGAGGAAATATAAGGAGGAGAGGAAAAAATAGTGCAAGAAAGTGTTCAGGGCTGTAACTTATAATTATTTTATAAAATTATTTCAAGTTGCCTTTTTTCAAGGCATAGCCCTGATGTTGTCATTCTTGCTATGAAGTACCATTGTTTGATCAGTGTTTCCTCTCTACCTTCCTTATTCCCCCCTAGCTATTCTCCCATGTTTTGGCTTATTTTTTGTAATGTTTATTACTAAAATTTCTTGGGAGTTTTGGCTTTGTAACAGAATTATTTATGTTTTTTCCCCATGTTTACGTCCTCACCCTAGGGGTGTTTAGGCATTTTGGTCTGCATCTACCATCTGATGTTTTACAGTTTCTTCTCTGGAAGCCTCTGTTTTGCATCAGATAGTGTTTTAAATTGGTAACTGATTTCGGGCCAGGTTTGTTCAGTGCCTGGAGTCATGTTTCCGGTTTGTTGACACTTTTGCTCAGGTTGACAACAGTTACTGCTGATAGTGATTATTTGTCGTCTGCATCTCTTATTCATAGCAAGATACATTAAAATTGTCCGTAAGTGTCTCATTAATTTTTTCAAAATGAATTTAAATTTTTGTCCACACTTAGGCTTTTTTGGGATCTATTGGGTTCAGGGTTCCCATTGGGACCTTGGGCTCTTCTGAAAAAATTTTTTTTTTGAAAATTTTTTTTCTTTTCGAATCATTTTTTCTTTATGATTATAATGGATTGTTGTATTATGTATCTTTATTTTCAAGGATTAGTGCAAGTACTATGATTGTTTACCTTTTTTCACAATGAATGATTATTGTTCAAATTGTAATAGGAGGAAATCTTCCTATGATTCTCATGATCTCTGTATTAATTGTACTCTCTGTACTCGCACTGATCTTTGTTCTGTGTGTTTCAAATGGGATGACAAACGTTGGAAACGTGTGTCACGGTATGTTGTTACTGGAGAGAGGGCCATGCCGGTTCTCTCTCCGCAGAGTCACTCTAATCTTTCACTCTCTTTTTCAGAGGAACAAGAACAGGGTGATATTTCCATGATGTCGTCTAGAAGTGTGCCTCCGTCGTCACATACAAGCGAAGAGCTAGCGGCAAAAGTGCTCATGGAGATCCGTCAATTACCCGAAAGGAACTTGAAGGGGTTGACGTCCGCTAGCTCGCCTGGTGTAGCATCCATTCACCGAATGGGGCAGCACCCGGGTTCATCCGTTGCGGTCCAGCGGAGAGAGTCGGGTGTTGCGAGCACTATAAAACATCCACGTGCACACCCAGTGACGACGGAAAATAGGATGGATCGGAGGAAGCCTGATAGTCCGGTGTTTACCTTGAACAGCTCGGCACGAGCTGCAAGCGAGAGAGGTCCATCTCTCATACAGCAGCATCTGGGACCGGATGTTGTAGTTCGTAGCGTTACGCAGTCGGAGCATACATCCGCCTCTCAGGACGCTCCGGTATATAGGGATAAGGCTTCCTCATCCTCACAGCAGCACACTCGACCGCACCTTGGCTATGTGACCAGTGATTTACAGCCAGCTTCGCCGACCAGGGATTCTACGGCGACCAGGTCACACCATCCGGTAGCCAGGTATACGAGGCCTTCTACAACCAGACGTTCGCATAAAAGATTATGCAGGATGCAACGTCCAAGGAGCTTCCGGCGGCTAAATCCAGTAAGACTGTGGCTCCTCAGGCCTCCGTAACAGATATGCTATCACAGATAGCAAAGTTAATCGTAGCATCCCAGCAACCAGCAGAGCCTCTGTCGGAATATGAAGTGTCAGACGAAGCTGGGTCGGTAGGTTCTGCCGCTGGATCGGGTGCGGACGACCGAGATTTGCAAGAGGTCCGGCAGGATGGCAAAAGGGATTCCGATGAGTTGGAGATTTCCCTTTCGGAACAACATAAAATAGCCGTAGAATTCATCCGGCATTACCTTCCAGAAATTGTTCCACCGGACCAGAATGCTGCGCAGCCGGATAGGACGGTGATAGCGCCTCTGGACATCGATTTTTTAGCTCAACTTTGACGAAGTCAAATTTGAGCTATTGTCATGGCCCGTCGTCCGTCTGTCTGTCCGTCTGTCTGTCCGTCTGTCCGTACGTCAACAATTGGCTATGGCTCGGGCTAGAGGTCGTATTTATGAACCGATCTTTACGAAACTTCTTGTGTATCTTTGCTATGACCCTGGGACGGGAACGAGTGTTTTTAGGTGTGGTCCAAAATTCAAGATGGCTGCCAGTGGCCATTTTGTACCGATGATGCAAAAATCAGTTTTTTGTACAGAACTTCTGTATGAAAGTTCTGATTTGAATAAAGTTTTGTATAAATGTTTAGTACCATGGGATACATCACATATAATACGGGTTTTTTTCTCGTGCGTAAATTATGCAAATTAGACTGACTTTGATTTATTTAGTGTTACTTTCAGAGCTGTAAGTGCCAAGCTGCTATGGCTCGGGCTAGAGGCCGTATTTATGAACCAATCTTTACGAAACTTCTTGGGTACCTTTGTTATGACCCTGGGACGGGAACAAGTGTTTTTGGGTGTGGTCCGAAATTCAAGATGGCTGCCAGTGGCCATTTTGTACCGATGATGCAAAAATCAGTTTTTTGTACAGAACTTCTGTATGAAAGTTCTGATTTGAATAAAGTTCTGTATACATGTATAGTACAATGGGATACATCACATATAATACAGGTTTTTTTCTCGTGCGTAAATTATGGAAATTAGACTAACTTTGATTTATTTAGTGTTACTTTCAGAGCTGTAAGTGCCAAGCTGCTATGGCTCGGGCTAGAGGCCGTATTTATGAACCAATCTTTACGAAACTTCTTGGGTACCTTTGTTATGACCGTGGGACAAGAACGAGTGTTTTTGGGTGCAGTCCCAAATTCCAGATGGCTGCCAGCAGCCATTTTGTATCGACGATGCCGAAATCTGTTTTTGAACTTCCATATGAAAGCTCTGATTTGAATAATTTTTTGTATGAATGTTTAGTACCATGGGATACATTACATATATTACAGGTTTTTTTCTTGTGCGTAAATTATGCAAATTAGGCTAACTTTGATTTATTTAGTGTTACTTTCAGCACTGTGAGTGCAAATCCCAATACGGCTCGGGCTAGAGGCCGTATTTATGAACCGATCTTAACAAAACTTCTTGGGTACCTTTGTTATCACTGTGGGACGAGAAGGAGTGTTTTTGGGTCCAGTCTGAAATTCAAGATGGCCGCTAGCAGCCATTTTGTTCAAAATTAAGTGCAATCAGATTTTTGCGCAGAACTTCCAAATGAAAGATCTGATTTGAATAAATTTTTGTATGAATGTTTAGTACCATGGGATAAATTACATATAATACAGAGTTTTTCTCATGAATAAATTATGCAAATTAGGGGTCCGGGTGGGACTTAGAAAATTTTGGACCAAAATCCGGAAATTAGTTTTTTGTGTTTTGATGCATTTTGGTCAATTTTAAGAAGAAGAAAAAATTTTAGTCTGAAAATATTTTGTTTGAGACTGAAAATTTCCACACAAAAATAATAATCTACAATGATTGGTCTTAATCTGTAGTCCATTACAGTCACCTTGTAATTCTTTTATTATTGTTGACTGGGCCAAAACAAATACTAATTCCTGTCATATTCATTATTCAGTTGTCTTGGTCACAGCAAGTACTAATTCCTGTCATATCCAAATTGAGCTACAGAGTCATTGACTCTTTCATTTAATCAGTTTAGGGACATTGTCCCGGAATTTTCGTCACAATCCAAGAATGTATCTCAAATTTTTGAATTATTGAATGACGCTATTGATAAACTTGCCAACAAGACGGGCAGGTCAGCCTTCCTACTGGCATCTGCTCTACAGCTGCCGTTTATCAATCAAAGGAATAAGTTTGATATGGCAGGTCAGGGCATCCAGAGAGTTCCTCTGCATTTAGACGACCAGGCTGAAGACCTTGATATATCCATGCCGTCATCTATGTCACTTCCGTCGTCAACGATGGAAACAACAATATCGTCTAACAGAGCTAGTTTAGACGCTCTTTCTTACGCATATCACCTTACTAGAGCGTTGCCATTACACTTTGAAGGACCAGAATTTCAAGACGTACAGACGTCATTAAGAGTTCTGTCCAGGGCCATAGCTTTTTCCACGTATAACTCCGCCCTTTCAGTGGCAAATCTGGAGTTAGCTAGACGTGACCCGCCCCCAGCTACTTCCACACGCATGGACAGTAAGGTGAAAAACTCTCTTAGAGTCGCTCCGGTCTCTGGAGAGTTTCTCTTCAGTGCCAAGCTTTCGGAAATATATGATAAATTGACAAAGAAAGCTTCAGACTCTCTGCTATTTAAGTCTGCTTCCAAGAAGTCGGAACCAGCAGACATGAGTAGGCCAGGCACTTCCGGGACGAGTTCGTCCAGGAGAAGTTCCTATAAAGGTTCCTATGCGTCCTCTAGGTCTTACTCTAGAGACCGGCAGAGTAGGGGCCGTTACGCTGGCCGAAATATCCGGTCAGACGCCCCTAGGCCGACGGGGCAAGGTGAGGGTCGTGGAGGACGTAGTTTCTCCTCCCGTAAGCCTCGAGGATCCAGGAGGTGATGGTTTAGACCTCTGTCGCGTTCTGGTGGGCGGAAGACTGTCAAGTTTTTCAAGCAATTGGGAATCAATTACGGAGGACCCTTGGGTTTGAGGGGTTGTTTTAGAAGGACTAAAACTGTCCTTCAAAGGCAAACCTCCATTAACTCGAAGTCCAAGATGGACTCAGCTTCCGTCAAATTGTCAGAAAAGAACGACACTTCTATCAGAAGTCCAGTCTCTTTTAACGAAGAATGCCATAGAGGTCGTAGAAAACCCAGAATCTCCAGGTTTCTACAGCCATCTCTTTCTGGTTCCGAAACCAGATGGCTCGTTCCGTCCAGTGATCGACTTAAGCTGGATAAACAAGCTGATCGTGGCTCCAAAGTTTTATATGGAGACCATTTGATCGGTCATAGTGAGCATTCGAGTGAACGACTATGCTGTGAGCATAGACCTCAAGGATGCGTACTTTCACGTCATGGTACATCTGGCGTTCAGAAAGTATCTTCGCTTCGCTGTCCTAGGTGTTGTTTATCAGTTCCGAGTGATGTGCTTTGGTCTGAATCTAGCACCCTGGGCATTCACTCGAGTAATGAACTCGGTAATGACTCATTTCCGAGCTCATTCGTCTGCGGTAACGTCGGCTTACCCGGACGATATTCTTCAGAGGTACGGCAACGAGTTAATGCTTCAGAACGATTTGCAGAATCTGCTTCTATTGCTCCAACGTCTTGGTTTCATAGTAAACGAAGAGAAGTCGGATCTGGTGCCGTCCAAGTCATTCACCCACCTGGGGATGAGCTTCGAGACGCACAACAATCTCGTTCGTCTGCCGTTAACCAGTGCGAAATTAGTCAGTTGTTACGCTCGCTATTGTCTTCACTCAGACAAAGTTTCAGTGAGGGAATTCATGAAACTAATAGGTCTGTGCGGAGCTGCCGTGGATCTCATTCCAATGGGGCGGCTACGCACTTGTCCTCTCCAGGTCTATCTGACTCAGAATTGGAGAGTGAAGATTCATTCGCTCGAGACAGACATCCTCTTGTCAAGCCAAGTGAAACAAGGGATTCAGACTTGGGCAGACATACAGTGGTTAACTCAGGGAGTTCCACTGCAATTACCAGATCCGAGTTTTACGATTATGACGGATGCCAGTCAAACAGGCTGGGGCGCGACACTGAGCCCATCGGATTTGAAGTGTCTTGGGTCATTGGGATCCGCAGTTTCTAAGCAAGCACATCAACATCAAAGAGATGATGTCGATTTGGCTTGCTCTAGTCATTGGATAGACGTTATTCAGAATGCACACGTGCAGATTATGTCCGACAATACGACAGTAGTTGCGTATATTCGGAACCAAGGTGGCACTCATTCCATTCCGTTGCTCAATCTAACGGAAAGAATCCTTCTGTTTGTACTAGAACATCAGATTCTTCTCTCCGTCCGTCATATTCCGGGTCGTCTGAACGTCTTAGCAGACTCCCTTTCACGGAGGGGTTGCCTGTTGCCGTCAGAATGGACTCTCAACAAGCAAGTATTCAATCAGATTTGCTACCAATGGGAACAGCCAATGATAGATTTATTTCCGACACATCTTAACAATCAGTTGCAGACGTATGTGTCACCTTGTCCGGATCCTTGAGCTTTTGCAGTAGACGCTCTCTCGATCTCTTGGGACGGAATGATAGGATATGCGTATCCTCCAGCGCCGTTGATTCAGCAGATATTGCTCAAGATAAAACAATCGCAATGCAAGATGGTAGTTGGTAGCATCTCTGCCTCCACAGAGACCGTGGATAAATCTACTCAGGTGTCTGTTGTGGGACATGCCAAGGAAGCTTCCTCAACGAGAAGATCTTCTTTCGCAAGGAAAATCGCGCATCCTCCATCACAATCCGCAAGGTCTAAACCTTCACGTATTTCCGTTGTGCGGTCCTTCTTGCACAGAAAACTTTTTACAGGACGAGCAGTGGACGCGATTTCAAACTGTAGGAGGACCCCCCTCTTCGCTAAACTATGCTGCTAAGTGGAATGTCTTTTGTCAGTGGTGTGGAGATCATTCCGTAGATATTTATGATCCTTCCATTCCAGACATTGTAAACTTTCTAGCATACTTGTTTGATGAGATTAATCTGCAGCCTATCACCATTAAGGGTTATAGGTCTATGCTATCTGATACCTATGCACATTATGATAGCTTGATGATTGGAACTAATGTCTCTTTATCTAAGTTAGTTAGAAATTTTTCAATAAATAGACCTAGAACCCTTAGATTAATTGCGAAGTGGAATTTGGCCTGGGTTCTTCTTAAGCTAAAAGAAGTGCCTTTTGAGCCTCTTGACACAGTGGACTTCAAATTCTTAACATATAAGACAGCTTTTCTCTTAGCCTTCTCTTCCGCTAGAAGAGTTAGTGAGCTTCATGCACTATCTGTGGAGGATTCTCACTACTGTAGCATTGGTAATACTATTACCTTTACCACCAATGTTGGATTTTTGGCTAAGAATCAGGCTCCTAATAAGTATCCTGAACCTATTGTTATTAAGGCCCTTCCATCATCTGATGGGCATAGGCCTTTACTGTGTCCTGTTAGAGCAATACGTATTTACAAACGTAGATCTGAGTTCATCAGAAAGGGACTTAAGCATTTCTTTCTGTCTTTGATACCTAATAGAAAGGATATTATGGTTCATTCTATTGCTAGATGTATTCAATTAACTATTCGTACTGCTCATGAAAAATTATCTTCTTCTCAGCTGTCGACACTCAAGATCTCAGCTCATGAAGTAAGAGCTCTTTTACTTCTTGGGCCTATGATAATTGTATTGCTATTACTGATCTAATGAAGGCTGCATATTGGTCTCAACCTTCCACATTCACTAATTTTTATCTCAGAAATATTGAGTCCATTTCTGGAGACCTCCATTGTTTAGGTCTGTTATCAGTTGCTCAGAATATTATCCACTAAACAGTTGCAACTATAGTTATGTAGGCTTTCTGTTCCGTCAGTGACTCTGTCCTGCTGCCCTCTTCGCTCTGGGGTATTTGACCCAGGGCAAGGGGAAGGGGGGGGGGGGTGTTCCCTTAGGTCACCTGCTTTATAGTGAAAAGCAAGGGAATACCTCCCCTAGAGTCAGTATTTCCGAGTCGGGACCGGGATGGTTTTAAAGTTTAAAGCTAATGTTTACTCATCCACGTAATATTTTTATAGTGTAGCTCAGTGTGAAGCATATGTATATGTCATGTGTCAAATGAGCGTTAATATACAATCCTTGGATGCTTTCAATGAATATAAAGAGTCTCATTTCTCTGGACTTCCTTTATTTATTGGCTTACCTTTAAAAATATTAGTATAAAGGGTTATACTGAATGTTAATAGAGATCATTGATTATTATTATGCTGAATTACTGATCGGTATTGTGTCTTTCTTCTTTAATATAAATAAGAAAGATACATTAAAAGCCTATCTCTTCTTTTCTCCTGGAGAGGATATTCTATTATAGATAATTGAGCTTATTGGATTTTCCTTTATGTCCTAGGCCCTCCAGCCTATTTACTATTCAGCTAAGTCTGGGTCATTGGTACAGTATAAAAATGTTAAAAAATTTATAGTAATTTATATATTTTTTATACTTAACAGTGACCCAGATGGGGATGGCCCTCCCAGGAGTTGGGAACTCATACCTCCCCGCTGAGTACATAACGCTTACCAGGCACTGGTTGTAAGAATGATAATTGGCACCAATTTCGGGACCTCCTTGACACTGCACATGTGCAGAGGAGTAAATGTATGGAGGACCATATGGGACATTACTTTTCGGTTTTTGATGCAAATTTGGGGGATGGGGGGGGGAAGGGGGGGGGGGGGCAAAATTTGTGTTTGGCGCAGAATTAAGGAGTTTAACACCAGCTAAGTCTGGGTCATTGGTAAGTATAAAAAATATATAAATTACTATAAATTTTTTGACTTCTTTATATTTTATATAGGCCCTATGCTTTTCAAATTTTACCAACAGGGCCTCTAACACCCCACAGATATGTGGATGCCATTGGAACCAGCTCCAAGAGCTGGTGTCAATAACATCCATATTTGTGTGTTTTTTATGGTTATTGGCAAAGTTTCATAATTTTTGGCAATGATTCATATTTTATGTTTTGTTGTGCGCTTTTTTATGTTTACAGTATGAACATATGCTAATAAGGGGGGGGGGGGGGGGGGTAAAATCGGTTACGTGATTTAAGGACTATTTCCATGTATTAACTCCATAACACCACCCACGTCGACCATGACCAAGTCCATGACTAGACTTTAGTGCGCTGAGTGCCGACTACTCTGAGTATTCAGCTTCAAAATTCCATAGTCATTTCAACACTATCTAGAAAAAGTGATGGTAGCACATCCGTACAATGATACCCATAAACCAGGTACCCAATACTACCCAGATTTGCATAAGGTACCTGATTTATGGGTATCATTGCCTGGACGATCTATTTAGAAAAATGTATAAGAATCTGATATAAGGAACTCACAACTGCGATCTGGGACTTACTGACTGAGAATGACGCCAACGTAATAATCAGTTAAGTATTGTAATTGTTGTTACGGCCTTCAGTCTCAGCTTTCTCAGCAGTTTCCAATTGTTTGTAAGAGTTAGGGTGCTTGCTTTTTAAATGGTTTCTGAGATTTGTCGTTGTAAATCTTTTTGAAGACAAGCCCCCATGAGAAATTAAATTACTACAGTTGTTGCATTTCGTCTTCTGGTCGGTTGGCGAACTGGTAGTGAAAAAATCCCAGAGTTTACTGCGCTGTTTCATTCCCGACATTGTTGAGAGATTGAACAAGAATAAAACAACACTGCCCCGATCTTTTTGAACTTGATGAAAATCATCAAGTGCAATCGTAGTCCACATCAAGAGGCTTAGATTTCACCAATGAAAATTAATTGTGCTACAATTGAGAGAAATCAGTGGATGTAGCAGCTGCATCACAGCATGGGGAAGTGGCCAGTTCTCAGAGTTATTTCAATTTATTTGCGATACTGTGTCAATCTCCATTCCGACATTGGACTGACGACAATCTCTCTCCCTGTGTGAGAGCCGCATGTTTGATGTAAACTTCAAAGGAATCAAAGCCATCAAAGGAAATATATTTCCGTGCGATGATTAAAGCCTGACGACACCAAGGTCGCACAAAATACACACAGTCCTTTCATTCTAACATCCTACCTTTGAAATACATTTAATACAAGTGATATTTTCAAGGTCAGAGAACTTCCAGTGGGGTTTAGAAAATATACGGACTACACAACATGGGTACTCAATTAATAATCGTAATTGGCTGATTATGACTGAATAATCAGTAATTGGTTCACAGACCTATGATATAATCGGTTGATCATTATCAGTTATTGTCAAACATTCATTCAGACATTAGCTAAGGTAAAATTAGAAACTATGTGTATTCAGAAATTACATCTTGGCATTGTTTACTTCCAGTCACTTTCAGGCAACTGTGTTTATATCTTTGCAATGTCATGTCTTCTGAAATTTTGTCTGCATTAACCCTTACGGGTCTATTTCTGACTTTCACGACCTCAAAGCAGGTGCCCTTAACATGCAATCATGAGGAGGTCCTGCTAACAACAGACAAATTACCTAGGCAGTGGCTTCTAGTCAAGTCTTTGCAGCCTGATCAGGCAGCGAAGACTTGACTAGAAATCACTAAGCCATTGGACATGTTCAGGCTGTGGTCTAGTTGGAATTCAGAGCAGTTGTCCAGGCCCTAAAGGGTTAAAGTTTTTTAATTACTGATTTTAAGTAATTTTCTGTTGCTTCTGATGTCTTACACTTTGCTAACAGTGCATTTTTTACATGCTCTTTCAAGTAGATGCAAAAACTGAGAGTTCGTAGTTTTTCAAATTAATGGCTTATTGTCCCTTTAATTTTTAAAGTTATTGCATAGGATTATGGTCCAATTTAATCTTTCTTTTTTTTCTTCAGGTGTCAAAATTAGATCTGGAGAAATTTTCAAAGCCACATTCCAAGATGTAGGTCCAGATAGACCGATAAGGGGAGCCAGAAATTTTACAGGACCACAAGAGGTATAATCAAAAGTAGGCTATGCTAAATGTGAATGTTTCTAGGAATTGGGTTCCAGTAATACTCACCAAGAATCTGAATGGATTCCCATCCAGTCCATTAATCAGATTTGAAATTTGTGTGTTTTACTTGTTCAAAGATGAACTGGCAACAAAGGGATGTTGAGACCAGGGCTTGATCGATGGAAATTGAGGAGTGGCTTTTTTGGGAGTGCATTATGAAAAAATGTTTGGCTAATAATTTTGATGTTATGACATCCATGTGTAGTGGTTTAAATCACTTTGTTCTTTTTTGCAGCAGTTGTATGTTTTACCCAGGCCTTTAGATTAGATCAAATTCACAGTGCTTAATGTTATCCCCAAATATGGCCACGCCCCCAAATTATGAGAGCCGTGGGCATGGAATACTCAATAAACATGATAATTTATGATATAATTGGCATCTGGGACACATAATATATTGTTGTCAAATCCAAATGGAAACCCTGACATAATTCTCTAAGAATTTGATGTTAATTGCAGAAAGATAATACTATCCCATTGGAATCTGATGACCTTAGAGCTCGGCAACTTTATGTTAAAATGACGTTGGCCCAATTTGGTGTCTTTTTTGCTCACCTTGACAAAGTCAAGCTGAGCTTATCTAATCGCTCTCCGTCCGTCAACACCATGTTTTGGTCTTCTCCACCAAAACCTCTTGGCCAATTCAAGTGAAAGTTTGTGTGAGTGATGGTCCCGAAGGGGCACTGCATTTTTGTGCGACTCAAAATGTCCAGCACCATTGGGAGGGGGTGGGGAAATGCTGCAAAATATTTTTAAAATCTTCTTATGAGTATATGACTTGATATTTGTTTGGGAGCTTCCTTTTGAGGTGTAGAATCAAATTTGTTCAAACATAGTTCATGAAGCAATATTTGGCTTTGTAATGGGAGGGGTAAGATTTTTGGCCCCGCCCAAAATTTCTATATTTTTATACCACAACCAATGGCCCAGACTAGCTGGTGCTAAGTCAATTTAATTCAGGGCCAAACACAAATTTTGCCCCCCAGTCCCCAAAATTTGCATACAAAACCAAAAAATTCAAGTCCTATCTGATCCTGCATGCTTTTGTTATCTGTGCACGCCTAGTATCCAGGAAGGTACCAAAATTGGCGCAAACCATCATTCTTTGTTTGGCCCTAAAATCAGTAACAATGATCTGACATCTGTGCTTTAAAATCTCCTTTTTATATGTACCCATACTATGTATGGTACACATAATGTCGTCATCCGGGGTAGCCATCCGTCGTTCGTCCATCCTTTGTCCGTCCATCTGTCCGTCTGTCCATCCGGCGTCCGTATCCATTTCTTTGTCATTCGATAACTTGAAAAATATTGCTTGGCTTGTCAAGTTACTTTATATTTGTGTTCAGGTTACTGATGTGCCGAGCTGTATAGTTTTTGGTGTAAATCTGATAATTTGATCCTAAGATATTAACCCTTTATCCTTCAAATTGAAAATTCCTCCAATCCCTTTGGCATTCGATAACTTGAAAAATATTGCTTGGATTGTCAAGTTACTTTATATTTGTGTTCAGATTACTGATGTGCCGAGCTGTATATTTTTTTTTGTCCGTCCGTCTGTCCGGCCGTCCGTCGGTCTGTCCGGGCCAACATTGGGGGTTAAGGGGATATTATTATTAGGGCCTACCTCCAAATTAAGGTAGTGTTAGGGTTAGGAGTGGGTTAGGGTTAGGGGTAGCTCCAGAGTAGGGCTTAAGGTTGGGGAGGGTTAGGTGCCAGGGGGGGGGGGGGGGGGGGGGGGTTAGGGTTGGGGTCGGGGGGGGGGGGGGGTAGTTTTAGTAGCCCCTAAACCGAAAAATAGCTCCAAATCCTATTGGTTTGGCTAGGGTGGGGTTGTGTCAGGTGTGGGGTGGGGGTTAGGGTAGCCCCAGAGTAGGGCTTAAGTTTGGGGGGTTAGGTTCCAGGGGTGGGTGGGGGTTAGGGTCTGGGGTGGGGTTTAGGGTCAGGGTGGGGTAGGGTTAGGGTGTGGTTTTTTGGTGACGGGTGGGGTTAAGGTTAAATATAAGTTCTAGGGTGGAGGGGGTGGGGTTTTGGGTAAAATAAGGTTTTGGACATACAAAATGTTTTTTTGGTAGCCCATAAACCCGAAATGTTGGAGCGTCCGTCCGGCGTCCATATCCATTTCTTTGTCATTCGATAACTTGAAAAATATTGCTTGGATTGTCAAGTTACTTTATATTTGTGTTCAGGTTACTGATGTGCCGAACTGTATAGTTTTTGGTGTAAATCTGATAATTTGATCCTGAGATATTAACCCGTTATCCTTCAAATTGAAAATTCCTCCAATCCCTTTGGCATTCGATAACTTGAAAAATATTGCTTGGATTGTCAAATTACTTTATATTTGTGTTCAGGTTACTGATGTGCCAAGCTGTATAGTTTTTGGTGTAAATCTGTAATTTTGATCCTGAGATATTAACCCTTTATCCTTCAGATTGAAAATTCCTCCAATCCCTTTGGCATTCAATAACTTGAAAAATATTGCTTGGATTGTCAAGTTACTTTATATTTGTGTTCAGGTTACTGATGAGCCGAGCTGTATAGTTTTTGGTGTAAATCTGTTATTTGATCCTGAGATATTAACCCTTTATCCTTCAAATTGAAAATTCCTCCAATCCCTTTGGCATTCGATAACTTGAAAAATATTGTTTGGATTGTCAGGTTACTTTATATTTGTGTTCAGGTTACTGATGTACCGAGCTGTATAGTTTTTTTTGTTTGTCCATCTGTCCGTCCGTCCGTCCATCCGTCGGTCTGTCCATTCGGCATCTATATCCATTTCTTTGTCATTTGATAACTTGAAAAATATTACTTGGCTTGTCAAGTTACTTTATATTTGTGTTCAGGTTACTGATGTGCCGAGCTGTATAGTTTTTGGTGTAAATCTGATAATTTGATCCTGAGATATTAACCCTTTATCCTTCAAATTGAAAATTACCCCAATCCCTTTGGCATTCGATAACTTGAAAAATATTGCTTGGATTGTCTAGTTACTTTATATTTGTGTTCAGGTTACTGATTTGCCGAGCTGTATAGTTTGTGGTGTAAATCTGATGATTTGATCCCGAGATATTAACCCTTTATCCTTCAAATTGAAAATTCCTCCAATCCAAAGGGCATTCGATAACTTGAAAAATATTGCTTGGATTGTCAAGTTACTTCATATTTGTGTTCAGGTTACTGATGTGCCGAGCTGTATAGTTTTTGGTGTAAATCTGTTATTTTGATCCTGAGATATTGACCCTTTATCCTTCAAATTGAAAATTCCTCCAATCCCTTTGGTATTCGATAACTTGAAAAATATTGCTTGGATTGTCAAGTTACTTTATATTTGTGTTCAGGTTACTGATGTGCCAAACTGTATAGTTTTTGGTGTAAATCTGATAATTTGATCCTGAGATATTAACCCTTTATCCTTCAAATTGAAAATTCCTTCAATCCCTTTGGCATGAGATAACTCAAAAAATATCAATCCGATTGTCATGTTACTTCATATATATGTTCAGGTTACTGATTTGCTGTGCTGTATAGTTTTTTATGTAAATCTGATAATTTGATCCGGAGATATTAACCCTTTATCCAACAAATTACACACTCCTCTAATCCATTTCTATATGTACCCATACCATGTATGGTGTACATAATGTCGGCATCAGGGGTGGCCCTCCGTCATACAGCTTTCTACTAGTTGCGTGTATGGGAACACATCTGACAATTTCATCGGCCTGTTTTTTGAGGATGCCAGACACAAATCAAAGAAAGAATTGGTGGATCCAAGGCTGTAAATGGCTGATGGAAGTGAACAACGGTGGTTTCAAAAGTTCAGGGCTGTAACTTTATAATAATTATAAAAATTATTTCATGTTTACCATTTTTGGGACATGCGCCTGACGTCATCATTCTTGCTAATGATTAATCCACTGTTTGTTAAGTGTTCCTTCCCTATCCTTCCATGAAGCCCTCCTGTTAACACGTTGAGTGCCACTACGAGTTATCTCGTAGTATGCAACTTTCGCAGGTTGCCACTACGAGTTATCTCGTAGTATTACCCATGTCATGTATTTGGCAAATGAAAGCAGTATGATAGGTCGGAACACCACGGAAGCCAGCAAGAATGTCTCAGTAAATCATATTTGTGGGTTTGATCGATTGGCTCTCCTTCCAGCGTGGGGCTGACTCGATTCACTGTAACGTACTGACATGCGCAAATGCAGTGGATGACTAGCGGGATGTGTTTTCGACCTTACGTCGGGACTTGGACGAAATACATGTGCAAGCAAAAAAAAAAGCTGAATACTTCTAAACCGTCATATGCAAATCCAATTGCTCACGCTGGGTTCCCCTGTTGTTCTCAATATGGTAGAGGGGGTGGGGGAGGGGGGGGGGTGAAAAAGCCACCCTTGGCTTCCTGAACCAAGCTGTGAATGATCTATAAAAGAGACAGCTGTACTCGGAGATAAATTAATTTGTCAAACGATAATCATAGAGAAATTGAATTTGAATAAAAAAAATCATGCAGCAAATTATGACTGTTCCGTACAGTTACTGGTGGAAATGTTACTGGTGGTAAAGTCTGAAACATGTGTCCACACACAAGGCAGGGCAGTCTGGGCAAACCACGCACCAATACCTTGTCTCATGCCTCACACCATTTCGGGTGCAAATTCAACAGGGTTTAGTGGGTCGATCCTTTTTTTCGCTTGGTGGAATAGGAGCTAAGTAATGAAATGATGCCACGTTCATTACGGGTATATTAAAAGCGACTGAACTTGTTGGATTGCTTGTGTTTGCGATGGAAACACCATCTCCAAGAAGATTGAGAATAACTGCTTCACGAAATTTCAGCATTGTCATTTTCTTCTCGCCGCTCATCTGAGTGTACAACACGTGACTATTCACTATGAAAACCTCCATGATGTGCAATGCCAATTTTTTGTACCAGCGAATCGTTTTTCGTAGCGATGAATAATAAGAAAGAAGCTGATCTGAATGATCGATGCCACTCATTCCACTATTGTAATCATGGATAATGCTAGGTTTCACTATGATATTACCCTTTCGATTAGGTAAGCCAATCATTTCGGCGGCATGCTTGTTAGTTATGGTAAGCACATCTCTCTTATCTTTCCACTTGCAGACAACAGTTGAATCGGATGTCGCCCATGTAACTTCTCCTTTCTTAAGTTTTTTTTTTGTCATAAACTTTGGATTTTCTTTGCGATCGGTTCTCAACGTTCCACAAATGTAAGTTGACTGCTTAGTCAGTTCCTTGGTCAGTTTCACGGAGTTATAATAATTGTCAGTATACACGGAATAGCCTTTCCCCAAGTAACCATCCATGAGATCTAACACAACAGCACCCGACTGGCCAAAATTCATAGGATCTGGCACTTTTTTCCCAGAATAAACTCTCATCCGGAGCACCATACCATGCGACTCACATAACTCAAACAGTTTGATTCCATACTTATGTCTTTTGTTTTTTATGTATTGTCTGAATAAAAGTCTTCCACGCCATAAAACCATTGACTCATCAACACAAATTTGTCTGTCAGGAGTATAAACCTTATCCATGGTGTTATTGAGGTGGTCTAACATTGATCGGATTTTGAATAAACGATCGTCGTGTGGTGTGTTATTGTCCACGAAATGCCAGAATCTCAACAGGAGCTGAAATCGGTTCCTGTTCATAACTTGGCAGAATAACCCAAATTTATAAATTTGTTTCGTGCTCCAATAATGCTGGATTGACGGAAGGTTTATCGGACCCATGTGCAGAAGCAATCCTAAGAACTTTCTCATCTCTGATGCGTCCGTTGGTTTCCATGCACGAAGTCGAGATCTCCGGCGTGATGGGCGCTGCATATTTATCTCCCTCTCCGCGTACCGGTTCGTTTCCTCGACCATAAATTCAATAATATCATAAGAAAGAAAGATATCCATAAACGCGCCAGGGCTTGCATCAGTGGACATTTGGATCTTCAAACCAGGTGTTTGATTGAAGGAGAATATCGGTGGATCTTTTCTTGAAAATGACCATTTCACAGTCTGTACCGGAGCATCTCCACCTCCTGAAGCTATTTTACGTTTTTTTGTTGCAATCGGGTTGTTTGCACCCCTTGCGCTGTTACCAATCTGCCTTGTTCCACCCCTTGTACGCACACCTCCACATCCACGAACTACAACTTATGGAGGATCATCCGGCTCCACATATACGTCTTCATTTATACCACTGTTACCATTTGAGTCTGAGTCCAAACCTGTATCAGAGTCTGAAGCACTAGAATTCGGGCTTTCCTCGCTTGATTCCAGATTGTAATCACTACTGGATGAAATCAACTTGTCCTCACATGAACTGAGTTCATCAGATTCCACATCGGACTCACCATCTGTTGCCATAATCATGTCTGTAACCTGTTCCGTCGTGTACCGAGCCATAATTTATACTTATGTGGCAATTAATAGCATTGCAAGAGGAACACCAGGCATGTATTTCGTTTTTGCCGTGAAAAAGACTTGTTCACGTAAAGTTTTACGTCATAGGTGACGCGGAGAACGTGTAAAATACAGAGTACGAGATAACTCGTAGTTGGCATCGATGGTGAGAAAATCTCAAATTCTTCGCACCAGTGCCGGCTACGAGTTATCTGGTAGTATTAGAAATTGCTGTATCGGACATCTAGAATCACGTTACCGTCGGATACATGCTTCAACAAAGTCAAAATATAAAGCACTGAGCATACGGAATGTTCCGTGATTTGGCAAACTGGGAAAAATCATAACTGGTTTCCGGCAGTCAACGTGTTAAACTTCTAAGCTTTTTGGCTATTTTTTAGCTCATCTTGACAAAGTCAAGCTGAGCTAATCTCATCGCTCTCCGTCCGTCGTCCGTCGTCTGTCGTCCGTCGTCTGTCGTCCGTCGTCCGTCAACACCATGTTTTGGTCTTCTCCTCCAAAGCCACTGGGCCAATTCAAGTGAAAGTTTGTGTGAGTGATGGTCCCAAAGGGGCATTTCATTTTTGTTCAACTCAGCATGCCCAGCCCCATAGGGAGGGAGTGGGGGAAAATGCTCCAAAATATTTTTAAAATCTTCTTCTCAAGAACCAGTGTATACAATGACTTGATATTTACTATGGAGCTTCCATATGAGGTGTAGAATCAAGTTTGTTCAAACGAAGTTCGTGAAGTAATATTTGGCTTTGTAATTGGAGGGGTAAGATTTTTGGCCCCGCCCAAAATTTCTATTTTCTGAACCGATGGTCCGGTATGAACCAAATTTGGTTTGTGGTAGTATCGGGTCATAAGTACTTGACCCATGCAAAAAAAAAAAATTCCCACATCCCCATGGGAACCCTGGGAGCTAAAAATAGAAATATTTTCAAACGCCCATATTTCCCAAACCCCACGGAACAGAGAGCTTTTATTTGGTATGAAGTATCCTTATGACCAGTAGAATTGAATGGTAAAAAAAAATTGCCATCGGTTATGTTAGGGTGTTCTGTAATGGGCATCGAAAAAATGCTGAGTCAGCATATTTGCAAAAATTTTAAAAAATCTTTTCTCCAGAACCAATCATCAGAATCTTTTGATATTTGGTATACAGCATTCATAGGGGGGTCAGAGAAAAGCTTGTTGAAAAAAACTCATTGGTTCATATTTGGGCTCTCTACAGGAGCCCGAAGTTTTAACATAGGGTAATAGGGGGAATATTCTTTAAAAACTTTCTTCTTCAGAACCACCAGCCAGAATCTTTTAATATTTGGTATACATCATTGTTATGAGGGTCAGATTCTAGATTGTTCAAACCAAGTCCCTAGGTTAATATTTGGGCTTCCTACGGAAGCCCAAATTTTATCTTTGTTCAATATGGAGGGTAATTTAAAAAAATCTTCTTCAGATCCATCAGTCAGAATGCTTTGATATTTGGTATGCAACATCTCTATGGGGGTCAGATTCAAGTTTGTTCAAATCAGATCCCTAGGTATATATTTGGGCTCACTATGGTAGCCCAAATTTTTACTTAGTGCAATATGAGGAAATTTCTTTAAAAATCTTCTTCAGATCCACCAGTCGGAATGCTTTTATATTTGGTATACAACATCTCTAGGGGGGTCAGATTCCAGGTTGTTCAATTCGAGTGCCTAAGTTAATATTTGGGCTCCATATGGGAACATGAAATTTAACTTAGTACAATATGAGGGAATTTCTTCAAAAATCTTCTTCAGATTCACTTGTCAGAATGCTTTCACATTTGGTATACAACATCTCTAGAGGGGTCAGATTCAAATTTGTTCAAATCGGATCCATAGGTTAATATTTAGGCTCACTATGGTAGCCCAAATTTGAACTTAGTGCAATTCGAAGAAATTTCTTAACAATTTCTCTTCTTCAGATCCAACAGTCAGAATGCTTTCATATTCGGTACACAACATCTCTAGGGAAGTCAGATTTAACTGTGTTCAAATCAAGAGCCTGGGTTAATATTTGGGCTCTCTATGGGAGCCGGAATTGGCCATTTTGCTGAAGAATTAAAAATTTTGTATTCAGTACCCTCTAGAGGTACTAAGATTAATCCACATAGGTTGTATCAAGGGGCTTCATGGGGGAGCTCTTCATTTTACTTATGATCAACTGAAGAAAAGGCATGATGCCCAGATTATTTTTGTCACTCCTGAGGGACTCAAGGATTGACAGTGTAGCCTATGGAGATGGCTTGCTTAATGTAGACTCATTCTTGGACTCTGTTTAAATTGTGTTCTGTACAAGATGAGCGCTTCAGGCCCCGTGGGGCCTCTTGTTTATTGACATTTTTTATTAAATTTTTTTGGAGTTTAACGTGTATTACAGAATGTTTATTCTGTTTATCCCCATGGTTACATCCTCACCGTAGGGGTGTTAGGTCATTTTGGTCTTGCAATTTCTATCCGATGTACCGTTTTCTCTTTGTATGAAGATCTAGCTTTGCATCTGGTAGCATTTAAATTGGTTACTAACTTTGGGCGTTTTGTGTGCCTGATGTCTTGTTTCCGTTTTTTTTCCTTTGACGTTGTTTACATTGGCAACGTCATCAAATATATGTAGTATTTAATATTATATTACTGTCGAATTACTGTAGGATACATTGATTACGATTCCGGTAGTGTAGCTAAAAAAATTTGGATTTTGTCCACACTTAGGCTCTATCGGGATGCCCTTGGGCTCATGATGTTCCCTTGGGAAACTTAGGCATTTTCTAAAAAAAATTTCGAAATTTTTTTTATAATTTTTTCGAATTTAATTTTGTTTGCTATTATTCTTGTATCTTTATCATATATTTTGTTGTGGAGTTTGTAGGAGTGCTATCAACTTTGTATTTTGATTGTAATTATGAAAGCTTACTGCTCTAAATGCAAGGCGAGGAAGTCTTCCTCGGATTTACATGCTTGTTGCCTTGCCTGTAGTCGATGCACGCCTACGGATTCTTGTTCTACATGTGTACATTGGGATGACAGACGTTGGAGATGGGTGTCACGGTACGTCGTTGGTGATGAGGTTCCTATGCCGGAGTTCTCACCGCAAGATAATTAGAGTTTTTCGTTAGTCTATGAACAAGCTACAAAGAAAGCTTCCAGTGCACTGCTACTGAAGTCTGCATCTCAACAACATGCTTCAGCAGACCTGGTTAAGCGAGGCCGTTCCACTTCACAATCAACTAAAGGGAACTCCACGCAAGGATACAAGAAACCCTCTTATACTTACTCCGGAGGTTGTCAGTATAGCGACTCGGGAAAGGGGCGCAGGTCTGGTCGAGACTATAGGTCAGTTGCCCCTAAGCCGACGGGACTAGGTTCTTCGCGGGGAGGACGTAGTTTCTCCTCCCGTAAGTCGTACAGGTCATGGACAAGACCTCTATTGCTTGCCAGATGGCGGAAGGTTATCAAACTTCGAGAGAAACTGATAGAAGTCACGGAAGATCAGTGGGTGAGAAGTGTAGTCTCGGAAGGGCTACGGCTATCATTCCGAGCAAAACCCCCACTTACAAGATGTCCATGTCTCTCCTAGCGGAGGTACAGGCTCTCTTATTAAAGGAAGCAATAGAGGTCGTCGAGAATCAAAATTCTCATGGTTTTTACAGTCACCTGTTCCTCGTACCGAAGCCAGACGGCTCATTCCGACCGGTAATAGACTACTTGAGCTGGATAAACAAGTTGATCGAAGCTCTAAAGTTCTATATGGAAACCATTCAGTAAGTAAGAGCGAGCATTTCAGTGGACGACTATGTGGCAAGCATAGATCTAAAGGACGCCTACTTTCATGTCCTGGTACATCCGGCATTCAGAAAGTACCTGTGTTTTTCCGTGCAAGGAAAGGTTTATCAGTTCAGAGCAATGTGCTTCGGACTGGACCTAGCTCCTTGGGCTTTCACTCGTATAATAAACTCGGTAATGTCATACTTCCGAGCTCATTCGTCTGTGGTATCGTCGGCTTACTTGGACTACATTCTTCAGAGATACAGCAACAGAATTATTCTTCAGAACGATGTTCAGAGTCTGCTTCAATTGTTCCGACGTCTCGGTTTCATAGTAAATGAGAAAAAGTCGGATCTAGCTCCGTCCAAATCGTTCATTCACTTGGGAATGAGCTTCGAGACTCATAACAATCTGGTTCATCTGCCGTTACCCAGAGCGAAATTAGTCAGTTGTTATGCTCACTTTTGTCTAAACTCTCCTGCAGTAACAGCGAGGGAGTTTATGCGACTGATGGGGCTGTGCGGAGCGGCTGCGGATCTTATTCTGATGGGCCGTTTGCACACTCGTCCCCTCCAGATATTCTTTACTCAGAACCGGAGTGTGAAGACTGATTCGCTCGAAACCAGGATTGTTTTAACGGACCTAGTAAAACAGAAGGTTCAGATTTGGGCAGATCTCCAGTGGTTGACTCAGGGAGTTCTGCTTCAACTGCCGGATCTGGCTTTCACGATTATGATGGATGCAAGTCAGATGGTCCTGCAGACTTTAAGTGTCAGGGTCTTTGGGACTCTCGGTTCCTAGAGAAGCACATAAATATCAAGGAGATGACGTCCATCTGGCTAGCACAACAACATTGGATTCGTCAAATAGCAAATGTCCATGTTCAAATTCTGTCGGACTACTCGACAGTAGTAGCTTACCTCAGGAACCAAGGTGGCACTCATTCGATTCTGTTATGCGAATTAATGGAGAAGATTCTCCTATTCATTCTGAATCATCATGTTCATCTCTCAGTCCGCCATATACCGGGATGTCTGAACGTACTAGCAGACTCGCTCTCTCGGAAAGGTCACCTGTTACCATCAGAGTGGACTCTCAACAAGCGAATATTCAGTCAGATCTGCCACCAGTGGAATCGTCCCATGATAGATCTTTTTGCGACACACCTAAACAATCAGTTACCGACGTTCATGTCGCCATGTCCAGATCAATGAGCATACTCAGTAGACGCTCTATCAATCTCATGGGACGGAATGATAGGATATGCATATCCTGCTCTGTTGATTCAGCAGATTCTGTTAAAAATCAAACAGTCTCACTGCAAAATCCTGCTTGTAACACCTCTGTCGTCACAGAAACCTTGCATCAGTCTTCTCAGGTGTCTGTTATGGGACATTCCCCGGAAGCTTCCTCCTCAAAAGGATCTTCTATATCAAGTCACGCACACTGCATCACAACCCGGAAGGTCTCAACCTTCACGTATTTCCGTTGTATGGTCCGAGCAGTGGACGCAATTTTTAACTGTAGGAGGACCTCTTCTTCGTTGAATTATGCAGCGAAGTGGAGGGTTTTCTTCCTTTGATGTATGGATCAGTCTGTAGACATCTATGATCTGTCCATTCCACAGATTGCCAATTTCCTGGTCTACCTGTTTGACGTACTCAAACTGCAGCCCATCACTATTAAGGGCTATAGGTCTATGTTATCAGACACTTTTGCTCATCATGATAACTTTGGATCAGATACGTCTTTATCCAAGCTAGTTAGAAATTTCTCTATTAATAGACCTAGAACCCTCAGATTAATTCCAAAATGGAATTTGGCTTGGGTTCTGTTGAAGCTTCAAGAAGCTCCTTTTGAGTCGTTAGACGATGTAGTGTTCAAATTCTTGACCTGTAAAATATGGCTTTTCTCTTAGCCTTTGCATCTGCCAGAAGAGTTGGTGAATTTCATGCATTATCTGTCGATGATTGCCATTACCGTAGTGTGGGTAATAATGTTACCCTGACTACGGAAGTGGGATTTTTGGCTAAGAATCAGATTCTGGATAAGCGGCCGGAGTCTATTGTCATTAAGGCTTTACTGTCCTCGGATAACCGTAGACATTTGCTGTGTCCAGTTTGAGTAATGCACATTTATAAACGTCAATCGGATTTTATTAGAAAGGGAAGAAAAAGATTCTTTCTTTCACTGATTCCTAACAGAAAAGATATATATGTTCATTCTATCGCTAGATGGATTCAGTTGGCAATACGTATTGCCTATTAAAGTTTATCTTCGGATCAACGTTCTGTCAACTAGATTTCAGCGCACGAGGTTAGAGCACTGTCCACTTCTTGGGCTTATTCTAACAGTATAGCCATTACTGATCTTGTGAAGGGTGCATTCTGGACACAGCCCACTTCATTTACCAAGTTTTACCTTAGAAATTTGGAGTCCATCTCCGGTGACCTTAGATCTTTGGGTCCTCTTTCTGTTGCTCAGAATGTCGTCCATTAATATTACATCTACAAGGTGTTTAGGCAGTCTGCTTGAGCATTGACGCCATTCCACTGCCCTCTTCATTCTGAGGAATTTATCCTCTTATGTTATCTGGCTTTATAGTGAAAAGCAAGGGAATACCTCTTCGAGATACAGTAGTCCAGCGTCGGTGCTGGGTGGTTTTAATGTGTAGCTCGGTGTGAAGCAATAACTATGTCTCATTTATGTGATGTTTTTAAAGTGTAGCTCGCTGTGAAGCATTTGTATATGTTACATGTCATACGAGAGTTAATATACAATCCTTGGACACTTTTACATGAGTATAAAGTGTCTCATTCTCTGGACTAGCTTTATATATTGGTTTCCTTCACCGAATTAGCATAACGGGTTATGCTGGCATTAAATGGAGAAATTATGTAATTCTCAATTACATTGTTGGTGTTATGCTATTCTCTTTTCTTATAAAAGAGAAGGACATATGTAATTACTATGTCTTCTCCTATTCTCCTGTAGGAGCTGTCCTTTATCGAAGTAATTGAGAGATTGAATTTTCCTCTAAGTCCTAGGCCCTCCAGCCTTTTTACGATTCAGCTAGTCTGGGCCATTGGTTGTGGTATAAAAATATGATAAATTTTAAGTAATTTGTATATTTTTTATATTTACCAATGGCCCAGATGGTGATGGCCCTCCCATGAGTGGGCACTCATACCTCCCCGCTGATTATAACTAGAGATTGGCGGTTGTGATTTTTTCACTTCGGTTTCGGTTTTTTGGGGGGTGAAGTCCCGGGTTTCGGTTTCGTTTTTTTTTCTACTTTATGCATTCTCAACTAATTTTAGGAATTTGGAAGTGAAGAACCAGTGAACTCATGTTCAAGTATAAAGTGAGAGTCTAAGAATGTTTTTTTCCAGGTGAACTTGAATTCATTCAGGTTGTTCATAATTCAAAATTGTTATTGCAAGGTATCAGAAAATCAAATTTAAGCACCTTTAGGCCTCTGACCATGATTTTCAAGGACTGTTATAAGCTTGATGAGATTCTGAGATGGGAAAATTTTGACGCTGTCACCAATGCAAATCATTTAGAGTATTGTAACCATTACTTCATAGGTATCTATAGAAAGAGAATTATTCCCCTTCGATCAGAGCGTAGGCAAAACGTATCTCCATGTGCTTTTGTGCTATAAATAAATATATACACGCAATGTATGACAAGGGGTTCGGAGACGATTTTAGTGTAGAATGTTGCATTAAAACTCTTATCTAATATATAAATGCGAATGTCTGTATCTATATCTCTCTCTATCTCGGTGCCGTGCGGGGTGACCTTGACCTTGAAATTGATGATCTTGACCTTTTATTTCGAAAACGGCTGGGCCAATCGGGCTAAAATTTCATATGTGCGGGTATATTGACCCATCCATCATTTTGCCTTTATCGCAGTGCCCGTGCGTGGTGACCTTGACCTTGAAATTGGTGGCCTTGACCTTTTATTTCGAAAACAGCTGGGCCGATTGGGCTAAAATTCCATATGTGCGGGTATATTGACCCATCGATCATTTTGCCTTTATCGGGGTGCCCATGTGGGGTGACCTTGACCTTGAAATTGGTAACCTTGACCATCTATTTCAAAAACGGCTGATATAACCATCTTCTCCCGTGCAACGCCGGGTAGCACCCGCTAGTATATTTCATATAACTATCTTACCACTAGCACATCTGGGTTTGCACGTTGTGTGTGCATACATTCAAGCAAACTTTAATTTAGTACTTACTGCAGATGATCGTTTTCGCCGATTTCTTGCAGACGATCTCTCATCCAGTAACTTTTTAAGCTTCGGGTAAATTTTTATGCTTTGACTCTATATGTCGAATTATGTTGCTCGTATTTACGTGTTTAGAAGCTATTTCTCTTTTGCAAATACCGCAGGGACAAAATTTTGCCCCCCCCCCCCCTCCACAGACACACCCGATCGTGGATGATATGGGTTAGTTCTAAGAAATAACACCTGCATTTTCAAATTAGCTTGAACGTTGTTCCAGGATACATAGATTATGCATTGTATTAAAGATTAATTAAAAAAAACTGTAACATCGTTTTGCAATTTCGGTGCAACTCGCGGTGTTTTTTTTCACAACCGAAACCGAGTTGTGGCCTCGGTTACCCGCCAGTCTCTAATTATAACATTTAGCAGGCACTGTAGAAAGAATGATGGTTGGCGCCAATTTCAGTACCTTCCTGGGTACTACGCATGCGCAGATAACAACAGTATGGATGACCAGATAGGACTTGAATTTTTCGGTTTTGTATGCAAATTTGGGGGATTGGGGGGGGCAAAATTTGTGTTTGGCCCTGAATTAAATTGAGTTAGCACCAGCTAGTCTGGGCTATTGGTAAGTATAAAAAATATACAAATTACTTAAAATTTGTCATATTTTTATACTAGAACCAATGGCCCAGACCTATCTGGTGCAACCTCAATAATATCAAGGGCCAAACACAAATTTTGAATCCCCAATCCCCCAAATTTGCATACAGAACCGAAATTTGAAAGTCCTATCTGGCCCTCCATACTTTTAGTACTGCGCATGCCCAGTACCCAGGAAGAGACTGGAATTGGCACAAAGCATCATTCTTTTGTTTGGCCCAAGTCAGTAAACATTTAAACTGACATCTGTGCAATAAATTCTCATTTTTAGCTTAACTTGACATAGTCAAGATAAGCTATTGCCATCACACGTGCGGAAGTCTGTTAGTCTGTGAGTCTGAGTCTGTGATGTCTGTTCACATTTTCCTTTAGCACGGGCTACACCCCGCAGTTCTTGTCTGATCGTCACGAAATTTCATATGCAGGTTTGGGGTCATGTCTAGATGAGAATGTCCCCTTTTGGTCGCGATCGGGCAACCGGTATGGCTGCCCGAGCCCAAAACCTGAAAACCATTAGCACAGTCTACAGGTCGTATTTATGAAGGGATTTCATTGTAACTTGGTAGGATGCCTTTGTATAGTGCCTAGATGAGAACGTCCCCTTTTGGGCATGATCTATCAACCGTGATGGCTGCCCAAGCCCGAAACCCAAAAACTTTTAGCACAGTCTGCAGGTCATGTTTAATGTGGAGGGATTTCATTGTAACTTGGTAGGATGACTCCTTATGATGTCTAGATGCGAATTTCCCCATTTGGGCATGATCTGCCAACCGTGACGACTGCCCGAGCCCAAAACCCGAAAACCTTTAGCACAGTCTACAGGTCATATTTATTGAGGAATTTCATTGTAACTTGGTGGGTTGACTTCATACAATGTCTAGATGAGAAAGTCCCCCTTTGGACGTGATTGGGCAACTGTGACGGCTACAGGAGCCCAAAGCCCGAAACCCTTTAGCACAGTCTAGAGGTCATATTTATGAAACGATTTCATTGTAACTTGGCAGGATGACTCCAAATAATGTCTAGATGAGAATGTCCCATTTTGATCGCGATCATGCAGCCTTGATGGGTGCCCGAGCCCAAAAACCTTTAGCATAGGCAAAAGGTCATATTTATGGAAGGATTTCATTGTAACCTGTTAGGTTGACTCCATATAATGCCCAGATGATGACATCCCCTTTCGGTCGTGATTGGTCAGTTGTGATGGCTACAAGTGCCCGAAGCCCGAAAACCTTGAGCACAGTCTACAGGTCATATTTATGAAGGGATTTCATTGTAACTTCTTAGGATCACTCCAGATGATGCTCAGATGAGATTATCCCCTATGGTTGTGATCATTCACCCATGATGGCTGCCCGAGCCCGAAGCCCGAAAACCTTTAGCACAGTCTACAGGTCATATTTATGAAGGGATTTCATTGTAACTTGGTAAGTTAACTTCATATAATGTCTAGATGAGAACGTGCGATCATTCACCCATGATGGCTGCCCGAGCCCGAAGCCCAAAAACCTTTAGCACAGTCTACAGGTCATATTTATGAAGAGATTTCATTGTAACTTGGTAGGTTAACTTCATATAATGTCTAGATGAGAACGTCCCCTTTTGGACATGATTGGGCAACTGTGACGGCTAAAGGTGCCCGAAGCCCGAAAACCTTTAGCACAGTCTACAGGTCATATTTATGGGGGGATTTCATTGTAACTTGGTAGGATGACTCCAAATAATGTCTAGATGAGAACGTCCCCTTTTGGTCGCGATCATTCAGCCTTGATGGGTGCCCAAGCCCAAAAACCTTCAGCATAGGCAAAAGGTTATATAGAAGGATTTCATTATAACATTGTTAGGTTGACTCCATATAATGCCTAGATGATGACATCCCCTTTTGGTCGTGATTTGTCAACTGTGATGGCTACAGGTGCCCGAAGCCCGAAAACCTTGAACACAGTCTACAGGTCATATTTATGAAGGGATTTCATTGTAACTTCGCAGGATCACTCCAGATGATGCCCAGATGAGATTGTCCCCTTTGGTTGTGATCATTCAACCATGATGGCTGCCCGAGAACGAAGCCCGAAAACCTTCACAGTCTAAGGTCATATTTATGAAGGGATTTCATTGTAACTTGGTAGGTTGACTTCATATAATGTCTAGATGAGAACGTCCCCTTTTGGACACGAGTGGGCAACTGTGACGGCTTCAGGGGCCCAAAGCCCGAAAACCTTTAGAACAGTCTACAGGTCATAATTATGAAGGGATTTTATTGTAGCTTGGTAGGATGACTCCAAATAGTGTCCAGATGAGAACGTCTCCTTTTGGTCATGATCATTCAGCCTTGATGGCTGCCCGAGCCCAAAAACCTTTAGCATGTCTGTAGGTCGTATTTATGGAAGGATTTCATTGTAACTGGTTAGGTTGACTCCATATAATGCCTAGATGATGACATCCCCTTTTGGTCGTGGTTGGTCAACTGTGATGTCTACAGGTGCCTGAAGCCCGAAAACCTTTAGCACAGTCTACAGGTCGTATTTGTGGAGGGATTTCATTGTAACTTGGTAGGTTGACTTCATATAATGTCTAGATGAGAACGTCCCCTTTGGACGCAATTGGGAAACTGACGGCTACAGGGGCCCGAAGCCCGAAAACCTTTAGCACAGTCTACAGGCCATATTTATGAAGGGATTTTAATGTAACTTGATAGGATGACTCATTTTGGAATAATTTCATTGTAATTTTGTTGATATATCTTAACCCTTTACCTAACATGAAAAGCAGACGATACTTGCCAAAAAAATTCTTGAATAACTAATTTTTTTCATTTTTTGTCTCAAAAACATAGGTTATGACTCCTCGTTGGAACGAGCTCGACGAGCTCGTTCCAACGATGGGTCATAACCTATGTTTTTGAGACAAAAAATGAAAATATTTTTAAAATTAATTGGCGATTTTTGAGAATAGCGCTGGCCGGTTTTGGCCGTTACGTTGGGTAAAGGGTTAACTGTGAGGGCCACATATATTAACTGTGAGGTCATATTAACCCACCCCTCAGATCTTTAGTACAGTGTACACCTCATATTATTTTTATCATAAACATAGCATACAGGGAACAGAAATGAACATATTCCCAATTATCACAATTCTTGTCTTATTTCATAATCCTTTCATAAACATTGAACATTATCCTTTTCATCAAACACAACACACAAGTTAAGCTACAGTGTCATTGACACTTTCATTGAAGATGCCAGACACAAACCAGTGATGGTTTTCATGGAATCAACAGTATAGCAGGATGTTGGAAGTGAATAACAGTGGTTTTGGATGTTCAGGGCTGTAACTTTATAATATTTTTATACTGTACCAATGACCCAGACTTAGCTGGTGCTAACTCTAACAAAACCAGGGCCAAACACAAATTTTGCCCCCCAATCCCCAAAATTTGCATCCAAAACAAAAAGAAATCATGTCCTAAAGGACCTCCATACTACGCCTCTACTGCGCATGCACAGTGACGCAGACGTCCCGAAATTGGCGCCAATTATCATTCTCTGTTTGGCCCTTCATCAGTCAACATCTCACTGATCTTTGTGCTTGTAAATCTCAGTTTAAAGGATGACAGACACGTAATTTTTGGAGAAAATGTGATTCTAAGGAGGATAGAAGGAGGAGAGGAAAAAGAAGTGACAAAAAATAATCAGGGCTGTACTTAAAATTTTTTGATGAAATTATGTTAAGTTGCCTATTTTCGAGGCATGGGCCTCTTGTTGTCATTCTTGCTAATTGTTGCACTGCTTATTCAGTGTTTCCTCTCCCTAGCCTTCTAAAGTACCCCCTTGCAATTCTCCCATGTTTTTGGCATATTTTTGAGAAATTTCATTTCTAAAATTTCCTGGGAGAGTTGCTTGGTTGCAGAATGTTTTCTGTTATTTTCCCCATAGTTACGTTTTCACCCATGGGTGTATAACGTTTGTGTTCTGCATCTTCCATCTGATGTTCTACAGATTCTCCCCTGGGAGTCTCTGTTTTGCATCAGATAGAGTGTAATTGATGACTGATTCCAGGCCTGTTTTTTCAGTGCCTGGAGTCATGTTTTCTGGTGTTTTTACACTGTTTGTTTTCATTGGCAACAGCCTTTTTTGAGGGGGGCTGTTTGCCTTTGCTGTAGTTTATCTCACTATAAGATACATTTATATTATCCGAAAGTGTCTCATTAATTATTTAATATAAATTTAAAATTTTTGACCACACTTTGCCATCGGATCCATCGGGGCTCAACGTTACTTTTCAGCAACTTGGGCTTCGCTGAAAAAATATTTTTTCAAAATTATTTTGTTTTGCAATTGTTTTTTCATTTATTAATGGATCATGTTATTATGTATCTTTGTGTCAGGGGTTTTTGCGAGTAACTAGGACTTATTGTTGTTCTTTCACAATGAAGGGACGTTGTTCAAATTGTAATATGAAGAAATCTTCCTCTGACTTTCATGATCATTGTATTAATTGTAGTCAGTGTTCTCGCATTAATCCCTGTCCTGTATGTGAACATTGGGATGAGAAACATTGGAAACGTGTGTCACGATATGTTGTTTCTGGAGAAAGAGCGATTCCGGCTCTTTCTCCGCAAGGTCACTCTACTCTCTCAGTTTCTATTTCAGAGGAACCAGAACAGGGTGATGTTTCCATGTTATCTTCTTCAAGTGTGCGTCCGTCGTCACAAATGAATTCAGAGCTAGCGGCAAAAGTGCTCATGGAGACGCCCCGTTGTATAAGCAGTCCGCAGAGACTGTTAAGGCTTCCTCTTCTCGTCAGCGCACACGACCGCACCTTGGCTGTGTGACCGCCGATATATTACCAGTTTCGCCGATGAAGGATTCTTCGGCGACCAGGTCACACCATCCGGCAGCCAGGGATTCGAGACCGATGGACTCTGGTCGTTCGCATAGGAAAAGTATGCGGGAGCCATCTGATGCGGAGCTGCCCTCGGCGAAGCAGCGAAAGACTGCGCCTCCGCAGGTCTCGACGCCGGACATTCTTGTGCAGATAGCACAGCTTATCGCAGCATCCCAGCAGCCGACAGAAACGGTGTCGGATCGAGAATTATCCGACGGCGCTGGGTCGGTACGCTCCGCCGAAGCATCGGGGGCGGACGACCGGGAACATCATGAGGTCCGACCGGATGGTGAAAGGGATACGGATGACTTGGAGCTATCCCTTTCGGAACAACATAAAGCTGCCGTGGACTTCATCCGGCACTTTCTCCCTCAAGTTGTTCCGTCGGGCCAGACTGCTGCGCTTCCGGACAAGAGAATTATAGCGTCATTGGACTCTGAATTTTTTGAGCGGTTCAGGGACATCGCTCCCGAGTTCCCGTCACAGTCCAATAATGTTGCAAGAACATTTGAATTATTGAACGACGCTATATTTAAACTTGCTTCCAGGACGGGGAAAGCAGGTTTCTTGTCCGCTAATACTCTCAACCTGCCTTTCATTAATGCAAGGAATAAATTCGATACGGCAGGACAGGGTATACCGAGAGTTCCTCTGCGTATGGACGACGAGGCGGAAGACTTAGAGCTATCATTACCGTCGTCAGCTGCTATTCCAACCGCGGTGTTGGAAACAGCTATTGCGTCTAACAGAGCCAATTTAGATGCCTTATCTTACGCAGATCACCTTACTAAGGCGTTATCACTGCGCCTTCAGGGGAAAGAGTTTCAGGATATACAATCCTCTTTAAGGCTTCTTTCAAGGGCAGTAGCTTATTCCACGTGTAACTCCGCCCTTTCAGTGGCAAATCTGGAGTTGGTTAGACGTGACGCAGCCCTAGCTACATCCACACTAGTGGATTCTAAGGTGAAGAACTCTCTTAGAGTCGCTTCGGTCTCAGGAGAACTTCTCTTTGACGGCAAGCTTTCCGCTATTTATGATAAAATTAAAAAGAAAGCTAATGATTCTCTGTTGTTCAGATCTGCTCCTAAGAAGTCGGATACAACAGACACAAATAAGACAGGCACTTCTGGGTCTAATGCGCCCAAGAGAGGTTCCTATAGAGGTTCCGGTGCGTCCTCTTGGTCTTATTCGAGAGACCGTCAGGATAGCGACTCTCGTTCGGGACGTCCTTCAGGCCGGGACAATCGGTCAGACGCCCCGAGGTCGACGAGGAGAGGTGCGGGTCGGGGAAGACGTGGTTTCTCCTACCGCAGGCCTCGCAGGTCCAGGAGGTGATGGCTTAAACCTCTATCGCGTTCCGGTTGGCGGAAGATTGTCGAGCTTTTCACAAGAGTGGGCGTCGATTACGGACGACCCTTGGGTGAGAGGAGTGACTTCGGAAGGTCTAAAGATATCCTTCAAACGAAAGCCTCCATTAACTCGAAGTCCAAAGTGGACTCATCTTCCGTCAAATCCACAGAAAAGAGACGCTCTGTTATCAGAGGTGCAGTCTCTTTTAATGAAGAACGCGGTAGAGGTCGTAGAAAACCAGGAATCTCCGGGATTTTACAGCCATTTGTTTCTGGTTCCAAAACCAGACGGCTCGTTCCGTCCAGTCATAGATTTGAGCTGGATAAACAAGCTGATCGTCGCTCCAAAGTTTTATATGGAGACGATTCGATCGGTCAGAGCGAGTATTCGGGTGAACGATTATGCAACGAGCATAGATCTCAAAGATGCGTACTTTCACGTCATGGTACATCCGACATTCCGAAAGTATCTACGCTTCGCAGTCCTAGGAGTGGTGTATCAATTCCGGGCGATGTGCTTCGGATTGAATCTAGCACCCTGGGCTTTCACTCGGGTAATGAACTCGGTAATGATCTACTTCCGAGCTCATTCGTCTGCGGTAACGTCGGCCTACCTGGACGACATTCTTCAGAGGTATGGCAACGAGTTAACGCTTCAGAACGATGTTCAGAATCTTCTTCTATTGCTCCGACGTCTCGGTTTTATAGTAAACGAGGAGAAGTCGGATCTGGTGCCGTCCAAGTCATTCACTCATCTGGGAATGAGCTTCGAGACGCACAACAATCTCGTTCGTCTGCCGTTAACCAGAGCGAAATTAGTCAGTTGTTACGCTGGCTATTGTCTGCACGCAGACAAAGTCACGGTGAGAGAATTTATGAGACTGATAGGTCTGTGCGGAGCCGCCGCGGATCTCATTCCGATGGGGCGGTTACGCACACGTCCTCTTCAAATTTTCCTGACTCAGAATTGGAGTGTGAAAATTCATTCGCTCGATGTAGACGTTCTCTTGTCAGATCAAGTGAAACAAGAGATTCAGACTTGGGCAAACATTCAGTGGTTAACTCAAGGAGTTCCGCTGCAGTTGCCGGATCCGAGTTTTACCGTTATGACGGATGCCAGTCAAACAGGTTGGGGTGCATCATTAATCCCAACGGATTCGAGATGCCAGGGTCTTTGGGATCCGCAATTCCTGTGCAAGCACATAAACATCAAGGAAATGATGTCAATTTGGCTTGCGTTACGTCACTGGATGGACATTATTCACGATGCTCATGTCCAAATCCTATCCGACAATACGACAGTAGTGGCGTATATACGGAATCAGGGAGGCACTCATTCAGTTCCGTTGTTCAATCTAACGGAAAGAATCCTTCTGTTTGCGTTAGAACATCACGTTCTTCTTTCGGTCCGTCACATACCGGGTCGTCTGAATGTGCTAGCAGACTCCCTTTCACGAAAGGGTCGCTTGTTGCCGTCGGAGTGGACTCTCAACAAACAAGTATTCAATCAGATTTGCTACCAATGGGAACGGCCAATGATAGACTTATTTGCGACACATCTCAACAATCAGTTGCAGACGTATGTGTCTCCGTGTCCGGATCCAAGAGCATTTGCAGTAGATGCTCTGTCGATCCCTTGGGACGGAATGATAGGATATGCGTATCCTCCAGCGCCGTTAATTCAACAAGTATTGCTAAAGATAAAACAATCTCAATGCAAGATTCTGTTGGTAGCATCTCTGTCGCCACAGAGACCGTGGATAAATCTACTCAGGTGTCTGTTGTGGGACCTACCGCGGAAGCTTCCTCCACGGGAGGATCTTCTTTCGCAGGGGAAATCGCGCCAACTCCATCACAACCCGCAAGGTCTCAACCTTCACGTTTTTCCGTTGTGCGGTCCTTCTTGCATAGCAAGCACTTTACAGGACGAGCAGTGGACGCGATTTCTAACTGTAGGAGGACCTCCTCTTCGCTAAACTATGCGGCTAAGTGGAAGGTTTTTCGTCGTTGGTGTAGGGATCATTCTGTAGATATATTCGATCCCTCTTTACCAGACATTGCAAACTTTCTAGTATACTTGTTTGACGAAATCAAACTGCAGCCTGTTACTATAAAGGGTTATAGATCTATGTTATCTGATACCTATGCACATCATGATAGTTTACAAATTGGATCTAATGTCTCTTTATCGAAGTTGGTTAGAAACTTTTCGATAAATAGACCCAGAACTCTTAGATTAATTCCTAAGTGGAATTTAGCTTGGGTTCTCCTTAAATTGAAGGAAAAGCCATTTGAACCTCTTGGGACAGTAGATTTCAAATTCTTAACTTATAAGACAGCTTTTCTCTTTGCTTTCTCTTCTGCTAGAAGAGTCAGTGAGCTTCATGCACTATCGGTGGATGATTCTCATTATTGTAGTGTTGGGAACACTATCACCTTCACTACTAATGTGGGTTTTTTAATTAAGAATCAGGCTCCTAATAAATATCCGGAACCTATTGTTATTAAGGCTCTTCCGTCTTCAGACGGGCGTAGGCCTTTACTCTGTCCTGTTAGAGCACTACGTATCTATAAACAGAGATCTCAGTTTATCAGAAAGGGACGGAAACGTTTCTTTCTGTCTTTGATGCCTAATAGAAAGGACATTTCAGTCCATTCTATTGCTAGATGGATTCAGTTAACTATCCGTACTGCTTATGAAGATTTATCTTCTTCTCAGCAGTCTGTGCTTAAGATTTCTGCTCATGAAGTAAGAGCTCTTTCTACTTCCTGGGCTTATGCTAATAGTGTTGCTATTACAGATTTAATGAAGGCTGCTTATTGGTCTCAGCCATCCACATTTACAAATTTTTATCTCAGAAATATTGAGTCCATTTCTGGAGACCTGCATTGTTTAGGTCCGTTATCTGTTGCTCAGAATGTCGTCCACTAAACAGTTGCAACTATAGTTATGCAGGCTTTCTGTTCCGGCAGTGACTCCGTCCGGCTGCCCTCTTCGCTCTGGGCTATTTGACCCAGGGCAAGGGGAAGGGGGGGGGGGGGGTGTTCCCTTAGGTCACCTGCTTTATAGTGAAAAGCAAGGGAATGTCTCCTCCAAGTCAGTATTTCTGAGTCGCTTCCGGGATGGTTTTAAAGTGTAATATTAATGTTTAAATTCATTCATGTCTTATTTTTAAAGTGTAGCTCGGTGTGAAGCATTTGTATATGTCAAGTGTCAAACGGGCTTTAATATACAATACTCGGACACTTTTAAATGACTATAAAGAGTCTCAATTCTCTGGACTACTTTATTTATTGGCTTGCTTTAAAAATAATTAGTATAAGGGTTATACTGGATGTTAATAGAGAACATGAATGTTATTGTGCTCAATTATTAAGGGTAGTGTATCTTTCTAATTTAATATTAAATAAGAAAGATACATGTAAAGCCTAATACTCCTTTTCTCCTTAAGGGGTTACCTCTTTACTATATAGTTGAGCTTATTGGATTTTCCTCTATGTCCTAGGCCCTCCAGCCTGTTTACTATTCAGCTAAGTCTGGGTCATTGGTACAGTATAAAAATTTATAGTAATTTATATATTTTTTATACTTACCAATGACCCAGACGGGGATGGCCCTCCCTGGAGTTGGGAACTCTTGCCTCCCCGCTGAGTACATAGCGCTGACCAGGCACTGCCAGTGAGAATGATAATTGGCGCCAATTTCGGGACATCTGCGTCACTGCGCATGCGCAGTAGAGGCGTAGTATGGAGGTCCTTTAGGACATGATTTCTTTTTGTTTTGGATGCAAATTTTGGGGATTGGGGGGCAAAATTTGTGTTTGGCCCTGGTTTTGTTAGAGTTAGCACCAGCTAAGTCTGGGTCATTGGTAAGTATAAAAAATATATAAATTACTATAAATTTTTTAACTTTTATGTAAAATTATTCATGTTTCCCATTTTGTGGATAAGCTTCTAAACGTTGTCATTTTTACTATGACTCCACTGTTGTTTTGTTAGTGTCACTTCCCTTTCCTCTCCTGAACCCTCCTGTTATACTCCCAAGCTCTTTTGGCTTTTTTATTGAGAATTTTTATGCCGCCCAACTTAAGTCCATCCATCTGTCTGTGTCTGTGGGTTTGTCTTACCAACTTGACGAGGTAACTAGACAAAAGAGTTTGCGTGTTTCGCCTTACCGAGGTACAAAAGACAAAAGAAACCCTTTACCTCGGTTGTTTTCCCAGAACTGTACCGGCAAAACGAGGTAGAAACCGTTAGTCCACACAAAGGACAAACAATGGGGTACCTCGGTATGTAGGGAAGACAAGACTGTGTGTGTGTGTGTGTGTGTGTGTGTGTGTGTGTGTGTGTGTGTGTGTGTGTGTGTGTGTGTGAGTGAGTGTGTGTGTGTGTGTGTGTGTGTGTGTGTGTGTGTGTGTGTGTGTGTGTGTGTGTGTGTGTGTGTGTGTGTGTGTGTGTGTGTGTGTGTCCGAGCCAATAACTTGAAAACGGTTAGGGCCACGGTCATCAAACTTCACACAATTATAAAGGACCATGGGAGGATGTGTCACACACCATAGCCGGGTTCGTACCTTCAAGGTCAAGGCCACATTTCAAGGTCACACTAAAAATTTGTCAATATTCGTGTCTCAGCCATAACTCAGAAACGAATCATAGTACAATTGTTAAACTTTTTACAAATGTTAAGGACAGTCAGAAGGTGTGTTGTGTATAATAGTTTCCTCCGCATCTGCAAGGTGGAGGTCACAATTGACCTTCATATGTTCAGGGTCACAAATCGTGTCTCAAGCATAACTCCAAAACTATTAGGGCTACAATCATCTAACATCACTCAATTATAAAGGACAATGGGTGGATGTGTCACACACCACAGACAGGTCCCTAAGGTCAAGGTCACATTTCAAGGTCACACTGAACACGGTTAGGGCCACAGTCATTAAACTTCACACAGTTATAAAGGACCATGGGAGGATGTGTCACACACCATAGCCGGGTTCATACCTTCAAGGTCAAGGTCACACTAAAAACCGGTCAATATTCGTGTCTCAGCCATAACTCCGAAACGAATCAGAGTACAATTGTTAAACTTTTTACAAATGTTAAGGACAGTCAGAAGGTGTGTCGAGTATAATAGTTTCTGCCACATCCGCAAGGTGAAGGTCACAAGGGGGGCGGGGGTGGCATGTGTTACCTTAGTAACATTTTTCTTGTTTATTACAATTCTTGGCAGTTTAACTTGTTTTACGGAATGAGTATTCATTTTATCCCCTGTGTTTACGTCCTGTTCGTTTACTGCAGGACGTTTTGTATTCCTGCATCTTCTACCGGATGTATTGTTTTTTCTTCCTATGAAGATCTAGCTTTGCATCAGGTGGTTGTTGATCAGTTAGTGACTTTGGGCCTCTGTTGTTTGGTTAGTTTCCATTTTTTCCACTTGACGTTGTTGCCTGTTCAACAACGTTTTGAATATGTATTAATTCAGTGTTGAGTTAAAACAGTTATTTTTTATTCTATTAGGATACATATTATATCCTATTTCGGTAGTTTAGCTTTAATTATGTAATGCTTGTCCACACTTAGGCTCTATCTGGATGCTCTTGGACTCATGAGGTTCACTTGGGGTACTAAGGCTTCATTCAAAATTTTTAGAAAAAATTTACTTGTTTCGAAAATTATTGTGATTGTCTATGTTATGTATCCTTGCGATGTTTGTTCAGTATTATTATTTGTGAGTGCCTCGGACTTATGGTTTTGGCTTCATTATTGTATCTATTATAAATAATTTGGTACCTAGCGTAAGTCCAGGAAGTCTGTCTCGGATTTACATGCTTGTTGTCTGTCTGTAGTCGCTGCACTCCTTCAATATTTGTACTATGGGATGCGAATGTTGGAAATGGGTGTCGACCTGTGTGGTGGGCGGTGAAGTTCTGATGCAGAACTTTCACCACAGGCTAATACTAGTCTTTCAGTATCTTTTTCAGAGGAACAAGAATATGGTGATGGTACTTTGACACGTGTCTGTTATGTGCTGCCGTCGTCACACTCTGATGAGCCCTGCTCTAATGAGTAAACAGAGCTAGCTGCCAAGGTGCTCATGATTATTAGCAGGGGATTGAGGTCTCTAGTTAGTTCTCATAATCCTCTGCATGCAGCTCGCTCAACCGGTGAAGCGGTTTCCCTATTGTGGGAGCCGAGACGCCAAGTAGGTCTATTGCAGTCGAAAAGTATAGAGGTAGGTAGAGCGAGTGCCTCAAAAACAAAAGCTCACCCAGCGACGATGGCAAAAGGGGAAGAAGCCTGAAAGTTTCTCTACGGGATGCTCGGGTGATCTGGGGTCAGATCGCGAGTTGGAGAACATTCTCCGTCCCGTCAGCAGTCGGGGTCGACTGTTTCCGTCGTGAGAAACTTCATTGAGTTGGAGCTCCCATCCTCGCTTGCGGTTCGGGATGCTCCTTCCACACTTCAGCCGGGGTCAGCTGTTGTTACGTCTTTCTCTTCTTCCATGGAAAAGCACGCTAAGTGGTAGAAGCCTACAAGTTTCTCAATGGAATGCTCGGCAAGATCTGGAGTCAGATCACAAGTTGCAGAACCCTCTCCGTTCTGTCAGCAGTCTGGTTGACTGTTTCCACTTTGAGAAACTTTAGTGAGTTGGGGTGTCCGTTCACACTTGCAGTCCGGGACGCTCCTTCCACACTGCAGCCGGGGCTGGTTGCAGCTATGGCTTCTTCCTCTGCTTCATCGATGAAGCACGTTAGACTGCAGACTAGCTGTCCGACTTTGGATGTTCAAGCTGTTCTACGGAGGCTTTCCCAGTCTCAGTCTTCATGACCAAAGTCGGATTAACCTGCAGCTAGTGGTTCGAGGCATATACATCCGGGACATGCCTCAAAAAATCTGGGGTCAGATCTCCGTCCTGTGAGCAGCATATGGTGAAGAAGCAGATAACCGCTGCTCCGCAAGCCTCGTTCAAGGACCTGCTGCCGTAGATTGCACAGCTTATCGCAGCATCCCAGTAGTCACAGGTTCAGCTCTCAACAGTCTCCGGTAGTGAGCTGTCGGATGGTGCTGGGTTGGTCCAGTCATCTGTTCATTCGGATGGTGTTGACCATGTTTATCAGATGGAACACTCAGATGTGAGAGAGCTACGGAGGACGATTCTCCATCCCTCATGGAACAGCACATGAAGACTATGAATTTTATTCATCAGTTCTTACGGATCTTGTTCCATCTGAACGAAGTCTGTGTTTTCTAGGCGTAAAACAGCTTTCGTCCCTTGATAAGGGTACCGGGCTAAGGAAAGACAAGGTTCTTTACTTCCCGGGTCATTCTGCTCAGGTGTCGAAGGCCTTCGATCTGCTTAACGACAGCACCCTTGGCCTAGCAATAGTATAAGAAAGGCAAATGAGCTATTTTTCACCAATAGAAGGTCGTTAGCTCATAGTTAGGCTGAGACAGCTGTCTTGTTTGGAATAGGGCCGTTAGAAGGAAAAAGTACATTTTTTCCTTCTTGGTGTTGCATTCCTAGGCGTCAAGAGTCATTTAGTTCTATTGTTGACGCCATAGTAACCTTATGTACTTTTAGAGCAGTCTTTTCTTATACTTTAGTGGCTAACGTTGTAAATCTCCGTTTAGTGAGCTTTCCAAGGCCGCAGGGTAACACACAGATATCTGTCTTCACGGATATATGACTTTTAGGCTGTGTTAGCAATGCTGAGTCCGCTGTCTTTTTAGAATAAGACCGTTAGAAGGAAATAGTACATTCCTTCCTTCTCGGTGTTGTATTCTTAGGCTTCACAGGCATTTAGTCACCTTAGTAGTCTTATGTGAATTAAGAGCGGTCTGTTTCTATAACATTAGCGGCTAACGCCATAGTAGCCTTATGTAATTTAGAGCAGTCTATTCTTATGCATTAGCGGCTAATGTTGTAAGTCTCTATTTAATGAGCTTTCCAAGGCCGCAGGTAACATAGATATCTGTCTTCACGGAGATGAAGACTTCTAAGCTGCGTTAGCTAAGCTGAGACTCCTGTCGCTTTGGAATTGGGACCGTTAGAAAAGAGCAGCCTTTTTTCCTTAGCTTGAGCAACTAACATCGTAAGTCTCCATTTAGTGAGCTTTCAAAGATCGCAAGTTACACCGAGATATCTGTCTTCACTGAGATGAAGACTTCTAGCTGGACTTGCTAAGCTGAGACTGCGGTCTTTTTGGAATTAGGGCCGTTAGAAGGAAGGAGTATGATGTTTCCTTCTCGGTGTTGTATTCTTAGGTGTCTGAGGCTTTTAGTCCTTTTGTTGATGCCATATTAGTATTGTGAGCGGCCTTTTTCCTTCACTTGAGTGACTAACATCGTAAGTCTCCATTTAGTGAGCTTTCAAAGGTCACAAGTTACACCAAGATATCTGTCTTCACGGAGATGAAGACTTCTAAACTGCGTTAGCTAGGCTGAGACCGCTGTTTTTTGGGAATAGGACTGCTAGAAGGAAAGAGTATGTTTTTTCCTTCTCTGTGTTGTATTCTTAGGTGTCACAGATGTTAGTATTATTGTTCACACCATAGTAGCCTAGCTAGAATTATGGGCGGTGTTTTTTTATCATTAGCGGCTAGCATTGTAAGTCTCCATTTAGTGAGCTTCTGGGGCTGCAGGTTACAGCCATATAATTGTCTTCACGAATAGGAAGACCTTTAGCTGCATCAACTAGGCTGAGGCTACTGTCCTCTCGGGCAAGATACCATTATAAGGAAAGAGGTTGTTCTCTCCTTAACAGTGTTTTTTGTGTTAGTTGTCTGAGGCACTTAGCCCTATTGATGATGCCATATTAGCCTACTGAGTAATAATAATAATAATAGCACTTCTATAGCGCTCTATCCCCACTGAAAAGCTAGGCTCAAAGCGCTTCATAAAATAAGTAATGAGCTGCAGACTGAAAAATGAAAAGAAACAAATTAAGTTTTTAAGTGCCAAATGAGTCTATAAATAGGGATGTTTTCAGGCACTTTTTAAAACCCTGAACGGATGTACTGTGTCGAATATGGAACGGTAGACTGTTCCAGATTTCAGGTGCCTGAAAACAGAAGGCCCGTTGTCCCCAGTGTTTTAAGTTCATTTTTGGACAGGTAAGAATTCTGTTATCAGCACTAGAGCGCAGGAGCGTGTTGGTGTGTATGCTTTAAGGTGTGTAGAGAGGTAGACTGGGAGGTTATCATTGAAGTATTTAAATACTAAAAGGGCAATTTTGTATTCGATTCTAGCCTTGACTGGAAGCCAGTGAAGCTTTTTCAGCAAGGGTGTTACATGGTCCCTTTTGGCCTTACGGAATATTAGTTTAGCAGCGTGGTTTTGAATCTTTTGAAGTCAGTTGATCTGCTTCAGTGCCAAGCCAGCTAACAAAGAGTTGCAATAATCAAGTTTAGATAAGACAAAACAACAGACAAGTTGTGCAGTTGTCTTTTCTGTTAAAAGATGACGAATGGCACTTACTCTCCTAAGCTCTAGATACGAAGAGCGACAGATGTGTCCAACTTGCTCATTTATTGTTAAGCCAGAGTCAATATGAACCCCGAGGTTCTTAACACAGTTTCTGAAAGAGTTTGACTGAATTACCGACTGCCAAGTGATGGTTAAGCAGTGGGGTGACTTTTGCATGTGTGCCTATCAATGCGGCTTCTGTCTTGTCGTCATTTAATTTCAATCTATTTCTAATCATCCATTGTTTAACAGATTTGGTGCAATTTTCAACAGCTTGCAGTGATTCATCAAAATTGTCAGGCACTGAAGGTTTCAAAAGCTGGGTGTCATCAGCATATTTGTGATGGTCACAGCCATTTTGGCTGATTATTGGTGAGAGGGGTTGGGTATACAGTGTAAAGAGTACAGGACCAAGGACAGAGCCTTGTGGGACACCAAATTTAAGTTTCTGAGGGAGAGAGAGCAAGCCGCCTGTGCTGACAGTCTGATATCTTTCAGTCAAATATGATGAAAACCACATGAGGGCATTGCCTGTGATACCAAAAGTGGTCTGAAGTCTTTCAAGATGTATTTGATGATCAATTGTGTCAAATGCTGGTGATAGGTCTAATAGTGTCAACACCGTAACTTTGCCTTTGTCTGTGTGGCTAAGTAGAGAATTGTGATGTGTAAAAGAGCAGTTTCAGTGCTATGGTTCTCACGGTAAGCAGACTGAAATATATCGAGGAGAGAATTATTTGTGAGGTTCTCTTTTAACTGAGTCAGGATGGTTTTCTCAAGAATTTTCGATAAGAATGGCAAATTTGAAACCGGTCTGTAATTCTTCAGAATATTTTCATCAAGAGTTGATTTTTTAAGAAGAGGTGTTACAACTGCTTGTTTGAACTCAATAGGCACCGATCCAGACAGAGGTGAAACATTTATGATTTTGGTTCTAATAGGCACCAACTCGAGCAAAGAAGATTTCAGTAAACTAGTGGGAATTGAATCTAGGATACAACTTTTGGATGATGACTTGTTATTAATTTACGAATGAAGTCATCTGTGACAGGTCTGAAGGTGGACAGTTCATCTCCATCGAATGGGGTATGTGATGTTTCAATAGGACTGTCAGTCATTTCATTGCGCAGACTTTCAATTTTCTGTATGAAGAAATTTGAGAAAATGTCTGGTAGTTGATATTCAAGTACATTATTTGGCAATTTAGATGTTTTACTTCTGCCAAGCATTTTGTTAGCCATTAAGAAAAGCTGTTTTGATGAATTACATTCCTCTAGTTTGTCAGAGAAATATTGTTTTTTGCATTTTACATACATTTTTTTAAGATGGTTACGTTTGTTGACAAAGATTTCACGGTTAACTGTTAGGCCACTAGATCGCCAGAGCCTTTCTGCTTTCCTGAGGGACCGTTTTTCACACCTTATGTCATCATTTATCCAGGGTGCTGGTGGTCGAGATGCGAGTTTTCAGTGGCGCATGTTTATCAAGAGCAGATTTTAACAGTTCATCAAAGCGTGCAAGCAGCTGGTTTTCTGGATACTGCACTAGCGATTGGGTGACATTTTTCATGTCAGCTTCCCATTCCAATGAGCTGATACCATTTATATTCCTACTATCTATTTTCTGTTTTGAGCGTGGTGGTTTCTTTAAGGAAACATCACAGAAGATTGCGTTATGGTCTGAAAGAGCAGTGTCCACTACCGAGACATCATTAATGAAGTCTGATTCTTCCCTGACTAAAATCCAGTCTAGAATGTGTCCATGGTTATGCGTAGAATTATGAACAAGTTGTTTAAGGCTGTAGCCTCTGAGCAAAGAAATTATGCTTTTGACATTTGGGTTGTTTGCCACATCAAAGTGAAAATTAAAATCACCAACAATAAGTATTTCATTTTTGTGATTGTTTATGGAATGGAGAAATTCTGGAAATTCATTTATGAACATGCTGTTTGTCAATTTGTTTTGTTTGCTCGGAGGTGGTCGATAAAGACAAGTGATTGTTGAAGAGATATCCTTGTGGCTGACGCCAATCTCAACTGCTTCGAATGTGGTATACGACAAACATTTTATTATTAAGTGTTTATCAAGTGACCTTTTGGCAATGATGGCTATGCCACCACCCCTGAGCATTCTTTCAGATGCCTGTAGTTAGTTACTTTTTCAGGAATTTGTTTCCTGCAATAATCGGAACGAGGCACAAGGAGTTCATCTAGATTTTATGATCGGGTGTGGAACTTTGTTTTTCGTCGCCCGCTTCATTTTATATCCAGTCTAATGTCATGGATTATGATTCCATTCGGAGGATTATGGATATTATGTCTATATGGTGTATTCTGTGGGGTCCTGGCGTGCTATCTTGATTTCAAGGGATATGTCGACGCTACATCATCGGGTGTATTCCTTGCAATAGTGCCATGTTCACCATGTCCCTCTCCGTCCTTTATTGGCAATATGGAGTTGGTCAGACGTGATGGAGCCTTACGGTTTTATACTATTCTAGATGACTAACACTAGAGCGTTACGAGTCACACTGGGTCAAAAAACTGGTCATGCTTGGTTTTTTACCAGTTATTTTATGATAAGCTTCTATTCGCTGTTATTACTCTTTTATTGAGAATAGCAGCAGGAGCATAGCTTTGGGAATGTTGCGTGAGGTTTCCTTTTTCCTATAGTTGAAAAAAGGAATTTTTCGCACTTTCAAGCTTAAGTATTACTGCACTGCAGCCCCCCCCCCCCCCCAACCAACCCAATATGTTAGAGGCGATTACAGGGCAGGACATAGTTCTCTTCCCGTAAGCCTCGTATACATTCAATTATATTCAAGTATTTCATTGCTCTTCGATTGGCGGGTGGTTTTTGTTCTACCGGCAACTTCAGGGGTGCATCCACTCTTTAGTTGGTTTGCTTCCTGCGGTTGTTCGTTCATAGTTCATATACGAGCATATGATTCCTGAACAGTAACTGTTTTTGGATTCCGAATTCTTTCATGAATACCTTTAGTTGATATTGCTAGCCTTTGTGTAACCTGTGCGGCCAGCATATTGGCTTATCTGGGTGACATTCTCCTAATATGGCAATTAGTCCACTCTTGAGAAGTTTCGTTCAGAGTCGTCTGCTTTTGTTACGACATATGAGTCTATTCCTCATGTTTTAAAATCACGTGAACGTCGTTTTATTCCTTCAGTTTGATGGTTATATTTTGTATCGCGTGGGTTATGCTGATGATACAGGCTGTATTCAGGCGAGGGTACATGCAGGATTCTGTTGGTTGCATGCTTAATATGTATTAATCATTGGGCAGACGTACTTCTTGAATAGATTCTCTTAAATTCTTGCTCAGTGTCATTATAAGAGCTTATGAGAATTTTGGGCTATTTGGATCAGTAATAGATATTCCTACAGGCCATCTATGCATACGTTCTCTAGTTTTGTCTTCATGATTTTGTGTTGTATATTCATTCTCCGAACAGTCATTGGTTTTAACGGACCTAGGGAACAATGAATTATTTGGGGACAGTCCTTGACGAGTTTTTATTCATATCCCGTTCCAGGTTCTGAATCCAGTCTTCAACTGGAAGCGGTACACAAAGGGGAATCCTACTCTCTCTTTCTCATAGATTGAACGGTTACAATTTGGAAGTAGTCCGGGGCACTTGTGGCAGGAGCGCCCCAACCCCAAACAAATTGCAACAGTTTTGATCTCTTTTGTTTCATGTACTATGGGGTCCTATCCACCACCAAAAAAAAGTCCCAAAGATTCCGCGTGGCGCTTTTCAAATTATCAGGGGTCAAAGGTCAAGGTCATCAAAGGAGATACGTGAATATCAAAGTTTACAATAAAAGATGTACATATCGTGTTTGGTGTCGACTTATAGGTAATCAACCCCAAGGAATCCGAAAACAACAAAATTTTTGACCTATGTCGTGCTGCTGAATTTGACCGATGACGTCATCCTATTCAGGATGACGTCATCGGTCAAATTCAGCAGCACGACAGTAAACCAATAAAAGATGTACATATCGATTTTGATGTCGACTTATAGGTAATCGACAACAAGGAATCCAAAAACAACAATATTTTCGACCTATGGCGTCATCTTGAATACGATGACGTCATCGGTCAAATTCGGCCTATTCTATCTTATATCTATTATCACTGTATAATGTTATAATGAATACTGATCTGTAAATTTTTGTCCACGGAATTTCTAATCGAACGTTTATGTGTTTTTCAGAAACAATGACAGATACTGATAAAGACAAGTGTATCTTTTGTAACAATCCATTACAGAACGGTGATCCAATTATAACACCAAAACAGACCGGGACTGATGGTATAAATAAGGCTATAAAAGATCGAAAAGATGACATTGTTTTCACTCGTGGAATGATTGTTCATATGAAGTGCCGTAGAGACTACTGTCACCCAACTAACATTGCAAAGGCTGTTAAGAAAAAGGCAACAGTCGAGGACGAAGAGGAAGGTCCAAAGTTAAGGAGTGGTACGCCGCAGTTTTCGTTCAGAGATCACTGTTTGTTTTGTGGCAGTCATGCTGTGCTTCGCAAAAGTGGGAAAAAAGTTAAAAGAGGATTTGACGTTTATCCTGTGCGCAGCCATAATTTTGATATCAGCATCTTCGATGCGTGTGCTAGAAGAAATGATGGTTGGGGAAGAGAAGTGTATGACAGAGTTTTGTCAGCAACTGCTGACCTTCACGCTGCTGACGCTCTTTACCACCAGCAATGTAGTTCGAATTTTAGAACTGGTAAGGAAAAGCCATCAGCTGCAGATTGCTCAGAAAAAAGCACCAAACGTGGCAGACCTTCCAGCGAAAATCGTGAAAATGCGTTTTTCAAGACGATGGAATATTTTGAAAGCAACGACAATGAACTAATAACGGTCAAGAAATTGACAGAAGTGATGGGTAGTTTTCTCGAAGATGCGGAAGCTATACCTTACTCTCAACCATATATGAAAAAGAAAATTCAAGACCGCTACGGTTCAAATGTATTTATAGCACAGAAATCAGGAAGTAGCGACGTTGTCACACTACGGTGGACAGCAGAATCCATTTTACAAGAATACTTTAAAAAACCAAAACTTGACTATGAATCAGAAAAAATGGAAATGTTGAAAATTTGTGCAAAACTGCTGAAATCTGATGCCAGGTGTATTGAAGTGGACGACATGTTTTTTCCTTCCACTGATTCTCTACGCACGGATGAAGTACTGGACTTTTTGCCAGAAAGTTTGCTAGTTTTCTTGAGAGAATTCATGGTTGGAAAAAACGTCGGATTTAAAATGGCATCTATTGGTCAAGCATTGATCCAGGCGGCGCGTCCACGTGTGATGATTGCACCAATGCAATGGGGACTTGCAGTGCAGATGCACCATAACTTTGGTTCAAAATTTCTGATTGAGTCACTACATAAGCATGGGTTTTGCAGTTCATATAAACTTGTTCAGCAGTTCGAACAATGCGCGGCTGTAGGAAACGGAACTGAGTTAGGGGGCTGGGAACCCGAAAAAAGCTTCAGTCAGTACGCTGCTGATAATGCAGATCACAACGTATGTACACTTGATGGCCGCAACACGTTACATGTTATGGGTATCATTGTAGCAATAACGCCGAAATTAATTTCTGCTTATCCAAAATTGAGACGCAAGAAAGTATCTGCAGCTGAAATAAATAATGCCGGTAATATCGAGATACACCAATACAACCCTACTACAAATGGACTAGCAAAGATAACGTACAAAGAATTGACCGAGACAATTTCTCCAATTGCTGATCAGACCAAACACATGACCTTACTGTGGAAAGTAGCCTGGCCCCTCCGAACCTCAGCGCGTCCAAACTGGTCAGGTATGATGCAGGCTATTTACGAGGGTGAACATCCAGGTGCGGCTACCGTGCGTTTCCTTCCTATGATCGACCTAGATCCGACTAACATGGACTGTATATACTCCACCTTGCGTTTTGTATCGGAGCATGCACGCACATACAGTGTAACCCCAGTCCTCACATTTGATCAGCCGTTGTATTGGAAGGCGGTCACTGTTATAGAGAGTACAGATGAACCTTGGAATATCGTGCTTCGCATGGGTGGACTACATATCGTCATGAGTTTTATTGGAACTATTGGAAAATTGATGGCTGGTTCAGGTATCGAAAATGCAATATCGCTCTGTTTTGCCGACAACACAGTTCCGCATATCATGTCGGGAAAGGCCATTTCTCGGGCTGTACGGGCACATTTCTTGCTTGATTCTGCACTGCATAACGTACTACTCTCAAGTATTTATAACTTAGATTTGCCACAACAGCATTCAGAACAACAGATCACGGAGATGGATAGGGGAAAAATGGACACGGTAACAGAGACGCCGACTGTTTCTGTTGACACCAGCCGATGCGAAGTGCAGATAAATGTGAGAAGGACTTTAGATTCTTCTTCAAGTGAAGATGAAAGTGAACCAGCCCCTACAAGAAGTGCAGATGAAGAACAGATCGATCCGCAAAAGAAATCAAATGTAAGTGACGATGAACAATTTGATAGTGCACCATCCCATGACACTCATTTTCCTACTGATCTGGATGAAGTTGGGGCTCTCTATGATCTAGTGATTTCCGGTACCGTATCTGTGGAGGAAGCTTGTAATTATGACGTTTTGAAGCGTATACAGTGTAAGATAGATGAACAGAGAGAGGCCATGAATGTAAGGAGAACCCCGAAACTCTGGTTACAGTTTCTAGATACAATTGATTTGCTTCGACAATTCATCAAATCAGAAAGGCTTGGAGAATGGAATTTACACTTGAAGACAATCGCATCCATGTTACCATACTTTGCAGCTACCGGGCACAACTCATACGCCAAGTCGTGTAGGATATATATCCAGGATATGCTGGAATTGGAGCAAAAACACCCCGATGTATATACACAATTCATGAATGGACTGCACGTAATCAGGCGCTCCGACAGACTGTGGGCTGGTCTTTCATCTGACCTAATCATCGAACAGGTACTAATGAGAAGCCTGAAATCAACCGGGGGCATTACTAAAGGGCGTGGCCTATCGCACACTCAGCGCTTATTGTGGTTGCTGTCGGCCCCTTCTTGTGCCGAGATTAACGCCGCCATGCAAGATATGACAGAGGTCAAATATGAAACTAGTGATCAGCATAAGGACTTGACTCCTGCACGGATTGACCGCGACAACTCCGATATTCTAAAATTGGTCTCCTACTTTTTCCAGCACAACCCATTCTCCGAAGACGATGGGGAGCTTCGGAACATCCACACTGGTGTAAATGCCTCATCGAAAGTAAACGTTGATAGTGCGCACGTCATCGGTAAAGCAATTCTGGACTCCATGACCGGAAAAAGTGCTGACAATTTTTCATTCAAACGGAGCAACCAAGTCACAAATATGGAAAGTGATCTGAGAAAGGTCAAAATCGATGAGGATGTGGTTGAAATAGATCCGATGATCTTGTTTCAGCGCCTTATAGCCAGCGCTCGAATTGATGCAGAAGACATTGAATCAGTTTTCACATTCGAACTTTCTACATATCCGACAGCTCTGTTCGACGAACGCGGCTTGTTACGCCCTAGTAACAAATCTCACTTAAGTGATGGCTTATGGAAAATAGCTGCACATGAATGTAACTTGCCACATGATCCACAGTTTGTCATAGACGGTGGTTACCTGGTTCAGAAGATTCCTTGGTCTAGTGGTAAGACGTTTTCGGAAATCCTAGCAACTTATGTTCATTACTTAAAGCGACATTATCCGAAAGCAATTGTTTACTTTGATGGGTACATGAACGGTCCAAGTACCAAAGACATAGCCCATCTCCGTCGGAGTGGTGCTGCATGTGGCAGAAAAGTAACTTTCACAACTGACACAGAATTCCGCGGAAAGAAAGATGAATTTTTGCAGAACAAAGTGAACAAGCAAAACTTTATCAATACGCTAGGGTCCGTTTTAAGAGAAAAGGGGTTCGACGTGCGTCATGCTGTCGCCGATGCTGATGTCGCCATCGTACTATGCACCATAATGTGTGGTCGTATTAACCCGACGGTACTTATCGGTAACGACACCGATTTACTGGTGTTGTTACTACATCATACTGAACAAGACATTCACAATATATATTTCACGTATGAGAGGACAAGGAGTGCCAAATCCCCGGCTAGACTGTGGTACATACAGTCTACGCAGGAAAAACTGGGTAAAAATATCTGCAAACACATTCTGTTAATTCACGCATTCCTGGGCTGCGATACAACATCAAGAATACATGGCTTCGGCAAAACAGCGGCAATCACCAAAGTAAATAACGATCGAGAATTTCTCAAAAATGCAGACATATTTCAGACGGAGGATGCAAATAGGGACAGTATAATCGCCGCTGGAGAGAAACTTTTGACCATTTTGTATGGAGGTAGGAAAGATACAAATTTGAACAAACTCAGATATGAGAAATTTTGTGCCAAAGTCACCAGATCATCAGCCGTCCTCGAGCCTCAAAACCTTCCTCCAACCAAAGACAGTGCAAAATATCATAGTATGCGAGTATACCATCAAATCATGGCGTGGAAAAATGTAAATTTGAATCCTCTAGAATGGGGATGGAAATCTGTGGATGGAATGTTGAGACCCGTGCATACTGATTTACCTCCGGGACCAACCTATTTATTGAAATCTATTCATTGTGGATGTACCACAGGTTGCTCAAATACTCGCTGTAGTTGCAAACGAGTTGGTCTGTTATGTACGGCAGCGTGTTCTACTTGTTGTGGTTCTGCCTGTCATAATGCTTCTTTGCAAGTCTCGCACCACACTGAGATGGAAAATGATCTTGAGAATAGTGATACACTACTCTAGTTACTTAGTTGAAACTGTCAATTTGGTTGAACTCTTTGTCTAACAAATATACAGGTATTATACGTAAGACTGTAGCATTGCGATTGCGATCTTCATATAGTCAACCTCGTAACATTTCGCTAAGGCCATAGTTATACTGTCTAACATGACATGAATATCTCCTTCATGACATTGAAGCTTACACTTACGTCGTCTATGCATTTGGAGGGGGAGATTAAAATGCCACTTTTGAACCCATAATTTAATTTTTTTTCCCAATGTAATGATAAAAATATGGATGCCATTAGAATCGGCATGTAAATCCTATTCTAATGGTATCCATATTTCTATGGTTTTATTTGGCCAATAAAAAGTTAGTCTTGCTCGTGGTGAGTGAATGTCTGGACGCATTTAGCCGCTACGTTAGGTAAAGTGTTAAAGGAAACAGTTATGTCGATTGCAGTTTATCTAGGTAATTTGTTGCCGAATTTGACTGATGACGATATCATGTCAGGGTGACGTCATAAGTGAAAACTATTGTTGTTTTTAGATTCCTTGGGGTCGATTACCTATAAGTAGACACCAAACTCGATAGGTACCTCTTTTATTGGCCCACTTGCGTGTTGCCGAATTTGACTGATGACGTCATCACGTCAGGGTGACGTCATAGGTGAAAAATTTTGTTGTTTTCGGATTCCTTGGGGCCGAAAACCTATAAGTCGACACCAAACACGATATGTACATCTTTTATTGTAAATTTTCGTATTCTCGTATCTGATTAGATGACCTTGACCTTTGACCCCTGATAATTTGAAAAGCGCCACGTGGAATCTCTGGGACTTTTTTTTGGTGGTGCACAGGACCCCAAACTACAACAATCAAAAGAGATCAAAACTGTTGCAATTTGTTTGGGGTAATGCCACAATGACCCCGGACTAAAGTTCATTATTGGGATTTACTTGTACACCGGAACGTGGTTGCCTGTTGGTTTGCTCAGAAGCATATGAATTCTCTCAGATAACTTTCCATTGGGAATCGATTGGACAAGTTTAAGGTTGTACATATTAATATCACTGGTTCTCATCCTGTCTCCGTATTCCAGATATGGTATACACTTTAAAAGGTTTCGATTTTAGTATCTGAGAGCCTTTTAGGCGATTATATATACTTCAGTTCGCCTTTTATTATTCAGTACCGTTTTATCACTGATTCCAGGCCGCTTTCCTCTTTGTTTTGAAGGTTAATTCCTTCAAAAAAGAGTGGGGGGGGGGGGATTTCTCCTTACCCCTTCTGGCATTATGGTAAGTGTGTAACTATGGGTGAAACTGTTTTTGTCTATAGATAATACTGATCTTTATGTACAGCTTGTTTCATTGTGTATGGCATGTGTCTGTTGGCGTTACTCTCCTACTCTGACACTCCTTTCCTAATTTTAAGCGTCTTATTCTGGACTGGCCTTAAAATTGGGGGCTTGTTACACCCAATTAGTGTAATCATTTATGCTAAGTAATAAGGATTCACTTGGATATTGCTCTTTTATTTTGGTGGTATATGCTTCTCTATTGTTGTTTTGAGAGGGATATATGTAATTCCTCATATTTTAATCTCCTATTCTCAGTCCTCCTGCAGGCTTAGGAGCTGAAATTTAGTCCGCTATTCCTTATGTCCTAGGCCCTCCAGCCTTTTTACTATTCAGCTAAGTCTGGGCCATTGGTTCTAGTATAAAAATACGATAAATTTAAAGTAATTTGTATATTTCTTATACTTGCCAATGACCCAGACGGGGATGGCCCTCCCATGAGGGCACTCATACCTCCCTGCTGATGAGTTATAACATTAGTAGGCACAACTAGGAAGAATGATGCTTGGTGCCAATTCCGGTCTCTTCCTGGGTACTGCGCATCCACAGTACTACAAGTATGGAGAGCCAGATAGGACTTTCAAATTTCTGTTTTGTTTGCAAATTTTGGGGATGGGGGGGGGGGGGGTGTCAAAATTTGTATATTTTTTATACAATGTTGGTATGTGATATTATTGGGTCATAAGTACTTGACTCATGCAAGAAAAAATATTCCTGCATCCCCGTGGGAACCCCAGGAGCTAAAAATATTAATATTTTTAAATGCCCATATTTCCCAAACCACACGGAACAGAGAACTGTTATTTGGTACAAAGCATCCTTAGAACCAGTAGAATTGACTGGTAAAAAAACTGCAATCGGTTATGTTAGGGTGCGCTCTGGGGGGGAGGGGGGGGGGGGGGGTCATCGAAAAAATGCTGAGTCAGCATATTTGCAAAAAACAAAAAAAAAAAACAAAAAATTAAAAATCTTTTCTCCAGAACCAATAGTCAGAATCTTTTGATATTTGGTATGCAGCATCCATAGGTGGAGGTGGGGGAAGTCAGATACAAGTTTGTTAAAATGAAGCCCATTAGTTCATATTTGGGCTCAATACAGGATCCCAAATTTTAAACTTTGGACAATATGGGGAATATTCTTTAAAAATCTTCTTCTTGAGAACCACCAGTCAGTGTACATCATTGTTATGAGGGTCAGACTCAAGATTGTTCAAACCAAGTCCCTAGGTTAATATTTGGGCTTCCTTTGGAAGACCAAATTTTAACTTAGTGCAATATGAGGCGTAATTTTTAAAAATCTTCGGATCCACCAGTCAGAATGCTTTCATATTTGGTATACAACATCTCTAGGGGGTCAGATTCAAGTTTGTTCAGATTGGGTCTGTAGGTTAATTTTAGGGCTCGCTATAGGAGGAAATTTCTCCTAGTGCAATTTGAGGAAATTTCTTTAAAAATTTTCTTCTTCAGAAGCACCAGTCAGAGTGCTTTCATATTTGGTATACAACATCTCTAGCGGGGTCACATTCAACCTTGTTCAATTTGAGTGCCTGAGTTATTATTTGGGCTCCATATGGGAACCCAAATTTTAACTTAGTGCAATATGAGGGAATTTCTTCAAAAATCTTCTTCAGATTCACCAGTCAGAATCCTTTCATATTTGGTTTACAACATCTCCAGGGGAGTCAGATTCAAGTTTGTTCAAATTGGGTCCCTGGGTTAATATTTGGACTCCCTATGTTAGCCCGCATTTTAACTTAGTGCAGTATGAGAAAATTTCTTAAAAATCTTCTTTTTCAGATCCACCAGTCAGAATGCTTTCATATTTGGTATACAACATCTCTACGTGTGTCAGATTCAAGTTTGTTCAAATCGGGTCCATAGGGTTGGACTGACTTTTTAACTTCGTGCAATATGAGGAAATTTCTTTAACGAAAGTGTCAGTGACACTGTAGCTTAACTTGTCTGTGTGTTGTGTTTGATGAAAAGGATAATGTTCAATGTTTATGAAAGGATTATGAAATAAGACAAGAATTGTGATAATTGGGAATATGTTCATTTCAGTTCTCTGTATGCTATGTTTTTAATAAAAATAATATGAGGTGTTCACTGTACTAAAGAGCTGAGGGGTGGGTTAATATGACCTCACAGTTAATGTATGTGGCCCTCACAGTTAACGTATATCAATGAAAGTTACCAAGTTACAGTGAAATTATTCCAAAATGAGTCATCCTATCAAGTTACATTGAAATCCCTTCATAAATATGGCCTGTAGACTGTGCTAAAGGTTTTCGGTCTTCAGGCCTGTGTAGCTATGACAGTAGGCCGATTGCAACTGAAAGGGGACGTCCTCATCTTGACATTATACTGGATCATTCCACTAAGTTACAATGAAATCCATTCACAAATACGACCTGTAGTCTGTACTAAAGTTTTTCGGGTTTTGGGCTCAGGAAGCCATCATGGTTGAATGATCATGACCAAAAGGGGGCATTGTCATCTGGGCATAATTTGTAGTGATCCTACAAAGTTACAATGAAATCCCTTCATATATATGACCTGTAGACTGTGCTCAGTTTTTGGGCCCCGAAGCCATTACAGTTGACCAAACATGACCAAAAAGGGAATGTCATCATCTAGGCATTATATAGAGTCAACCTAACAAGTAACAATGAAATCCTTCCATAAATACGACTTATAGACTATGCTAAAGGTTTTGGGGTTTTGGGCTTGGGCAGCCATCAAGGCTGAATGATCGCAACCAAAAGGGGACGTTCTCATCTAGACATTATTTGGAGTCATCCTACCAAGTCACAATGAAATACCTTCATAAATATGACCTCTAGACCATGCTAAAGGTTTTTGGGCTTCCGTCCCCTGTAACCGTCACAGTTACCCAATTGCATCCAAAAGAAGACTTTTCATCTAGACATTATATGAAGTCAACCTACCAAGTTACAATGAAATTCCTTCATAAATATGACCTGTAGGCTGTGCTATAGGCTTTCAGGCCTTGGCTCAGACAGCCATCATGGTTGAATGAGCACAACCAAAAGGAGACATTCTCAGCTGGGCATCATCTGGAGTGATCCTACGAAGTTACAATGAAATCCCTTCATAAATATGACCTGTAGACTGTGCTCAAGGTTTTCGGGCTTCGGGCCCCTGTAGCGGTCATAGTTTACCAATCATGACCAAAAGGGGATGTCATCATTTAGGTATTATATGGAGTCAACCTAACAAGTTACAATGAAATCCTTCCATAAATGTGACTTATAGACTATGCTAAAGGTTTTTGGGCTCGGGCAGCCATAAAGGCTGAATGATCGTGACCAAAAGGGGACATGCTCATCTAGACATTATTTGGAGTCATCCTATCAAGTTACAATGAAATTCCTTCATAAATATGACCTGTAGACTGTGCTAAAGGTTTTCGGGCTCGGACAGCCATAGTGGTTGAATGATCGCAACTAAAAGGGGACATTCTCATCTGGGCATCATCTGGAGTGATCATACGAAATTACAATGCAATCTCTTCATAAATATGACCTGTAGACTGTGCTCAAGGTCTTTGGGCTTCGGGCCGTCACAGTTGCCCAATCGCGACCAAAAGGGGATGTCATCATCTTGGCAATATATGGAGTCAACCTAATAAGTTACAATGAAATCCTTCCATAAATATGACCTATAGACTATGCTAAAGGTTTTGGGCTTGGGCAGCCATTAATGCTGAATGATCTCGATCAAAAGGGGACGTTCTCATATAGACATTATTTGGAGTCATCCTACCAAGTTACAATGAAATCCCTTCATAAATATGACCTGTAGACTGTGCTAAAGGTTTTCGGGCTTCATGCCCCTGTAGCCGTCACAGTTGCCCAATCACCTCCAAAAGGGGACTTTCTCATCTTGACATTATATGAAGTCAACCTACCAAGTTACAATGAAATCCCTCCATAAATATGACCTGTAGACTGTGCTAGATGCTCTGGCTCGGGCAAACATCACGGTTGACAGATCGTGCCCAAATGGGGAAATTCTCATCTAGACATCATACGGAGTCATCCTAGCAAGTTACAATGAAATCCCTCCATATAAAACATGACTTGCAGACTGGGCTAAAAGTTTTGGGTTTCGGGCTTGGGCAGCCATGATGGTTGACAGATCATGACCAAAAGTGGACGTTCTCATCTAGGCATTATACAGAGGCATCCTACCAAGTTACAATGAAATCCCTTCATAAATATGACCTGTAGACTGTGCTAATGGTTTTAGGGTTTTGGGCTCGGGCAGCCATACCGGTTGACCGGCCACGACCAAAAGGGGACTTTCTCATCTAGACATGACCCCAAAGCTGCATATGAAATTTTGTGACGATCAGATAAAAACTAAAGGGTGTAACGTGTGCTAAAGGAAAATGTGAACAGACTCACAGACTAACAGACTCACAGATTAACAGACTTCTGCACCTGTGATGGCAGTAGCTTATGTTGACATTGTCAAGTTAAACTAAAAATGTTCTTCTTCAGATCCCCCAGTCAGAATGCTTTCATATACAACATCTCTAGGGGGGTCAGGTTCAACTTTGTCCAAATCGAGTGCCTGGGTTAATATTTGGGCTTCCTGTGGGAGCCGGAATTGGCCATGTAACTGAAGAATTAGAAATTTTGTATTCAGTATCCTCTTGAGGTGTGTAACTAAGGTTAATCCACATAGGTTGTATCAAGGAGCTTCATAGGAGAACTCCACTTTTTACATTATAATCAACTGAAGAAAAGGCATGATTTTATAGCTCAACTTGACAAAGTCAAGCTGAGCTATTGCCATCACTTCTCGCTCGTTGGGGCGTACATACAAACATATGTACGTACATACATACGTACGTACGTCCACAATTTCCTTTTGCACACCTCACAGGTCGCATTTATAATCAGATCGCTTTGAAACTTGGTATGCTTGTTTGGGGTGACCTCTAGATGGAAGCTATCGATTTTTAGCTCACCTGACTGAAAGTCAGGGTGAGCTTTTCTTATCACTCTTCGTCCGCCGTCCTGTGTGAAGGTGGTGTTTGAGCCTCTTTCTCCTAAACCACTGGCCACATTTTAATTAAATTTCATGTAAGTAGTGGTTATATAGGGGCATTTTGATTTCTTATCAACCTACCTCAATTGTTTACAACAGCCTTGCACTACAGTGGAAGAACCTAACTCAGATAAAATACTCTCTATTTTAATCTTTCCCAAGATTTGGGAAAGAAAAGTGGTGTAAAAACACCATGAACAAATAAGCCAAAACTGGGCCGAGCACCATCGGCGCACACCCAGTATGGGATGCTCTTCCATAGTACAAATCCACGACTTCCGTAACAGTGCGCAATGCATCAATTCGTCATTCTTTTTCTATCCGAAGCACGAGCAGGATGTGTTTCCGCCATATGCATTATGAAACAGTGATAATTCAACTCGTGGATAATGGTTTTCCTGTGACTGGAATTAAGGATCTGAAGATCGTATAATAACAGGACTGTGTTTTATATATTCTCGTTTATATTTTCAACCACATTCTCATTGTTTATTAATTACTATTCCGTTTTCGCGAATGTTTTGCGACATCGTGTCATCGCGATTCGACAATGAATTTTTTCGGTTGATAAAATTTTATTGAAGTAGGTGACGGCCGTCTGGGTTCTGCCACCTTCTCTCGTAGTTGAGGGTGTTCTTCTACTTTCTGTTTCCGTTGAGTTCACCTTTTTCTTCTACTGCTCTCACCTCTGTTCTTTCCAGTTCGGTTCCTTTAGGGCAATTCCTTTTGCCCTTGCCATTGGTGCGTTCTCGTGTCCGTTTCGTCCGCACCCGCAGGTGTTGTGGAATGCAGTCGTTTCGGGAGCCTCCTGACTCGACCACGTCTGATGTGAGTTTACCCCCTCCGTGGGGGATGTGCAGGGGGGGGGGGGGGGACACTGTCGTTTCGGGGCCCCCCGACTCGACCACATCTGGTGTGAGTTTGACCCCCTCCGTGGGGGATGTGCAGCTCCTCCCGCTCTCGTGGGGGTGGTAAACGCTTTCGTTTTGGGTCACCCGATTCGACCACGTCTGATGAGAATTGCTCCTCCTCCTCCGTGGGGGATGTGCAGCTCCTCCCGCACCAGCGGGGGGTGGGGACCGCTGCCATTTCGGGGCTTCCCGATTCGACCATGTCTGGTGAGAGTTATTCCCCTTCCGTGGGGAATGTGCAGTGTTTTACTGTGGTGGATACTGTGGGAGCTGTTGGTTTTCTGGTGTAGAGATGCCTGGTTCCGGGACTATGCGCCCTCTCCAGTCGACATCTGAGGCTGTCACTAGGGTTGTGACTCCTCCTTTGGAGGCCGAGCTTGGTGGCTCTCACCGCTTTTCCGCCAGTTCCAACAGCTCCCGTCGTATCTGCTGCTACTGCTGTTCCGTCTACAACGTCATTGGGCACCGTTTTAGCCGGCCTCGGCTTCTCCCTGCCAGGGTCTGCAGGGATGTCTGTAGTGTAGTTGTGGGGTTTCGGCCTCAGCCTTCCCAGACTTCCACTCGGCGAAGTAAAATGGGGCTGCCGACTGAACCCCATACTGTGTCCTCTCAGCCATTGAGCATAGAAGTTTTATACCTGCGGTGGTCTGCTGCGGTGTCTGGTTGTGTTGACGTGGGGCTATCGGCCTCAGCCTTCCCTGACTTCAACTTGGCGAAGTTGGAAGTGGCTGCCGGCCGGACCCTCTCCTGTGGTCTCTGCGCCGTCGAGCACCACAGTTGTCATTGGATTCGGTTGTTCTTAGTGGGACACTATGAACTCCGTGGCGTTTCCGTCCACTCATTCTGGCCACACGACCAGTTTTGGGGGTCCAACGTCTTTTGTGCAGCCTGGACCTTCTGCCCTGCAGAGGTCAGTGGTGACTCTCATGAGTTCCTGCTATGTTGATCCTCGGGGTGTGTCACACCCCTATACACGTCTGCCTTCAGACGTTTTCGGCTGCCGCCCGTCGTCCCACATCGGGTCTTTTGGAGGATCGTGACCCTTCGCTGGTTCAGAGGGTCAGAGGTGAAGCCACTTTGCCGGTTCGTTCCCCTGTCGAACCGGCCAGTACAGGCAGTGAGCTTAGGGAGGCCCTCTCCTTACTCACTCAGGTTCTGTTAACGAGCCTTCCTGTTGCTTCCAGCGAGGCAGCGAGTGGTTTCCAGGCGCCTCCTATGGCGCCGCCTCCCGGGATTGGAAACAGGCCGCTTTCTGATCCCCTGGGAGGCGTCGGCTGGTTTGCCCACGATGGGCTATGTGTCTTCCAACTCAGGGGAAGAGTCAGACATGCTTGATGTCGAGAGCCAGCAGTCTTCGGACTTGGGGGCAGCTCTTGATTTCGTGTTTGGGTTCCTTCCGGATCTCAAACCATCTAACCAGTCAACAGTGTCGACGTTCCGGGATGACGTCCTACGTCATTCCAACGGTCAGCTGCTGTTTCTTCAGCTTGATCAGCCTTCTAAGGTAGGCACGGGCCGTTCCAAGCCTAACAAGTACCCTCTGCTTCCTCTGCGAAGCAAAAGGGGCTGATCCTTCTGCCACCGCTTCTACTTCTTACTCAAGGGGTAAGGGTAAGCGTCGGCAGTCTTGAGGGAACTCCCAGGATTCTTCATTCAGTAGAGGTGTTTTCTACTCTCGCGAGCCTCGTCGGGGTTCGCAATGAAGGTCCTCACCTCGACTCGTCCCAGGTTGGAGGAAGGATAGCAGAGTTCGCAGACCGTGGGCCACCATCACATCCGATCCTTGGATGTTAGATGTTGTTCGGTCCGCGCTGCGAATTATCCTTCCGACGGCACCCCACTCTGTCCAGGGTGCCTCTTCCAACCACAGTTCCTTCAGACATTTTACGTCGGGAACTTTTGTCCACGGAGATAGACAATCTCCTGACAAAGGGGGCGATTGAGGTCATCAAGAACATTAGGTCAGTGGGTTTCTATTCCCGCCTGTTCTTGGTGCCGAAGAAGGACGGCCGACTCCGACCGGTTCTCGATCTGAGTTTCCTGAACCAGTCTATCATTGCTCCCAAGTTCAGCATGGAGACTTTCAGGCCGGTCCTCCGTTCAATTCACCAGGGAGATTTTGCTTCCAGCTTCGACCTGCGAGACGCTTACTTTCATTCATTGGGTGTTACGGAAGTATCTCAGGTTCGTTTTTCTGGGGCGAGTTTACCAGTTCAAGGCCATGCCTTTCGGCCTCAACCTGGTTCCTTGGTCCTTCACCAGACTGATGTCGCATGTGATAGCTTTCCATCGCACACAGTCCAGGGTGACTACTTCGGCATATCTGGACGATATCCTCCAGGGGCATTCCAATGCTGCCTTACTGGATTCGGATGTCGCCACTCTGTTGAGCTTGCTCACGTCGCTGCGTTTCAGAGTCAACGAGGAGAAGTCGGACCTGGTCCCTTCTCAGTCGTTTTATCATCTGGGGATGGCTTTCCGCACACAATTCAATTTGGTGGCGGTTCCCCAGGCCAAGGCTGTGATTCTCTCAGCTTTTGCTCCGACTCTGTCCCAGTCCACATCCACGATGGCTCGGAGTTTTCTCCGGCTAATCGGTCTCTGCTGTTCAGTGAAGGATCTCATTCCTCTAGGTCGGCTGTATGTCAGACCTCTCCAGCACTTTCTGCTCAGTCGTTGGAGGCCAAATGTAGATTTTCTGGATCTGGTGCTTCAGTTTCCAGACTATCTTTATCCTCACCTTCTCCTCTGGGCGGATGTCCAGTGGCATTCGCAGGGTGTTCCGTTGGACTTACCCACGTCCGATCGCGTTCTGACGGCAGATGCCAGCGATCTCGGATGGGGTGCGAAGTTGGATCCTCTAGGTCTTTCCATTCTCGGGATGGTGGACCAGGATCATGCAGCTCTACACATCAACCAGAAGGAGCTTCTTGCTCTTCTTCTGCGTTTCAGGCAGTGGATCCACTCACCTGTCGAATCGCCAGGTCCTTCTGTTGTCCGACCATTCGACGGTGGTTGCTTACATTCGGAACCAGGGCAGCACGCCCTCTGTTCCAATGTACGAATTGGCTTGGGATCTTATACTGCTCGCTCAGGATGTCAACGCCGGGGTGGCTGTTCGTCACATTCCCGGTCGCCTGAACGTCCTAGCCGACTCCCTGATCCGTCGGGGCAGGGTCATTTCCACCAGGTGGATGCTCCACATGGCGGGTTCCATCGTTCTCTTGTGACTAGTTGGAACCATCCGGTGGACACTTTCGTGTCCCCGTGTCCAGATGCTCTGGCTTTCGCCGTGGATGCTCTGGCCCTCCTTTGGGATGGTCTTGTTGGCTACGCCTTCCTACCGGTTCCGCTTCCGCCTCAGGTTCTCACCCAGATATGAACCTGCAGTTGTCGAATCCTTTCGATCACACCCGTCGCTTCGGTGGGTGTGGATCAATCTGCTCCGCTCTCTGTTAGCGGCGGTTCGGGCATGTCTCCCTCTACCTCGCGACTTTCTTTGCCAAAGTTGCCTGGGAGGTTTTCAAGTTGACCCGACTTCATTGTGCCTTCGCACATGTCTTTTATCGGGTCCTGTCTCCTCCGTAGTGGTTTTTCAAGACACGCAGTGGAGTTGCTTTTCTTCAAGGAGACACTCACTCCACTGGTTTAGCCTCTGTGGCTAAGTGGAAGATTCTTCTGTTGATGGTGTGCGATCGCTCTGTTGCTTCTGTCACTTCTTCTATCACATTGCTTGCGGAGTTTCTGGTATATGTTTGTTTCTGGGGGTCTCCAGCAATGGGTACTTGTCCATGCTTCGGAGACATTTTTTCCTATGTGATACCGCATTGTTTCGACACTCATCCTTGCCTCTCCAAGCTTGTTCAGCTCTTTTTCTTGAAAAGGCCTAGGACTTTGCAGTTTACTCCAAGATGGTCACTTTCTTGGGCACTGCTCTGCTTGGGGGTGGGGGGCGTTCGTGCCTTTATCCTGGATGAATATGCGTTTTCCCACATGCCAGATCTCTCCTGCATCCATTTCTTGATGGACTTGTCTTGCTATTCGTGCAGCTTCCGCTCGTCTAGCTACTGGTGATTGTATTACCAATTGTTTTTTTCTGCCACGAGGTGCGTGCATTGTCTTCCTCTTTTAATAACTCTGTCATGTTGTCGGATGACTGATGTTATACTGGCAGCCTTCTGGAGAAATGCTACATTCTCCTTTTATCTGCGACAGTTGCAGGAGCCGACAGAGACCCTTGGGGCTCTATTTCTTCGGCTCAGGATGTTGTCTATCCAAGCTTTTCAGCTTTTTTCAGGGTCGGTTCCAGCTTTGTGCTGTTACTGCCCTTTCTGTCTGTGTCGCACTTCACCATACGCCTCATCTTTCATTGGCTTTTCTAATGTTTGTGATGCTATGGTTTGATAGGCCTAGGGATCTCTTCCTCTGTCCACGGTCCCAGTGCTATTGAGTTATGTGTGGGTTGGTTATGTGATTCCCTCCAGCCTTTTGTCTATTCAGCCTGCTGTAAACAATTGAGGTAGGTTGATAAGAAGTATAAATTTTAATAGTAAATTTCCTTTCTTATTATACCTACCGAAATTGTTTACATGGAGGCCCTCCCGTCTTCTTATTCGGGTAAGAATCCTTCCTCCCCGCTGATCACATAACTCCTGTGTTGTTCGGAATCAAAATAATGACGAATTGATGCATTACGCACTGTTACGGAAGTCGTGGATTTGTACTATGGAAGAGCGTTTCATACTGGGTGTGCGCCGATGGCGCTCGGCCCAGTTTTGGCTTATTTGTTCATGGTGTTTTTACACCACTTTTCTTTCCCAAATCTTGGGAAAGATTAAAATAGAGAGTATTTTATCCGAGTTAGGTTCTTCCACTGTAGTGCAAGCCTGTTGTAAACAATTTTGGTAGGTATAATAAGAAAGGAAATTTACTATTAAATTTATACTTTTAGCCAAAATAGGTTTCGGCTCATATTGAGCAGAGGTGTGGGGAAAAAATGGCCAAATTTTTTGAAAATTCTCTTCTAATGAACCACCAGTAGCAGAGACTTGATATGTGGTATACAGAGTCCTTTTGAGGTTTAGAATCAAGTTTGTTCAAGAGAAGTTTGTCGGGCATTATTTGCCTTCGTTATGGGAGGGGCAAAAATTTTGGCCACGCCTAAAATTTCTATTTTCAGAACCGTGAGGTCGATTTGAACCAAATTTGATATGAGATGATAATGGGTCATAAGTAGTTGATTGATGCAAAAAAAATTTTTCTCATTGCCCCGTCGGAACCTCGGGAGCTAAAAATAGGAAAAACCTTAAAACTGCCATATCTCCAAAACTACACGGCACAGAGAATTCTTATTTTGTGTAAAGCTTACTTTTATCCAGTAGAATAGAATGGTTAAAAAAAATCCCTATCGGTTTGATCACAAGGAACTTTTTTCAGGACTTTGAAAAAGTGCTGAGTCATCACTTTTTAACACTGTAGGCAATGGGAAAAAGATTAAAAAATCTTCTTCTCCAGATCCAGCAGGCAGAATGTTTTGATATTTGGTATGCAACATTGTAGGGTGGATCTGATTCAAGTTTGTTCAAATCTGCCCCCTGGGTTCATATTTGGGCTCACTATAGAAGCTCGAATTCGAACTTAGTGTATTTCAGGCAAATTTCTTAAAAAATCTTCTTCTCCAGATCCAGCAGGCAGAATCTTTTGATATTTGGTATGCAACATTGTGGGGTGGATCTGATTCAAGTTTGTTCAAATCGGCCCCCTGGATTCATATTTGGGCTCACTATAGAAGCCTGAATTCGAACTTAGTGCATTTCAGGCAAATTTTTAAAAAAATCTTCTTCTCCAGATTCAGCAGGCAGAATCTTTTGATATTTGGAATGCAACATTGTGGGGTGGATCTGATTCAAGTTTGTTCAAATCGGCTCCCTAGATTCATATTTGGGCTCACCATAGAAGCCCGAATTCGAACTTAGTGCATTTCAGGCAAATTTCTTTGAAAATCTTCTTCTCAAGATCCAGCAGGCAGAATCTTTTGATATTGGGTATGCACCATGCTTAGGGGGGCGAGATTCAAGTTTGTTCAAGCCAAATCCCTGGGTTCATATTTGGGCTCACTGTGGTAGCTCGAAATATAACATAGTTCAAAATGAGGAATTTTCTTTAAAAATCTTCTTCAGATCCAGCAGTTGGAATGTTTTGATATTTGATATGCAGCATCCTTAGGGGGTGAGATTCAAGTTTGTTCAAGCCATATCCCTAGGTCCATATTTGGACTCACTGTGGGAGCTTGAATTGTAACTTAGTTCAAAATGAGGAATTTTCTTTAAAAATCTTCTTCTTCAGATCCAGCAGTCGGAATGTTTTGATATTTGGTGTGCAGCATCCTTAGGGGGGCGAGATTCAAGTTTGTTAAAGCCAAGTCCCTGGGTTCATATATGGGCTCCCTGTGGGAGTCCAAACTATAACTTAGTTCAATATGAGGAATATTCTTTTAAAATCTTCTTTTTTTTTAGATCCACTGGTCAGAATCTTTGGATATTTGGTATAAGCTTTTCTTAGGAGGAGCAGATGCAACTTGTTGAAATCACTTCTCTGGGTTGATATTTAGACTACCATGTCAGGTGAGCGCCCTCAGGCCCCTTGGGGCCTCTTGTCTTCAATTTCTATCGAAAAATGTTGCTGCGGGCAGCGTTCTTAGAACTTAGTTTAGTCAGACCTCAATATTTCCCATTGGCACATCTTACAGGGCACATTTATGATCGGATTGCTTTGAAACCTTGCATGCTTGTTTGTGGTGACCTCTAGATGGGAGCTATCAATTTTCTTCCGTTTCCGTCAAAAAGTGTTGCCGCAGACAATGACCTTTGAACTTAGTTTAGTCAGGCATCAATATATTCCTTTGGCACACCGTACAGAGCACATTTTTGATCAGATCGGTTTGAAACTTGGTATGCTTGTTTGGGGTTACCTCTAGATGGGAGCTATCGATTTTCTTCGATATCTGCCTAGAAATGTTGCCGCGGGCAATGAACTTTGATGAACTTAGTAAAAACTTAGTGCAGTTATGCATCAATATTTCCCTTTGACACACCCTGCAGGGAACATTTATGATTGGATCACTTGCAAACTTGTTGTGCTTGTGTGGGGTGACATCTATATGGGAGCTGTCAATTTTCTTTTATTTCTGTCAAGAAATGTGCCGCTGACCTTTGAACTTAGTTTAGTCAGACCTCAATATTTCCCTTTGACACACCCTTCTGGGCACATTTATGATTGGATCACTTTGAAACTTGGTATGTGTGTTCGGGGTGACCTCTAGATGTGAGCTATTGCTTTTTTTCATTTCCATAAAAAATTATTGTCGTTATCAACAGTCTTTGAACTTACTGCATTTATGCAGCAACTTATCCCTTTTTCACTCTCTGCAGGGTATTTTTTATGAATTTCCATAAAACAACCCCAAAAAACATTGCCACAAGCAATGACATTCAAACTTAGGGCATCTTCCTTTGGCATGCCTCAGAGGGCACATTCGTTATCAGGTTGTTTTGAAACTTTGTATGCTTATGCAGGGTGACAACGATAGAAGCGATTGATTTTCTTTTCATTTCCATCAAAAACTGTTGCTGTTAGCAACAATCTTTGAATTTATTGCATTTATGCATCAACATTTTTCTTTGACATGGTTCCCCGTGGGAACCCCGGAAAGTAAGCAGCACTTGTTTACTGTGGTAAACCAGTTCCGCTTTACTAGAAAAGTAGGACCCAGTCACCAATGCTTGGGGTGAAAGTCCTCTAAAATGGGCAACATGTAGATCAACGATTGACTAAACTTGACTTCATCTCCATGTTGTGTCACGATTAGCCATGGTGCATAAATATGTGACGTTAACCACCAACAAACAAACAAACTTTGACATGGCCTACAGACCACATTTATCATAGGATTGTTTTTGAACTTGGTGTGCTCATTAGGCAAGACCTTTAGATAAGAGCTATTGATTAGCATTCATTTCTGTGAAAAAAGTGGCCATTTACAATAACCTCTGAACTTACTGCATTTGTGTATCAACATTTTTCCTTTAGCCAGTCTTACAGTTTACATTTAAAAATGCATGGAGTACTCTGACGTTGTGCACACACAATGCTGTTATTTTGAAATTTCACCAAATAACATTGGTACCAATGATCTTCAATTTTGCCATTTCACTTATAACTTACCACATTCAAGTTTGTCAAATTGAGCTACAGTGTCATTGATGCTTTCATTGACTATTTTAGTCACTTCTGAGGGACTCAAGGATTGACAATGTATTCTATGGAGATGGATTGCTTAATGTAGATTCATTCTTGGACTCTGATTATATTGTGTTCTGTTCAAGGTGAGCGCATCAGGCCCGGTGGGGCCTCTTGTTTTATTATTATTTGGGATTAATGACTCTTTCATCAGCCAAGTTCACCCTTCTGTCAGACAGTGTTTTGGGTGGAGGAATCCTCTGAGCAGTGGTGGGCAACTGTGAGACTCCTCAATGTACTAACTATGCGCAAGCAGGGTTAACATTGGTAGAAGGCATGTGCGCCATTGACGAGCAGTACACCTTAGTACACAGCGCAACTGGGCCCCCAAGTGGGCAATCAGGATTAAGTGCCTTTTCCAAGCACACAATACAGTTACCTCTGGTCAGGATCGAAGTATGGAACTCTCAGTTTGCCAGTATTGCCAGTCTCTACAGTCTCCACTTGGGTATTTTATTACACATCCATTGAACTTCAAACCTTTGTATTTAATGGAATTGTCACTGTGACATTAATGTTTCTGTATTTAACTGGTGATATACAGACCGGAACTTTTTCCCACACCGTTTCTGCTTGTTCCTTTCCTGTGGAGTCATTAGTTACGCTTCGAAATTTTTCGTTTATACAATTATCGATCTTCTGTCGCATAGTGTGAGAATGAAAACATCCAAAGCAAAATAAAGTCGGTTCACAGAAAAAAAGTTAACAAAATATGAGATAATATTTAAAAAACGATCATTTCCAACCACAACATTAATTCTGTTCTGTGGCCACCGTCTTCGGATCTCATTATATCTAAATTGGTCAACTTTATTTCGGTAAATCTTCAGACATGCTTCAAACTTCTTTTAAAAATGTTTCTCCCAGCTGTTTTGCAAATCTGCCCAAATTTTTGTTATATTTGTACTGTCCGTAATAGCCACCAAATGGTAGATGTGAATGGACACATGTCAAAACAAGCCCAAAAGAAAAGATGGCGAATGTAATTTAGACTTGGTCCCAAAGGGTTGTTTTTATTTTTAGCTCAACTTTGGCGAAGCCAAATTTGAGCTTATGCCATGGCCCGGCGTCCGTCTGTCCGTCTGGCTGTCTGTCCATCAACAATTGGATATGGCTCGGGCTAGAGGCCGTATTTATGAACCGATCTTTACAAAACTTCCTGTGTACCTTTGTTATGACCGTGGGACGAGAACGAGTGTTTTTGGGTGCGGTCCGAAATTCAAGATGGCTGCCAGCCTCCCTTTTGTACAGAACTTCCATATGAAAGCTCTGATTTGAATAATTTTTTGTATGAATGTTTAGTACCATGGGATACATCACATATAATACAGGTTTTTTTCTCGTGCGTAAATTATGCAAATTAGACTAACTTTGATGTTTTTTGGTGTTACTTTCAGCACTGTAAGTGCAAATGCCAATACGGCTCGGGCTAGAGGCCATATTTAAGAACCGATCTTTACGAAACTCCTTGGGTACCTTTGTTATCACCGTGGGATGAGAACGAGTGTTTTGGGGTCCGATCCGAAATTCAAGATGGCCGATGGCAGTCATTTTGTACAAAATTTGGTGCAATCAGATTTTTGCACAAAACTTCCATATGAAAGCGCTGATTTGAATAATTTTTTGTGTGAATGTTTAGTACCATGGGATACATCACATATAATACGGGTTTTTCTCTCGTGCAGAAATTATGCAAATTAGATGAACTTTGATTTTTTCAGTGCTACTTACACACAGTAAGTACACATGTCAATACAGCTCAGGCTAGAGTCTGTATTTATGAACAGATTTTCACGAAATGTCTTGGGTACCTTTGTTATCACCTTGGGACGAGAACGAGTGTTTCTGGGTGCGGTCCAAAATTCAAGATGGCTGCCAGTGGCCATTTTGTACCGAAATTAGTTTCTAATCAGTTTTTTGTACACAACTTCTATACGGCTCAGGCTGGAGGCCGTATTTATGAACCGATCTTTACAAAACTTCTTGGGTACCTTTGTTATCACCATGGGATGAGAACGAGTGTTTTTGGGTGTGGTCCGAAATTCAAGATGGCCACCAGCAGCCATTTTGTACCAAAATTAGTGCAATCAGTCTTTTGTACAGAACTTCTGTATGAAAGTTCTAATTTGAATAAATTTTTGTGTGAATGTTTAGTAACATGGAATACATCACATATAGTACAGGGGTTTTTTTTTGTGCAGAAATTATGCAAATTAGATGGACTTTGATTTATTCAGTGCTACTTATACACTGTAAGTGCACATGTCAATACGGCGCTACTTATACACTGTAAGTGCACATGTCAATACGGCTCGGGCTAGAGGCTGTATTTATGAACCGATTTTCACAAAACTTCTTGTGTACCTTTGTTATCACCTTGGGACGAGAACGAGTGTTTCTGGGTGCGGTCCAAAATTCAAGATGGCTGCCAGTGGCCATTTTGTACCGAAATTAGGTCCAATCAGTTTTTTGTGAACTGATCTTCACGAAACTTCTTGGGCACCTTTGTTTTCACCTTGGGACAGGAATGAGTGTGTTTTGGGGTGCCTTTGTTATCACTGTGCTATGAGAACAAATATTTTTGGGTTCAGTCAGACCCACTCTGGGACTCAAAGATTTTTTTCTAGTTTAGCATCTGACTGTCACCCACCTTTACAGTACTTTACCTATACATTTGTTACAGGCAACGGTCAGTATTTATGTACAGACCGTTACAATACTTTATATGTACCTTTGTTATCAGGTCATTACCTAGATGTTTGTCATTGTTGTGTCACATACTATACATGTACATGTCTTTGTCTTGACAAGTTGAGCTACAGTGTCATTGACACTTTCATTATTTATCGATCTATTTGATCAATGTCGCTTCAAACAAATCTTTGGGTTTAATCATCGGGATTAAAAATTGTTTAAGTGTATTTTAATGCATGGGGATGTGTAATAAACACAGAACGTGATGTGTGTTTGAATCTGTTGAACTAGTTGGAATGGCGTAGTCATATTTTGCTCGAGCCTATGGCTCTCACAAAATATGACTACGTCCTTCCAACTCATTATGTAAAACACCCACAGATTCAAACACACATCGCGTTCTTCTATGTATGCATTGTCCACTTTTCTGTTTGGGCAAATCAATCGAAAAAGTGGAACATATGTTCAAAATGAAATCAAAGTAGTTTTGGAAGCTGAACATCCTCGAACTCTTCTTCTATCATCAGGTATCCTGTAAAGGAGACATGATGATAGTTGAAGAATTAAAGAGGAGATACTTGGTAGGACTTTGAGAACATATCAGCAATTCGGAAATTTGCGTCTCAGATCAAATCAAATTGAATCATGAAGATGATTTTTGAATCAAATAGAATTTTGAAGCTTCACAGGCCCCTACTTGGTTTAATTTAAGGACTTTTAGAGTCCTGAACTTGGAGGCAGTGAACATGGTGGAGCAACCATGGTATCCCCAGCAGATCCAGTGTCCTCAACTTCAGCCAATCTCAATGTCCCCAACTTCATCCAATCCTTTTAAAGGCCTGTAATTTTGTTTTCCAGATAACCAACATTTATGATCACAAGAATAAGTTATTAGTTATAGGACCATACAACTACCGTCCTTTACAAGACATAAAGATGTGGCTGCAGTTACCTGATGATTTCATCCTACAGGTAGGTGCAAATGTTAGAAAGCTAAATCGATTTCTTATCAACCTACCTCACAATTGTTTACAACAGGCTTACACTACAGTGGAAGTATACTCTCCATTTTGTTCTTTCCCGAGCGATTTAGGAAAGAAAAAGTGGTGCAAAAGCACCAAGAAAAAAATAAACAAAAACTGTGTCGAGTGTGGCTGGTGCACACCCAGTAGGGGACACTCTTGTCTGTACTTAATCCAAGGCTTTCCGGTACCAGTGCTCAGACGTATAAGCAAAGTGTCATTCTTTTTAGCTTAACTTGACATAGTCAAGATAAGCTATTGCCATCACGTGTGCGGAAGTCTGTTAGTCTGTGAGTCTGTGACGTCTGTTCACATTTTCCTTTAGCACGGACTACACCCCACAGTTCTTGTCTGATCGTCACAAAATTTCATATGCAGGTTTGGGGTCATGTCTAGATGAGAACGTCCCCTTTTGGTCGCGATCGGGCAACCGGTATGGCTGCCCGAGCCCAAAACCTGAAAACCATTAGCACAGTCTACAGGTCGTATTTATGAAGGGATTTCATTGTAACTTGGTAGGATGCCTCTGTATAATGCCTAGATGAGAACGTCCCCTTTTGGGCATGATCTATCAACCATGATGGCTGCCCAAGCCCGAAACCCAAAAACTTCTAGCACAGTCTGCAGGTCATGTTTAATGTGGAGGGATTTCATTGTAACTTGGTAGGATGACTCCTTATGATGTCTAGATGAGAATTTCCACATTTGGGCATGATCTGCCAACCGTGACGACTGCCCGAGCCCAAAATCCAAAAACCTTTACCACAGTCTACAGGTCATATTTATTGAGGAATTTCATTGTAACTTGGTGGGTTGACTTCAATGTCTAGATGAGAAAGTCACCTTTTGGGCGTGATTGGGCAACAGTGCCGGCTACAGGGGCCCAAAGCCCGAAAACTTTTAGCACAGTCTAGAGGTCATATTTATGAAGGGATTTCATTGTAACTTGGTAGGATGACTCCAAATAATGTCTAGATGAGAATGTCCCATTTTGATCGCGATCATGCAGCCTTGATGGGTGCCCGAGCCCAAAAACCTTTAGCATAGGCAAAAGGTCATATTTATGGAAGGATTTCATTGTAACCTGTTAGGTTGACTCCATGTAATGCCTAGATGATGACATCCCCTTTTGGTCGTGATTGGTCAACTGTGATGGCTACAGGTGCCCGAAGCCCGAAAACCTTGAGCACAGTCTACAGGTCATATTTATGAAGGGATTTCATTGTAACTTCTTAGGATCACTCCAGATGATGCCCAGATGAGATTGTCCACTATGGTTGCGATCATTCAGCCATGATAGCTGCCCGAGCCCGAAGCCCGAAAACCTTTAGCACAGTCTGCAGGTCATATTTATGAAGGGATTTCATTGTAACTTGGTTGGTTAACTTCATATAATGTCTAGATGAGAACATCCCCTTTTGGACATGATTGGGCTACTGTGACGGCTAAAGGTGCCCGAAGCCCGAAAACCTTTAGCACAGTCTACAGGTCATATTTATGAGGGGATTTCATTGTAACTTGGTAGGATGACTCCAAATAATGTCTAGATGAGAACGTCCCATTTTGGCCATGATCATTCAGCCTTGATGGGTGCCCGAGCCCAAAAACCTTTAGCATAGGCAAAAGGTTATATTTATAGAAGGATTTCATTGTAACCTGTTAGGTTGACTCCATATAATGCATAGATGATGACATCCCCTTTTGGCCGTGATTGGTCAACTGTGATGGCTACAGGTGCCCGAAGCCCGAAAACCTTGAGCACAGTCTACAGGTCATATTTATGAAGGGATTTCATTGTAACTTCGCAGGATCACTCAAGATGATGCCCAGATGAGATTGTCCCCTTTGGTTGCGATCATTCAACCATGATGGCTGCCCGAGCCCGAAGCCCAAAAACCTTTAGCACAGTCTATAGGTTATATTTATGAAGGGATTTCATTGTAACTTGGTAGGTTAACTTCATATAATGTCTAGATGAGAACATCCCCTTTTGGACATAATTGGGCTACTGTGACGGCTAAAGGTGCCCGAAGCCCGAAAACCTTTAGCACAGTCTACAGGTCATATTTATGAAGGGATTTCATTGTACCTTGGTAGGATGACTCCAAATAATGTCTAGTTGAGAATGTCCCATTTTGATCGCGATCATTCAGCCTTGATGGGTGCCTGAGCCCCAAAACCTTTAGTATAGGTAAAAGGTCATATTTATGGAAGGATTTCATTGTAACCTATTAGGTTGACTCCATATAATGCCTAGATGATGACATCCCCTTTTGGTCGTGATTGGTCATCTGTGATGGCTACAAGTGCCCGAAGCCCAAAAACCTTGAGCACAGTCTACAGGTCATATTTATGAAGGGATTTCATTGTAACTTCGTAGGATCACTCCAGATGATGCCCAGATGAGATTGTCCCCTTTGGTTGCGATCATTCAACCATGATGGCTGCCAGAGCCCAAAGCCCAAAAACCTTTAGCATAGTCTACAGGTCATATTTATTAAGGGATTTCATTGTAACTTGGTAGATTGACTTCATATAATGTCTAGATGAGAACGGCCCCTTTGGACGTAATTGGGAAACTGACGGCTACAGGGGCCTAAAGCCCGAAAACCTTTAGCATAGTCTACAGGCCATATTTATGAGGGGATTTTAATGTAACTTGATAGGATGACTCGTTTGGGAATAATTTCACCGTAACTTGGTAACTTTTGTTAATATACGTTAACTGTGAGAGCCACATACATTAACTGTGAGGTCATATTAACCCACCCCTCAGCTCTTTAGTACAGTGTACACCTCATATTATTTTTATCATAAACATAGCACACAGGGAACAGAAATGAACATATTCCCAATTATCACAATTCTTGTCTTATTTCATAATCCTTTCATAAACATTGAACATTATCCTTTTCATCAAACACAACACACAAGTTAAGCTACAGTGTCATTGACACTTTCATTTCTTCTGCCATCTTATGAAGATGCGCTTGAATTTTGCTCTGAATCAATGATACTTAGACTCGTTCTTCACAACGTTCCTGTGCAGAATTATGGATATTAGCTGTTGCTTTACCATTAAATAATACAGGGCTGTGTTTTTAGCTCACCTGACAGAAAGTCAGGGTGAGCTTTTCTTATCACTCTTCGTCCGTCGTCCATCCGTCATCTGTCGTCCTGCGTGAAGGTGGTGTTTGAGCCTCTTTCTCCTACACCACTGGCCACATTTTAATTAACTTTCATGTAAGTAGTGGTTATATAGGGGCATTTGGGTTTTTCTTCAAATTGGATTTCTGCTCATATTGTGGAGTTGGGTGGGGCCAAAATGTACAAAATTTTTTAAAATCTTCTTCTCATGAACCAGCCATAGCAGAGACGTGATATTTGGTATGCGGCTTCGATTTGAGGTGTAGACTCAAGTTTGTTCAAGAGAAGTTTGACAGGCAATATTTACCTTTGTTCTGAGAGGGGCAAGAATTTTTGCCCCGCCAAAAATTTCTATTTTCTGAACCCAGAGGCCGATTGAACCAAATTTAATATGAGGTATTATTGGGTTATAACTACTTGATTTATGCCCAAAAATGTTTTCCTGCAGCCCCGTGGGAACTGCAGCAGCTAAAAATAGAAAAAATTAAAACGCTCCAAACCGGAACGGCACCGAGAATTTTCGTTTGGTGTGAAGCTTCCTTAGAACCAACAGAAAGGATTGGTAAAAAAAAATTGCCAGTGGTTTTATCATAGGGTACAGTTTCGGGACTTTGAAAAACTTGGTAACACTGTAGGCAATGGGAAGAACATTAAAAAATCTTCTTCTCCAGATCCAGCAGGCAGAATCTTTTGATATTTGGTATGCAACATTGTAGGGTGGATCTAATTCAAGTTTGTTCAAATTGACCCCCTGGGTTCATATTTGGGCTCAGTATAGGAGCCTGATTTCGAACTTAGTGCATTTCAGGAAAATTTCTTAAAAAATCTTCTTCTACAGATCCAGCAGGCAGAATCTTTTGATATTTGGTATGCAACATTGTAGGGTGGATCTGATTCAAGTTTGTTCAAATCGACCCCCTGGATTCATATTTGGGCTCACTATAGAAGCTCAAATTGGAACTTAGTGCATTTCAGGCAAATTTCTTTAAAAATCTTCTCCAGATCCAGCAGGCAGAATCTTTTGATATTTGGTATGCAACATTGTCGGGTGGATCTGATTCAAGTTTGTTCAAATCAGCCCCCTGGATTCATATTTGGGCTCACTATAGAAGCCTGAATTCGAACTTCGTGCATTTCTGGCAAATTTCTTAAAAAATCTTCTTCTCCAGATCCAGCAGGCAGAATCTTTTGATATTTGGTATGCCATATTGAGGGGTGGATCTGATTCAAGTTTGTTCAAATCGGGCCCCTGGGTTTACATTTGGGCTCACTATAGAAGCCTGAATTCGAACTTACTGCATTTCAGGCAAATTTCTTTCAAAATCTTCTTAAGTTCCTGCAGGCAGAATCTTTTGATATTGGGTATGCACCATGCTTAGGGGGGTGAGATTCATGTTTGTTAAAGCCAAGTCCCTGGGTTCATATATAGGCTCCCTGTGGAAGCCTGAATTATAACTTATTATACCCCACGCAACGAAGTTGCAGGGGTATAATGTTTTTGACTGGTCCATCAGTCAGTCCGTCAGTCAGTCCTACATGTTTTCTGGACTTTTTTTCTACACACTTCCAGATGTTGAGCTGATTTTTGGTATGTGAGTCTAACATGGTGGCCTACAGACCAAGTTTGCATTTTTTTCCGCTCCACTGATTTTTACCGAAATTACGGCCCTTGGACTCTGAAAAATTCATCAAAATTACAGTTTTGCAGACTTCTTTTTTTCTTACACGCTTCCAGATATTGAGCTGATTTTTGGTATGTTAGTCTAACATGGTGGCCTGCAGAACAAATTTGCGTTTTGTTCCGCTCCACTGATTTTTACCGAAATTACGACCCTTAGACTCTGAAAAATGCATTAAAATTACAGTTTTCCAGACTTTTTTTCTACACGTTTCCAGATATTGAGCTGATGTTTGGTATGTTAGTCTGACATGGTGGCCTACAGATCAAGTTTGCATTTTGTTCCGCTCCACTGATTTTTACCGAAATTACGGCCCTTGAACTTTGAAAAATTCATCAAAATTACAGTTTTTCGGACTTTTTTCCTACACGCTTCCAGATATTGAGCTGATTTTTGATATGTTAGTCTAACATGGTGGCCTACAGAACAAGTTTGGGTTTTGTTCTGCTCCACTGATTTTTACCAAAATTACGGCCCCATAGACTTTGAAAAGTTCATCAAAATTACAGTTTTCTGGGCTTTTTCTCTGCTTGAATTCTTTCAATACCGTTGAAACTACAGAACACTGTTTTCTGCAGTATTCCTAGAATCTATGTTTATTTTTAAAAAATAATTAGGGCTTGAAATATTGGGGCATGTGGGGTATGTGAGCGTGCTTACTAAGGTTCTATATTTTCAATGAGGAATATTCTTTAAAAATCTTTTTTTCTCAGATCCACTGGTCAGAATCTTTGGATATTTGGTATAAGCTTTTCTTAGGAGGAGCAGATGCAACTTGTTGAAATCAATTCTCTGAGTTGATATTTAGGCTACCATGTCAGGTGAGCGCCCTCAGGCCCCCTGGGGCCTCTTGTTATTGTATATTCTCTCATTATTCACCACATTTTTAGTCCGACTGTTTAAAGTGAGGGCTATAGTAATGACTTTTGTCCGTCCGTCTGTCCGTCTGTCCATCTGTCCATTTGTCCGTCTGTTAACTTTTAGAATTTTGGTTAAAGTTTGTGGTTAAAGTTTTTTATTACTGAAGGTTCAAGTGGGTTTTTTTTTTTTTTCTTTTCCTGTTTAGTTGTCATTTGGAGTTTTGGTTAAAGTTTGTGGTTAAAGTTTTTTATTCAACCTTCAAGTACAGGCTATACCCAGTAGTTCTTGTCTGATCGTCACAAAATTTCATATGCAGGTTTTAGGTCATGTCTACATGAGAACGTCCCCTTTTGGTCATGATCGGTCAACCGGTATGGCTGCCCGAGCCCAAAACCTGAAAACCATTAACACAGTCTACAGGTTGTATTTATGAAGGAATTTCATTGCAACTTCATAGAATGCCTCTGTATAATGCCTAGATGAGAACGTCTCCGTTTGGGCATGATCTGTCAACCGTGATGGCTGCCCAAGCCCGAAACCCAAAAACTTTTAGCAGTCTGCAGGTCATGTTTAATATGGACAGATTTCATTGTAACTTGATACGATGACTCCGTATGATGTCTACATGAGAATTTCCCCATTTGGGCATGATCTATCAACCGTGACGACTGCCCGAGCCGAAAACCCGAAAACCTTTAGCACAGTCTACAGGTCATATTTATGGAGTGATTTCATTGTAACTTGATAGGTTGACTTCATATAATTTCTACATGAGAAAGTCCCCTTTTGGACGTGATTGGGCAACTGTGACGGCTACAGGTGCCCGAAGCCCAAAAACCTTCAGCACAGTCTACAGGTCATATTTAGGAAGGGATTTCATTGTAACTGTGTAGGATCAATCCACATGATGCCCAGATGAGAATGTCCCCTTTTGGTTGCGGTCATTCAACCATGATGGCTGCCTGAGCCCGAAGCCCGAAAACCTTTAGCACAGTCTACACGTCATATTTATGAAGGGGTTTCATTGTAATTTGATAGGTTGACTTCATATAATGTCTAGATGAGAACATCCCCTTTTGGGCAACTGTGATGGCGATAGGGGCCCGAAGCCCGAAAACCTTTAGCACCGTCTGTAGGTCATATTTATGGAGGGATTTCATTGTAACTTGATAGGTTGACTTCATATAATGTCTAGATGAGAACGTCCCCTTTTGGGCAACTGTGATGGCAACAGAGGCCCGAAAATTATAAAGGGATTTCATTGTAGCTTGGTAGGATGACTCCAAGTTTGTGGTTAAAAACCCAGACAAACACCACCACCACCCCCCCCCCCCACCCCCCCCCCCCCACCCCCAATTAGGCTTTTCTTTCCCCTTTTTTCCCCAATATGCATTTTGAACTATTTACAGTCAATACATGTGGAACCTTTTTTTAAACTTACTTCCCCTCCATTTCAGCCAGCCTTGCTTATCCCTGCAGGGGTGAGCAGGGATATCTGCTCATTTGGATGTGGGATATCGGCCTCAGCCTTCCCTGGCTTCAACTCAACGAAGTCGGAAGGGGTTGCCAGCCGATTCCTCTGCTGTGGTCTCTGAGCCATCGAGCCCAGCAGGTTTTGCTTTGGATTCAAAAGCCCATGGTGTTGTGCTTCCGTCCATACACTCTGGTCCATTAGCCAGATCCTCGGGGTATTTCATATCCCTATAAGCATCTGCCTTCAGATGCTTTGGATGCCATCTGTTGTTCTGCGTCGGTTGTTCTTGAGGATCGTGACCTTTCGCTGGTTAAGAGGGTCAGATGCGAAGCCACTTTGCCTGGTCCTTCCCACATCGGACCGGCGGATTCGGGTTGTAAGCTTGGGGAGGCCCTCTCCTTGCTCATGCAGGTTCTTTCCAAGAGCCGTTCTGTTGCCTCCAGTGAGGCTACTAGTGGTTTCCAGACACCCTTGGTGGCGGCGCCTCCCGGGATTGGAAGCAGGCCGCTTTCTTATCCCCCTGGTGTTCCTACATCATGGGAGACATTGGCTGGTATGCCCAAGATGGACTATGTGTCTTCTGACTCTGGAGATGGGTCAGACCCTCCTGACGTTGAGAGCCATCAGTCTTCTGACTTGGGGGCAGCTCTTGATTTTGTGTTTGAGTTCCTTCCAGGCCTTAAAACGTCAGACCAGCCGGAGGTTGCGAGCCTACAGCCTGTGGAGCAACCTGCTTCTGGGCATGTTCGATTGTACCACTCGGTACAGGTGGTCAAAGCTTTTGCAGCATTGGACTCTAATGAGTTGAGTTCTATGGCTATGAAGACTTTGTTCTTTATTAGGGCTGATACTTTTTGCCCCCTGTGCATTATCAATCCTACAATTCTGCCAATCTGTCGGTCTGCCAGATGTTGACGGTCTTGGATCAGGACTCCTCCTTTCTCAGGCTTTCCAAGCCCAAGTGGGCTGTTATTCCTATGGCGACTTTGGAGTCCCTGTTGGGCTTATCCAGAGAGATGCTAGGCATGTTTTTCTCTCTCGGATCATGTCGTCTTTGCCTTGGCTGCTTATCTGCCTCCAGAAAAGTTTGATGGCATACAGGCTCCCTTGCCTGTGATTTCTAAGGCGCTCATGCATCTTACTCACACACATGCCAGTTATACAGCTAATTTGGAATTAGTTCGCCAGGACTCAGTGTTGGACACTAGCCGTTCCCTTCCTGAAGTGCAGCGTGCCGCTCTTTGATCTGCTTCTTTGGTGAGTCTGCATCTATTCCATGATTCCTTGACAACGGTCCGGGATGACATCCTGCATCATTCCAAAGATCAGCTTTTGCTTCACCAGCTTGATCCACCTTATGTTGGAGGCCGGGTCTGTTCCAAGCTTAACAAGTGCCCTTCTGCCTCATCTGCAAAACCAAGGGCTGATCCTCCTGCCTCTGCTTCTTCCTCTTACTCGTGTGGTAAGGTTAAGCATCGGCAGACCAGAGGGAGGTCTCCGGATCCTAGCAGAGGAGGTGGTTTCTCCTCTCACGGGCCAAGCCGGGGCTCAAAATGAAGGTCCTCCCCTCGATTCATCTCAGGTAGGAGGAAGGATATCAGAGTTTGCAGACCATTGCGTGATCATATCCGATCCTTGGGTGTTAGATGTTGTTCGGTCTGGTCTGCGGATATCCTTTCGGAGGCAACCCCACTCTGTCACAGGTGCCACTTCCAACCCAAGTTCCTTCAGACGGTTCACGTCGGGAACTTTTGATCACGGAGATAGACAATCTCCTGTCAAAGGGAGCGATCGAGGTCGTCAAGAACATTCATTCAGTGGGATTTTATTCCCACCTGTTCTTGGAGCCGAAGAAGGATGGCCGACTCCAACCGGTTATCAATCTGAGTATCCTGAACCAGTATATCATTGCTTCCAAGTTCAGCATGGAGACTTTCAGGTCTGTTCATCACTCCATTCTTCCAGCACTTGTGAGACGCTTACTTTCATGTTCCAATTCATCGGACATCACAGAAGTATCTTAGGTTCACTTTTCTGGGGCGAGTTTACCAGCTCAAGGCCATGCCTTTCGGCCTCAACCTGGCTCCTCGTACCTTCATCCGACTGATGGCACATGTGCTAGCCTTTCATCGCACACAATCCAGGGTGACTACTTTGGCTTACCTGGACAACATCCTCCAGAGGCACACATATGCCTCTCTTCTGGTGACTGATGTTGACACACTGTTGAACCTGCTTTCGTCACTAGGGTTCAGAGTCAATGCTTTCGCCTTGACTCTGACCCAGTCCACGTCTGCGACAGCTCGGAGTATTCTCCAGCTACTCGGTCTCTGCGGTTCGTGACGGATCTCATTCCTTTAGGTCTGCTACATGTCAGCCCTCTCCAACACTTTCTGCTCAGTAATTGGAGGCTGAATGTCGATCCTCTGGGTCTGGTGCTTCAGTTACAATCATCTGTCAGTCGTCACCTTCTTCCGTGGATGGATGTTCAGTGGATTATGCAAGGAGCTCAGTTGTAGTTGCCCACGTCCCATTGTGTTCTCACAGCAGATGCCAGCTATCTCGGATGGGGTGCGACATTAGATCCTCTAGGTCTTTCCCTTCACGGTGTTTGGGACTAGGATCAGGCAGCTCTTCACATCAACCAGAAGGAACTTCTTGCTCTTCTTCTGAGTTTCCGGTAGTGGATTCCCCACCTTTCGAATTGTCAGGTCCTTCTGTTATCCGACAATTCGACAGTGGTAACTTACATTCTGAACCAAGGTGGCACACTCTCGGTTCCCATGTATGAATTGGCTCGGGATCTACTGCTTGCTCAGGACGTCAACTGTGGTGTTTCGTCACATTCCCTGTCTGAACGTCCTAGCCAACTCCCTGTTCTGACGGGGCAGGGTCATTTCCACTGCGTGGATGCTTCACAGAGCAGTGTTCCAGTCGCTTTGTGATCTTTGGGGTCGTCCCCATATTGATCTGTTTGCAGCCCATTGGAACCATCAGGTGGACACTTTCGTGTCCCCATGTCCAGATCCTCTGGCTTTCACCGTGGATGCTCTGTCACTCGATTGGAATGGACTTCCTTCCCGCTTGTTTCGATTCTGCCTCAGGTTCTAGCCAAAATGCGAACCTGCAGTTGTCGAATCATTCTGATCGCTCTCCTGTCGACTCACTGGGTGTGGATAAATCGGCTCTGCCCTCTGTTGGTGGTGGTACATCTCCCTCTATGTTGCGACCCTCTCTGTCAAGGTCACCCGAGGAGGTTTCTTATCGACCCGGCATCATTGTGTTTTCACGCATATCTTTTTGTTCTGTTCTCAAAAGAGCTGCCTGATCCTAGTCCTGTAGCAGTGGAGTGCATTTCTTTTTCAAGGTGGCACTCCACTAGTTTAGCCTATGCTGCTAAGTGGAAGGTCTTCTGTCAATGGCGTGCTGATCACTCTGTTGATTATGCCAACCCTTTGATTACACAGATTGCAGAGTCTCTGGTATATCTGTTTGATTCTCGGTGTCTCCAATGTGTTACCATCAAGGGGTACAGGTCTATGCATTCGGAAATGTTTTCGTATGTGGGAAAGCGTTGTATCGACACTAATCAGTACCTCTCCAAGCTTATTTGGCACTTTTCTTTGAAAAGGCCTTTGGTTTTGCAGCTGACCCCAAGATGGAGTCTTTCTTGGGTGCGGCTTTGCTTGGGGGAGGGGGCACCGTTCAAACCATTATCCCAGGTGGAAATTCATTTTCTCATATACAAGACAGCTTTTCTAATGGCTTTTGCCTCAGTGAGGAGAGTTAGTGAGCTTCACGCCCTCTCGGTTGATCCGGCCTTTGTCAGGAGCTCCGCCAACAGTGTTACTTTTACCACTGATTGCTCCTTTCTGGCCAATAATCAGATAGCAGAAACTACTCTGCCTCCTATCTGTATCAGGGCTCTACCTTCAGTTGATGGTAATCGACCTTTGCTCTGATGGTTCATGTAATTCGCATTTACCTCAACCAGACGCAGTTTATTAGGAAAGGCAGGAAGCGATTCTTTCTGCCTCTTATCCCTGGTTGACAGAAAATCTCTCCTCAGTCCATTTCTAGGTGGATTTGTCTCGCTATTCGAGCATCGTGCGCTCATTTAACAAGTGACGATTGTATTACCAAACACATTTCTGCCCATGCGGTGCATGCAGTGTCTACCTCATGAGCTTATGCTAACTCCGTCAAGTTGTCAGACATTATGCAGGCAGCCTACTGGAAAAATGCATCTACTTTCTCCACCTTCTACCTGCATCATTTCCAGGGGCAGTCTGAGGACCTTTTGTCTTTAGGACCGCTTTCTTTTGCTCAGGCTGTTATCAACCCTAGCCATTAGGCTATTCTTTTAGGATCAGTTCCTGCCCAGTGCTTGGTTACTGTACTTTCTGTCTGTCACACATGACCATTTGCCTCATCTCTCATTTTCTGTTTCAGTGTTTGTGATGCAATGGTTTTATAGGCCTTGGGTACTCTTCTGTCCACGGTTCCAGTGCAGTCAGGTTATATAGGGGTTGGTTTTGTGATTCCCTCCACCTATTGTCTGGTCAGCCTGTTGTAAACAGTTGTGAGGTAGGTTGATAAGAAATTTAAATTTTATAGTAAATTATTTCCTTTCTTATACCAACCACAATTTTGTACCTGGAGGCCCTCCTGTCCTCTTATTCGGGTAAGAATCCTTCCTCCTCGCTTATCACCTAACTCCAATGTTAGCGAATTCAAATAGAATGACACATTGGTTATACGTCTGCGCACTGGTACCAGAAAGCCGTGGATTAAGTACAGAGAAGAGTGTCCCCTACTGGGTGTGTGCCGGCCACACTCGACCCAGTTTTTTATTTATTTTTTAGCTCACCTGAGCACAGCTCAAGAGGAGCTTTACTAATCACTTTCCGTCCATCGTCCAGTGTCCGGCGTCCGTCTGGCGTTAACTTTACATTATCAACTTCTTCTCACGAACTGCTGGACCAAATTCAACAAAATTTGCTGTGCATGTTCCCTATCATATGTCAATTCAAGTTTGTTCAAAACAAGTTGACCCGCCCCTTGGTAGGGCCACACCCAAAAAGTGAGCCGAAATCTTAAAAAGTCTTCTCATGAATCAGCAGTAGCAGAGACTTGATATTAGGTGTGCAGCTTCCTTTCGAGGTGTAGACTCAGATTTGTTCAACAGAAGTTCTAGGGGCTATATTTGCCATTGTTTTGGGAGGGGCAAGAATTTTTGCCCCGCCCAAAATTTCTATTTTCCAAACCGAGAGGCTGATTTGAACCAAATTTGACATGAGGTTTTATTGGGACATAAGTAGTTAATTTATGCCAAAAAAAAAAATGTTTCCGTTGCCCCATGGGAACCGCAGGAGCTAAAAATAGAAAAAATTTAAAATGCCCATATCTCCAAAACTACACGGCACTGAGAATTATTATTTGGTGTGAAGCTTCCTTAGGACCAACAGAATGGAGTGGTTAAAAAAAAAATCTATCGGTTTTATCATGGGGTACTTTTTGGGGACTTGGGAAAAAGTGGTGAGTCAGCATTTTTAGCTCACCTGACTGAAAGTCAGGGTGAGCTTTTCTTACCACTCTTCGTCCGTCATCCTGCGTGAAGGTGGTGTTTGAGCCTCTTTCTCCTAAACCACTGGCCACATTTTAATTAAATTTCATGTAAGTAGTGGTTATAATATAGGGGCATTTTGATTTTTATGCAAATTAGGTTTCGGCTCATATTGAGCAGAGGTGTGGGGAAAAAATGGGCAAATTTTTTTAAAATCTTCTAATGAACCACCAATAGCAGAGACTTGATATGTGGTATACAGAGTCCTTTTGAGGTTTAGTATCAAGTTTGTTCAAGAGAAGTTTGTCAGGCATTATTTGCCTTCGTTATGGGAGGGGCAAGAATTTTTGCCACTCCCAAAATTTCTATTTTCCAAACCGAGACTCAGATTTGAACCAAATTTGATATGGGGGCTTATTGGGTCATAAGTACTTAATTGATGCCCAAATTTCTTTTCCCGTCGCCTCATGGGAATCGCAGGAGCTAAAAATAGAAAAAAATTAAAATGCCCATATCTCCAAAACTACATGGCACTGAGAATTCTTATTTGGTGTGAAGCTTCCTGAGGACCAACAGAATGGAATGGTCAAAAAAAAATCCCTATCGGTTTTATCATGGGGTACTTTTTGGGGACTTTGAAAAAGTGCTGAGTCAGCACTTTTTAACACTGTGTGTAATGGGAAAAGCATGTAAGACTACTTTTCTCCCAAACCACTGATCCAAAAGCTTTCAAATTTCACATATAACATCTTTGGAAGATTGTTTCACATGTTTATTGAAAGCAATTCCCTGCGTCCATATTTGGGCTCTCTATGGGAGCCCAAATGTTTAAATTAGTGCAGTATGAGGAATATTCTTTAAAAATCTTCTTCTTCAGATCTACCAATAAGAATCTTTTGATATTTGGTATGCAGCATCCTTAGGGGGGTGAGATTCAAGTTTGTTCAAGCCAAGTCCCTGGGTTCATATTAAGGCTGAAAATTTGGGGCCCTGTTCCGGACTTAGAAATTTTGGACCAAAATCTGTAATTTTTTTTTGTTTTTTTTTTATGCGTTTCGGTCAATTTTAAGACAAAAATTTGTTTGTTTTTACACTGAAAATTTGGGGTCCGGGTGGGACCAGAAATTAGTTTTTTGGTTTTTTAAGCGTTTTGGTCAATTTTAAGAAGAAAAAAAAATTTTAGGCTGAAAATATTTTGTTTGGGGAAAAAAATGTGGTTTTTTTTGCGTCTATCTCAATTTTGGGACGTAAAAGTGCAGGAACTGAAAATAGACGGAAAATCCTGTGTATTGTGTGGGCACAATCGCTTCATCTAGTTGGTATATGCTTTTCTTAGGAAGGGCGTATGCAGCTTATTCAAGTCAAGTCCCTGGTTTGATAATTAGACTACCATGTCAGGTGAGCGCCCTCAGGCCCCCTGGGGCCTCTTGTTTAACACTGTGGGTAATGGGAAAACATTTAACACTACTTTCCTCCCAAACCACTGCTCCAAAAGCTTTCAAATTTCACATATAACATCTTTGGAAGATTGTTTCCCTGGGCTCATATTTGCATATTTGGGCTCTCTATGGGAGCCTAAATGTTTAAATTAGTGCAGTATGAGGAATATTCTATAAAAATCTTCTTCTTCAGATCTACTAATAAGAATCTTTTGATATTTAGTATGCAGCATCTTTAGGGGGGGTGAGATTCAAGTTTATTCAAGCCAAGTCCTTGGGTTCATATTTGGGCTCACTGTGGGAGCCTGAAATATAACTTAGTTCAAAATGAGGAATTTTCTTAAAAAATCTTCTTCTTCAGATCCAGCAGTCGGAATGTTTTGATATTTGGTATTTAGCATCCTTAGGGGGGTGAGATTCAAGTTTGTTCAAGCCATGTTCCTAGGTCCATATTTGGGCTCACTGTGGGAGCTCGAATTCTAACTTAGTTCAAAATGAGGAATTTTCTTAAAAAATCGTCTTCTTCAGATCCAGCAGTCAGAATGTTTTGATATTTGGTGTGCAGCATCCTGGGGGGGGGGGGGGGGGGGGGGGGATTCAAGTTTGTTCAAGCCAAGTCCCTGGGTTGATATTTGGGCTCCCTGTGCAGGTTTGTTCAAGCCAAGTCCCTGGGTTCATATATGGGCTCCCTGTGGGAGCCCGAATTATAACTTCGTTCAATATGAAGAATTTTTCTTTAAAAATCATCAGATTCAGCAGTTGGAATGTTTTGATATTATATTTGGTGTGCAGCATCCTTAGGTGGGTGAGATTCAAGTTTGTTCAAGCGATGTCCCTACGTTCATATTTGGGCTCACTGTGGGAGCTCGAATTATAACTTGATTCAAAATGAGGAATTTTCTTTAAAAATCTTCTTCAGATCCAGCAGTCAGAATATTTTGATATTCGGTATGCAGCATCCTTAGGGGGTGAGATTCAACTTTGAGATTCAAGCCAAGTCCCTGGGTTCATTTTTGGGCTCCCTAAGATTATAACTTAGTTCAATATGAGGAATTTTTCTTTAAAAATCTTCTTCTTCAGATTCAGCTGTCGGAATGTTTTGACATTTGGCATGCAGCATCCTTAGGGGGGAGACATTCAAGTTTGTTCAAGCCAAGTCTCTGGGTTGATATTTGGGCTCCCTGTGGGAGCTTCAATTATAACTTAGTTCAATATGAGGATTATTCTTCAAAAATCTTCTTCTTCACATCCACCAGTCAGAATCTTTTGATATTTGGAAAACGGCATCCCACTGGAGGTGAGATTCAAGTTTGTTCAAGCCAAGTCCCTGTGTTCATATTTGGGCTTCCTATGGGAACCCGAATTCTAACTTAGTTCAATATGAAAAATATTCTTTAAAATATTTTTTTTTTTTAGATCCACTGGTCTGAATCTTTGGATATTTGGCATAAGCTTTTCTAAGGAGGGTCAGATGCAACTTGTTGAAATCAATTCCCTGGGTTTTATATTTAGGCTACCATGTCAGGTGAGTGCCTCCAGGCCCCCTGGGGCCTCTTGTTTTCTTGGTGCTTTTGCACCACTCTTTAGCTCACCTGACTGAAAGTCAGGGTGAGCTTTTCTGCTCACTTTTTGTCCGTCGTCTTTCGTCCGTCGTGAAGGTGGTGTTTGAGCCTATTTGTCCCAAACCACTGGCTACATTTTAATTAAATTTCATGTCAGTAGTGGCTATATAGGGGCATTTTGATTTTTATCCAAAATAGGTTTCGGATCATATTGAACAGAGGTGTGGGGAAAAAATGGCCAAATTTTTTGAAAATCTTCTTCTAATGAACCACCAGTAGCAGAGACTTGATATGTGGTCTACAGAGTCCTTTTGAGGTTTAGAATCAAGTTTGTTCAAGAGAAGTTTGTCGGGCATTATTTGCCTTCGTTATGGGAGGGACAAAATTTAAAAATCATCAGATTCAGCAGTTGGAATGTTTTGATATTATATTTGGTGTGCAGCATCCTTAGGTGGGTGAGATTCAAGTTTGTTCAAGCGATGTCCCTACGTTCATATTTGGGCTCACTGTGGGAGCTCGAATTATAACTTGATTCAAAATGAGGAATTTTCTTTAAAAATCTTCTTCAGATCCAGCAGTCAGAATATTTTGATATTCGGTATGCAGCATCCTTAGGGGGTGAGATTCAACTTTGAGATTCAAGCCAAGTCCCTGGGTTCATTTTTGGGCTCCCTAAGATTATAACTTAGTTCAATATGAGGAATTTTTCTTTAAAAATCTTCTTCTTCAGATTCAGCTGTCGGAATGTTTTGACATTTGGCATGCAGCATCCTTAGGGGGGAGACATTCAAGTTTGTTCAAGCCAAGTCTCTGGGTTGATATTTGGGCTCCCTGTGGGAGCTTCAATTATAACTTAGTTCAATATGAGGATTATTCTTCAAAAATCTTCTTCTTCACATCCACCAGTCAGAATCTTTTGATATTTGGAAAACGGCATCCCACTGGAGGTGAGATTCAAGTTTGTTCAAGCCAAGTCCCTGTGTTCATATTTGGGCTTCCTATGGGAACCCGAATTCTAACTTAGTTCAATATGAAAAATATTCTTTAAAATATTTTTTTTTTTTAGATCCACTGGTCTGAATCTTTGGATATTTGGCATAAGCTTTTCTAAGGAGGGTCAGATGCAACTTGTTGAAATCAATTCCCTGGGTTTTATATTTAGGCTACCATGTCAGGTGAGTGCCTCCAGGCCCCCTGGGGCCTCTTGTTTTCTTGGTGCTTTTGCACCACTCTTTAGCTCACCTGACTGAAAGTCAGGGTGAGCTTTTCTGCTCACTTTTTGTCCGTCGTCTTTCGTCCGTCGTGAAGGTGGTGTTTGAGCCTATTTGTCCCAAACCACTGGCTACATTTTAATTAAATTTCATGTCAGTAGTGGCTATATAGGGGCATTTTGATTTTTATCCAAAATAGGTTTCGGATCATATTGAACAGAGGTGTGGGGAAAAAATGGCCAAATTTTTTGAAAATCTTCTTCTAATGAACCACCAGTAGCAGAGACTTGATATGTGGTCTACAGAGTCCTTTTGAGGTTTAGAATCAAGTTTGTTCAAGAGAAGTTTGTCGGGCATTATTTGCCTTCGTTATGGGAGGGACAAAATTTTTGGCCACGCCTAAAATTTCTATTTTCAGAACTGTCAGGTCAATTTGAACCAAATTTGATATGAGATGATAATGGGTCATAAGTAGTTGATTGATGCCAAAAAAAAATTTCTCATTGCCCCGTGGGAACCCCGGGAGCTAAAAATAGGAAAAACCTTAAAACTGCCATATCTCCAAAACTACACGGCACAGAGAATTCTTATTTTGTATAAAGCTTACTTTTATCTGGTAGAATAGAATGGTTAAAAAAAATCCCTATCGGTTTGATCACAAGGTACTTTTTTCAGGACTTTGAAAAAGTGCTGAGTCAGCACTTTTTAACACGGTAGGCAATGGGAAAAAGATTAAAAAATCTTCTTCTCCAGATCCAGCAGGCAGAATGTTTTGATATTTGGTATGCAACATTTTGGGGTGGATCTGATTCAAGTTTGTTCAAATCGGCCCCTGGGTTCATATTTGGGTTCAGTATAGGAACCCGATTTTGAACTTAGTGCATTTCAGGCAAATTTCTTAAAAAATCTTCTTCTCCAGATCGAGAAGGCAGAATCTTTTGATATTTGGTATGCAACATTGTGGGGTGGATCTGATTCAAGTTTGTTCAAATGAAGATACATATTTGGGCTCACTATAGAAGCCCAAATTCGAACTTAATGCATTTCAGGCAAATTTCTTAAAAAATCTTCTTCTCCAGATCCAGCAGGCAGAATCTTTTGATATTTGGTATGCAACATTGTGGGGTGGATCTGATTCAAGTTTGTTCAAATCGGCCCCTGGATACATATTTGGGCTCACTATAGAAGCCTGAATTCGAACTTAATGCATTTCAGGCAAATTTCTTAAAAAATCTTCTTCTCCAGATCCAGCAGGCAGAATCTTTTGATATTTGGTATGCAACATTGTGGGATGGATCTGATTCAAATTTGTTCAAATCGACCTCCTGGATACATATTTGGGCTCACTATAGAAGCCCGAATTCGAACTTAATGCATTTCAGGCAAATTTCTTAAGAAATCTTCTTCTCCAGTTCCAGCAGGCAGAATCTTTTGATATTTGGTATGCATCATTGTGGGGTGGATCTGATTCAAGTTTGTTCAAATCGGCCCCCTGGGTTTATATTTGGGCTCAGTATAGAAGCTTGAATTCGAACTTAGTGCATCTCAGGCAAATTTCTTCAAAAATCTTCTCCAGATCCAGCAGGCAGAATCTTTTGATATTTGGTATGCAACATTGTGGGGTGGATCTGATTCAAGTTTGTTCAAATCAGCCCTCTGGGTTTATATTTGGGATCAGTATAGAAGCTCGAATTTGAACTTAGTGCATTTCAGGCAAATTTCTTAAAAAATCTTCTGCTCCAGATCCTAGCAGGCAGAATCTTTTGATATTTGGTATGCAACATTGTGGTGTGGATCTGATTCAAGTTTGGTCAAATCAGCCCCGTGGATTCATATTTGGGCTCACTATAGAAACCCGAATTCGACCTTAATGCATTTCAGGCAAATTTCTTAAAAAATCTTCTTCTCCAGATGCAGCAGGCAGAATCTTTTGATATTTGGTACGCAACATTGTGGGGTGGATCTGATTCAAGTTTGTTCAAATCGGCCCCCTGGGTTTATATTTGCCCTCAGTATAGAAGCTCGAATTCGAACTTAATGCATCTCAGGCAAATTTCTTCAAAAATCTTCTTCTCCAGATCCAGCAGGCAGAATCATTTGATATTTGGTATGCAACATTGTGGGGTGGATCTGATTCAAGTTTGTACAAATTGGCCCCCTGGGTTTATATTTGGGCTCAGTATAGAAGCTCGAATTCGAACCTAGTGCATTTCAGGCAAATTTCTTAAAAAATCTTCTTCTCCAGATCCAGCAGTCAGAATCTTTTGATATTTGGTATGCAACATTGTGGGGTGGATCCGATTCAAGTTTGTTCAAATTGGCCCCCTGGATTCATATTTGGGCTCACTATAGAAGCCTGAATTCGAACTTATTGCATTTCATGCAAATTTCAATCTTTTGATATTGGGTATGCACCATGCTTAGGGGGGGTGAGATTCAAGTTTGTTCAAGCTAAGTCCCTGGGTTCATATTTGGGCTCACTGTGGTAGCCCGAATTATAACTTAGTTCAAAATGAAGAATTTTCTTTAAAAATCTTCTTCAAATCCAGCAGTTGGAATGTTTTGATATTTGATATGCAGCATCCATAGGGGGGTAAGATTCAAGTTTGTTCAAGCCATGTCTCTAGGTCCATATTTGGACTCACTGTGGGAGCTTGAATTGTAACTTAGTTCAAAATGTGGAATTTTCTTTAAAAATCTTCTTCTTCAGATCCAGCAGTCAGAATGTTTTGATATTTGGTGTGCAGCATCCTTAAGGGGGTGAGATTCAAGTTTGTTAAAGCCAAGTCCCTGGGTTCATATATGGGCCCCCTGTGGGAGCCCGAATTATAACTTAGTTCAATATGAGGAATATTTTTTAAAAATCTTCTTTTTTTTTTAGATCCACTGGTCAGAATCTTTGGATATTTGGTATATGCTTTTCTTAGGAGGAGCAGATGCACCTTGTTGAAATCAATTCTCTGGGTTGATATTTAGGCTACCATGTCAGGTGAGCGCCCTCAGGCCCCTTGAGGCCTCTTGTTCTTTCTCAAATCGCTTGGGAAAGAACAAAATAGAGAGTATACTTCCGAGTTAGGGACTTCCACTGTAGTGCAAGCCTGTTGTAAACAATTCTCGTAGGTATAATGAGAAATGAAATTTTCTATAAAATTTAAATATTTCAGTAAGAACTTGTACATCTTATTTATTTATTGATGTTTATTGTCATTTTCAGCATCTTTGGCTATATCATGACCACAACATGGGTATGAAGTCAGGTTGAGCCCATCGTTTATACCCATGCTTCCCACTTCCTTCCCAGGCATTGGTTCTGGGTCCAATTTTGCCAGTAACGCAGAAGTTGTCTACTGCAGTGAACAACCACTGCTCCATCTCCAGGGGTCCCTGCATGCACAAATTAATTGTCAATTCTAATTGAATATGAACAATCATCTTTGTAAGAGGCAGACAATCACTCACACACTTTTTTCTCGCCAGTTTGATGTTTTAAACTAGCTCCATGCCACTCGCCATATAACCATAACTAAAGCAGCAAATCTTAAGACAGAACAGACCAAGGGTGGAGTATGGGGAACTGGAATCCACAACCCGAGTTGGTGTTTTGCTGTATTTCATGAGCGCCAAAGGCATGCATGAAATATAGGAACAACGTCAGTAAGGGTCGTTTAATCTACCTCCACCCCCCCCCCCCCCCCCCCCCACCCGCACACTGTGACAGCATCAACCCCACAATTGATGCTGACAGAGAGTGTTTGGACACCTCGAGAACTTTCCCCAACTGATGATCGATCCCGGGACCTCTGGCATGAGAGACCAGCATACTTATCCACTTGACCACCACTCACCTAGTTGTTAAGTGCGCTGGTCTCTCATGACTAATTATTGCATAACACAACAGTAGATTCCGCTTAGTTGAATAGAAGCTTTGCAAAAGAAGCATATTCAGTTAACAGTAATATTCCATTAGCAGGGATTTGGTCACTGAGCAGTTATTCTATTATATCTTGTTTGACAGAGCTCATGGAGCTCTGTCAAGTAAGCTATAATAGATTAAATACCTGAAGCCAAATAGGTCTATAAATAAAGTGAATTTGGTGAATGGGTAATTTCTTGGCATATAACAAAAGTATTTATCCAGTTAAAAGGAGTTTTCTCTTTAACCTATATGCAATTAACAGGTCAATCTTGTGTTGAAGGTATGGCAAATGGTTTTGTGCTTGGAAGTTATATTCATTTGACAAGGTTATTAAATTTGAGATACACCATTAAGTGGGCCCCACTGAATAGCAATATATATTTGTCTCTTCTTGTGTTGGTATGCATGGACATGTGCAATATGGTATTTCCTGTGTTTTATTTATATTTTTTAGCTCACCTGACTGCAAGTCAGTGTGAGGTATTGCCATCACTTGACATCCATCGTCCGTTAACTTTTTGCAAACCTGGCTTCTTTTTCACAGCCATTCAGCCAAATTCAAACATACATTGCTCAAACCATCCCTGGGGTACACCCTTTCTATTTTGTTCAAATGAAGCGGCTGCTTTCTTCAGGCTCTGGGCAATGATGCCAAAGACTAAAAATCTTCTTCTCATGAACCACCAGATGGATTACCTTGATATATGGTAGGTAACACTCTTTGGTGTTGAAGATTAAAGTTGTTCAAGAAAAAGTTGGGAGATCAATATTTGGGCTCTTTGTGGGCACATACCCATTTTGGGCTCCGCCCAAAATTTCTATTTCAAGAAAAGATGGGCTGATTTGAACCAAATTTGACATGTAACATAAGTGGGTCCAAAGTACTTGATTGATGCCTGAAAAAATTTTTTTGTTGCCCCGTGGGTACCCCAGGGGCTAAAAATGGAAAAAAATTCAAATGCCCATATTTTCCAAACTACATGGAACAGAGAACTGTTATTTGGTATGAAGCATCCTTTTGACCGGTAGAATGGATTAAAAAAAAAAAGGCCATCAGTTGTGTCAGGGTGTTCTGTGGGGGCATTTGAAAAATTGCTAGGGGGGGTTAGATTCAAGTTTGTTCAAATGGGATCCCTAGATGAATATTTGGGCTCTTTATTGGAGCCCAGATTTTAACTTAGTGCAATATGAGAAAATTTCTTAAAAATCTTCTTTTTCAGACCCACTAGTGAGAATCCTTTCATATTTAGTATGTGACATCTCTAGAGGTGTAAGGTTCAACTTTGTTCAAATCGAGTTCCTGGGTTAATATTTGGGTTCCCCAAAATCTTCTCCCTCATGATCCAGCAGTCAGATTCTTTTGATATTTGGTGTACAACACCTCTGGGAGGGTTATATTGAAGGTTGTTCAAATCAGGTCCCTGGGTTAATATTTGGGCTTTTTATTGAAGCCCAAAGTTTAACTTAGAGCAATATGAGAAAATTTCTTGAAAATTCTTCTTCAGATCCACCAGTGAGAATCCTTTCATATTTGGTATGTTCGTCTCTAGGGGTGTCAAATTCAAGTTTGTTCAAATCGATTTGCTTGTTTTTTCTTGTTTTTTTTTTTAATTTGTGTTTCTTGTTTTTTTTTTTTGGGGGGTGTCTAGAGAGAACCACAGTAGTTTAAAACAAAACAAAAAATTTTGTTCAGTTGTTGTTTTTAGCTCAACTTTGGCGAAGCCAAATTTGAGTTATTGTCATGGCCTGTCGTCCATCCGTCCATCTCCCAGCACACACAAATGACTACTTATGTGGCTACGAGTTAGTAAAACAGGATACTTATTTGGTTAAAGTCTGTTACGTGGCTAGCCACGTAACAGAATATTTTAGTGTGTGTGGGGGGGTGGATAAATGTAGAGTAGAGTTCGGGAATACCGGGGTGGGGTGGGGTGGGGGTTAGTGAAGGGGTGTTAGAGTTATGTGGCTAGGGTTAGGGCTATCTTAGGGATAGGAGTGGGTAGGATTAGGGTCAGTAAAGGGTAGGGTTAGGGTTAGCTGACCCCCCAAAACTTTTCCCCAAAAAAACTTGTTTTATTATGTTGGACATGTGTTTTAGGTTAGCCACCTAACATGTCCATAAAACAGCCACATAAGTAGCCATTTGTAAGAACACTTTCATTTAATACTTCACAGAACAGAGCTTGCTAGGAAACTTTCCTAGGACCAGCAGAAGTGAATGGCCAAAAAAGTTGCCTTTGGTTGTGTCATAGCAAATCAAAAAAATTGCTCTTGCTGCTGATCACTTACTGATACACTCATCTGTTTTGACAATTTGAGCCAGGTGAGTATTTTAGGCTCACTTGAGCCTTTGGTTCATTTCTCTTCTGTAAAAGATTAACTTGATAATTTAAACATGAAACATGAACATGGATATCTAGTTCATTGCTTGAAAGAAGAAGATTCGCCAATTAAACAGTGAAATGGGACCGGATTTGCCCCAGTTGCACTCATAATTTTTAGCTCACCTGACTGAAAGTCAGGGTGAGCTTTTCTGATCACTCTTCATCCGCCGTCCATCGTCCTGCGTGAAGGTGATGTTTTAACCTCTTTCTCCTAAACCACTGGCCACATTTTAATTAAATTTCATGTAAGTAGTGGTTATATAGGTGCATTTTTGATTTTTATGCAAATTAAGTTTCGGCTCCTATTGAGCAGAGGAGTGGGGAAAAAATGGGCAAATTTTTTGAAAATCTTCTTCTAATGAACCACCAGTAGCAGAGACTTGATATATGGTATACAGAGTCCTTTTGAGGTTTAGAATCAAGTTTGTTCAAGAGAAGTTTGCCTTCATTTTGGGAGGGGCAAAAATTTTGGCCACGCCTAAAATTTCTATATTTTTATACTGTACCAATGACCCAGACATAGCTGGTGCTAACTCTTAAAATATAGGGCCAAACACAAATTTTGCCCCCCAATCCCCAAAATTTGCATCTAAAACTAAAGAAAACATGTCCTGAAAGGCCCTCCACACCTCGCCCCCACTGCGCATGCGCAGTGTCAAGGACGTTCCGAAATTGGCGCCATTTATCATTCTAAGTTTGGCCCTTCATCAGTTAACATCTGACTGATCTTTGTGCTTTTAAATCTCAGTTTAAATGATGCCAGACACATAAATATTAGTGAAATGGTGATTCTAAGGAGGATAGAAAAGGAGGAGAGGAAAAGAATGTGTGACAGAATATTATCAGGGCTGTAACTTAAAATTTTTTAATAAAATTATGTTAAGTTACCTATTTTCAAGGCAGCAGCCATTTTGTTGTCATTCTGATTATTTAGTTACACTGTTTTTTCAAGTGTTTTTCCTCTCTCCCTGTCCTTTAAGTTCCCCCTTGCTATTCTCCCATGCTTTTGGCATAGTTTCTGTAATTATTATTACTAAAATTTCTTGGGAGTTTTAGCTTAATAACAGAATGAATTCTGTTCTTTCCCCATGTTTACGTCTTCACCTACGGGTGGTTAGGCGTTGTGTTCTGCATCTACCATCTGATGTTCTGCAGTTTCTTCCCTGGAAGTCTCTGTTTTGCATCAGATAGTGTATTTTTGGTAACTGATTTCGGGCCTGGGTGCCTGGAGTCTTATTTTAGTGTTTTTACACTCATTGTTTACATTTACAACAGCCCTCTGTGTGAGGGGGGGATTTCTAAAAAATAATATCTTTATGTTATTTTAATCATAACTAGATACATTATTATTGTTCGTAAGTGTTGAATGAATTGTTTAAAATATTTTTAAAATTTTTGTCCACACTTAGGCTTGGGATCCATTGGGGCTCAACGTTACTTTTCAGAAACTTGGGCTGTTCTGAAAAAATATTTTTTCAAAATATTTTGATTTCAATTATTTTTTCTATATTAATGGATCATATTATTATTATGTATTTTGATTGCCAGGGGTTAGTGCGAGTACCAGGACTTGTTTTCTTTTCACATTGAAAGGATATTGATCAATTGTTTTAGGAGGAAGTCTTCCTCTGACCTTATTATCATTCTATATGTGGTCAGTGTACTCGCATTAACTCCTGTTCTGTATCGTATGATTTCGATGACAATATGGGAAGCGTATGTCACGGTATGTTGTTGGGGATTTGGACACTCCGGTCCTTTCCCCGCAGGGTCACTCTACTTTATCAATTTCTATTTCAGACGATCAAGATTAGGGTGATGTATCTGTGATGTCTTCCAACAGTGTGCCTCCGTCGTCACAATTAATGAAGGGCTAGCGGAAAAGTGCTCATGTAATACGCCAATTGCCTAAGAGGACCCTAGTAGGTTCGACGGCCTTTGACGTCCGCTAGCTCGCCCGGTGTAGCGTCCATTCACCGAATGGTTCGGCAGCCGGGTTCGTCCGTTGCGGTCTAGAAGGAATTTTGGGGTGATGCGAGCACTATAAAATTAACTTAATGCACACCCAGTGACGGCGGATCGGAGGGAGAACGGAGGAAGCCTTTTAGTCCGGTTCATAGCTCGTTCCGGTCCATCCGGACGGCAAGCGAGAGAGGCCCCTCTCTCGTTCAACAACATCTGGCCCCAGATGTTGTGGTACAAATGTGTCGTTAGCGGAGCATACGTCCGTCGCTCGGGACGCTCCGTTGTATAGGCAGTCCGCTGAGACTGCTAAGGCTTCCTCTTCTCGTCAGCGCACACGACCGCACCTTGGCTGCGTGACCGCCGATATATTACCAGCTTCGCCGATCAAGGATTCTTCGGCGACCAGGTCACACCATCCGGCAGCCAGGGATTCGAGACCGATGGACTCCGGACGTTCGCATAGGAAGTATGCGGGAGCCATCTGATGCGGAGCTGCCCTCGGCGAAGCACCGATAGACTGCGCCTCCGCAGGTCTCGACGCCGGACATTCTTGTGCACATAGCACAGCTTATCGCAGCATCCCAGCAGCCGACAGAAACGGTGTCGGATCGAGAATTATCCGACAGCGCTGGGTCGGTAGCCGGGGACTCGAGGCCTGCAGACTCCGGACGTTCGCATAGGAAGTGTGCGGGAGTCAACGTACACGGAGCTTCCAGCGGCAATGCATCGTAAGTCCGCTACTGCACAGGCCTCGGGAACGGACGTGCTTTCCTTAATAGCACAGTTTATCGCAGCATCCCAGCATCAACTGAATCTGTCGCATATATTTTATCCGACGATGCTGGGTCGGGACGCTCCGCGGAAGCGGGTACGGACGTCCGAAAGTTTCATCCGGTCCGACGGGATACCGAAAGGGATTCGGTGGATTTCAAGCTTTCCCTTTCGGAACAACATATGCTGCGATGCCGGATAAGAACTGATAGCGTCGGTGGACTAAGAAATTTTTGGTTCGGTTCAGGGACATCGTCCCTCAGTTCCGACATAGTCCAATAATGTCACACAAACTTTCGAATTATTGAACGACGCTATATATATTATTATTTTATGCTTGCTATCCAAGCATTTCTGGTTTCTTGTTCGAAGAGTTATGGAGATGTCTTTCAAAAGTGTGCCTCTGTCGTCATAGTTAATGAAGAGTTAGCGGCAATAAGTGCTCATGGAATATGTCTATCGCTTACGGAATGACATTCGCTAGCTCACCCGGTGTAGCGTACATTCATCGAATGGTTCGGCTGCCGGGTTCGTCCGTTGCGGTCTAGGAAGGAGATTTGGGTGATGCGAGCACTTTAATTACTTTAGTACTCACCCAGTGACGGCAGATTGAGGACAGATCGGAGGAAGCCAACAACATAGGGGACCGCATGTTGTGGTTCAGATATTTTACATTCGGAGCATATGTCCGTTGCTCGGGACGCTCCGTTATATTGACAGTCCGAGAGACTGTCTTTAATGCTTCCTCATCCTCACAGCAGGGCACACGACCGCACATTGGCTACGTGAGTATCCGATCAGTTTCGGCATTCAGTGATTCCACAGCGAATAGGTCGCGCCATCCGGTAGCCAAGGGACACGAGGCCTATACACTCCGTTCACTCGCATATTGGAAGTATGCACGGGGTAACGATCTCGGAGCTTCCTGCGGCAATGCATCGTAAGACCGCTGCTCCTCAGGCCTCAGTGACGGACGTGCTATCCGAGTTAGCACAGTTGTTTCGCAGCATCCCAGCAATTGACGGTTTCTCGGTCGAATCAGGAATTATCCGACGGCGCTGGGTCGGTGCGGTTGCATCAAGCTACGGACGACCGAACGCTTTATAGGGTCCGACAGGATGGCGAAAGGGATTCGAAAGATTTCGAGTTTTCCCTTTAGTAGTATCGGAAGATGCCTTTCATATCTTCTGGCATTTCTTCCAGTGATTATTTTTCGGACTTCATTGCTGCGATCTTGGATAAGAGACTTATAGCGTCATTGGACTCGGATTTTTCGATCGGTACAGGGACTTTGTCCCTGACTTACCGACGCAGTCCAATATTGTCATTACAACATGTGTTTTATTTTTCGACGCTATATATTATATATATATATACAAGCCTGCTACTAAGCATGATAGTTTAGTTTCTTGTCCGCGTGGCTCATTTCTGCCATTTTATCTTTTTTACATATAGTTTATTTTGGCAGAGCAGGGCATACCGAGAGTTCATATGCGTCTAGACGGTGTGATTAAAGACTGCATATATTCTTTTTCGCCGTTTATGTCTTTTCCAATTTCAATGTTGGGAACGACATTATGTATAGTAGACTTAACTTAGACGCTTTATTATACGTAATCCGCCTTACTGAGGCGTTATCATTACGTCTTCAAGAAAAGATTTACGGGATATTATTCTCAATGTAATTTCTTTTGAGGGCAGTAGTTTGTTCACGTATAACTCCGCCCTTCAGTGGCTGATTGGAGTTGGTTAGACGTGATGCAGCCCTAGCTACATCCACGCGTGGATAGTAGGTTAAGAACTCTCTCAGAGTCGCTTCGTTCTCGGAGGAGCTTCTCTTCGACGGCAACTTTCCGGCAATCCATGAATTGCTTGATTTATACATTCTCTTGTCTATCTAGTGTTACAAGAGATTCAGACTGGGGCAAACATTCGGTGGTTGACTCAGAGAGTGCCGCCGCAGTTGCCGGACCCTAGTGTGGCTGTTATGACGGTTGCCAGTCAAACAGATTGGGATATATACTGATCCCTACGGATTCGAAGTGCCAGGGTCTTTGGGTTCCGCAGTCTTTTAGCTATCAGTTTAACTTCCACGGAATAATGTTTTTTAGGCTTGCTTTATGTCATTGCATGAACATTATTCAGAAACGCATGCCCAAATTCCTGTCCTTTAATTCGACAGTAGTGGCGTATCTCCGGAACCAGGGAGGCACTCTTTCGTTTCCGTTATTCAATTTAATGGAAAGAATCCGTCTGTTGGTTATAGTACACCAAGTTCAGTTTTGGTCCGTCATATTCTGGGTCGTCTGATTGTTTTATCGCACTCCCGTTCTCTTACGGGTCGCTTGTTGCTGTCAGAATGGACTCTCAACAAACAAGTATTTAATCAGATTTGCTATCTATGGGAGCGCCCAATGATGTTTTATTATGACACAGCTTGCTAATCAATTGCAGACGTATGTGTTGGCTTGTCCAGATCTCTGAGCTAATACTGTTAACGCTCTATTGATCTATAGGACGCAATGATAGGATACGCGTATCCTCCGGCGCTGTTGTTTTAGCAGGTATTGCTAAGATAAACAACCACAATACATTTCTGTTGATAGCATCTCTATCTTCACAGAGATCATGAGTAATTTACTCTCTTGTCTACTGTGGATCTTAACGTGAAATCTTCCTCTATGTGAGGATCTTTTTTCACTGGGTGCGTCGTGTCATCTTTATCACAACCAGCAAGGTCGCAACCTTCATGTATTCCGTTGTGTGGTCCGTATTGCATTGTAAGCACTGTACTGGACGAGCTTTGGACGCGATTTCTTACTATAGGAGATCCTCTTCTTCGCTATTCTATGCGACTAAAGTGGAGGCTCTTCCGTCGTGGTGTAGGGATCATTATGTTCATATGGTTGATCCCTCCATACTACGCATTGCTAGTTTTTAGTATACTTGTTTCACAAGATCTACTGCAGCCTGTTGTTATTTAGGTTATAGATTTATGTCACCTCATACCTATGCACTCTACGATAGTTTACAATTGAGTCTTTTGTCTCTTTATCTAAGTCAGTTAGTAACTTTTTGATAAATAGACTTAGAATCTTTAGATTAAATTCCTATACGGATTTTAACTTCGGTTCTTATTTAGCTAAGTAATCATTTGAGCCTCTGGAAACAGTAGTTTTCAAATTCTGACCTTTTAGACAGTAATTCTGTTGGTTTCTCTTTTACTGTAGAGTCAGTGAGTTTCATGCACTATCGATGGATGATTTTCACTTTCATAGTTTCGGAATCAATACTTCCGTTACTATTTAGGTTGGATTGTTGCATAAGAGTTAGGCTCCTATTATCCGGAACCTATTATTTTAAGGTCCTTCCGTCTTCGTATGGGCATAGGCCTTTACTCTTTCCGGGTACAGTTTATGTATTTATAAACAGATATCTGTTTATTACAAGGGCGTAAGCTTCTTCTGTCTTTGATGTCTAGTAGAAGGACGTTACGCTCCATTTTATTGTTAATCGATTCTATTAACTAGCGTACTGCTTATGGTATATCATTGGCTTAGCAGTTGTGCTTAAGATTTCGGCTCATGAAGTAAGAGTTCTTCTACTTCTTGGGCTTACATTAATAGTGTTGCTATTATAGATTTTTGAAGGCTGCTCATTGCGCTCAGCCATCCATTCATGAATTTTATCTCAGAAATATCGAGTCCATTTCTGGAGGCCTCTATTGTTAGGTCTATTATCTACTGCTCAGAATGTCATTCACTTAACAGTTGCTACTATAGCTAGGTAGGCTGTCTGTTTCGGCAGTGTCTCCGTTCGGCTGTCCTCTTCGCTCTGGGCTATTTGACCCAGGGCAAGAAAAAAGGGGGGGGGGGGAGGGTGTTCCCTTGGGTCACCTGTTTTTACTATGAAAACAAGGGGATACCTCCTCCGGAGTTAGTAATTCTGAGCTGTTATTGGGATGGTTGTTTAGTGAGAAGTTTAAGTTTATAAAATTCATTCAAGTTTTAGTTTTTAAAGTATAGCTTTTGAATATTGCATATGTCAACGGACATGATTATGCAATTCTCACACACTTTTAGGAGTATAAGAGTCTCTATTCTCTAGACTTACTTTATTATTGGCTTACTTTAAAAATTATTAGTATAAGGATTATTGGATATTAATAGAGTACATGGATGTATGAAGCTCAATTTTTGGAAGGTGTTGTATCTTTCTAATTTATCATAAATAAGAAAGATACATGTAAGGCCTATTACTTCTTTTCCCTACAGGGGATGACTCTATTTTATTTTATTGAGCGTATTCCATTTTGCTCTATGTCCTTGGCCCTCCAGCCTTTTTACTATTCAGCTATGTCTGGGTCATTGGTACAGTATAAAAATGTTAAAAAATTTATAGTAATTTATATATTTTTTATACTTACCAATGACCCAGACGGGGATGGCCCTCCCAGGAGTTGGGAACTCTTGCCTCCCCGCTGAGTACATAGCGCTTACCAGGCACTGGTTATTAGAATGATAAATGGCGCCAATTTCGGAATGTCCTTGACACTGCGCATGCGCAGTGGGGGCGAGGTGTGGAGGGCCTTTCAGGACATGTTTTCTTTAGTTTTAGATGCAAATTTTGGGGATTGGGGGGCAAAATTTGTGTTTGGCCCTATATTTTAAGAGTTAGCACCAGCTATGTCTGGGTCATTGGTAAGTATAAAAAATATATAAATTACTATAAATTTTTTAACTTTCAGAACCGTGAGGTCAATTTGAACCAAATTTGATATGAGATGCTAATGGGTCATAAGTAGTTGATTGATGCAAATTTTTTTTTTCTCATTGCCCCGTGGGAACCTCGGGAGCTAAAAATAGGAAAAACCTTAAAACTGCCATATCTCCAAAACTACATGGCACAGAGAATTCTTATTTTGTATAAAGCTTACTTTTATCCAGTAGAATAGAATGGTTAAAAAAAATCCCTATCGGTTTGATCACAAGGTACTTTTTTAAGGCCTTTGAAAAAGTGCTGAGTCCGCACTTTTTAACACTGTAGGCAATGGGAAAAACATCAAAAAATCTTCCTCTCCAGATCCAGCAGGCAGAATCTTTTGATATTTGGTATGCAACATTGTAGGGTGGATCTGATTCAAGTTTGTTCAAATCGGCCCACTGGGTTCATATTTGGATTCAGTATAGGAGCCCGATTTCGAACTGAGTGCATTTCAGGCAAATTTCTTAAAAAATCTTCTTCTCCAGATTCAGCAGGCAGAATCTTTTGATATTTGGTGGATCTGATTCAAGTTTGTTCAAATCGGCTCCCTAAATTCATATTTGAGCTCACTACAGAAGCTCGAATTCGAACTTAGTGCATTTCAGGCAAATTTCTTAAAAAATCTTCTTCTTCAGATCCAGTAGGCAGAATCTTTTGATATTTGGTATGCAACATTGTGGGGTGGATCTGATTCAAGTTTGTTCAAATCGACCCCCTGGGTTTATATTTGGGCTCACTATAGTAGCCTGAATTTGAACTTAGTGCATTTCAGGCAAATTTCTTTGAAAATCTTCTTCTCAAGATCCAGCAGGCAGAATCTTTTGATATTGGGTATACACCATGCTTGGGGGGGGGGGGGGGGGGGGGGGGGGGGGGGGGGGGGAGGGGGGAGGGGAGAGATTCAAGTTTGTTCAAGCCAAGTCCCTGGGTTCATATTTGGGCTCACTGGTAACCCAAATTATAACTTAGTTCAAAATGAGGCATTTTCTTTAAAAATCTTCTTCAGATCCAGCAGTCAGAATGTTTTGATATTTGGTGTGCAACATCCTAAGGGGTGGGGGGGGGGGGGGGAGATTGAAGTTTGTTCAAGCCACGTCCCTGGGTTCATATATGGGCTCTGCAACTTGTTGAAATCAATTCTCTGGGTTGATATTTAGGCTACCACGTCAGGTGAGTGCTCTCAGGCCCCCTGGGGCCTCTTGTGTTAATGTCTTAACTCCTTACCCTAGGCACATGGTATCAAAATTTACTATTTTAATTATTGTTTTTTTTTTAATTTTTCAAAAAGTATCAACAAATCCATATCATGTGCCCCTCATTGGTACAAACTTTTGTTGAAATGTTTTTTGAAAAATAATTGTTTTTCAACTGCTCATTTTGTAAATTACACAGGCGGTTGTGGCCAATTTGTTAGGTAAAGGATAAGCCCTGCAACAGACCAGTGGAGACAGTCAATGGTTTAACCCTTTACCTAACACGAAAAGCAGACTACACTTGCAAATAAAATTCTTGAATAACTAAATTTTTATACTGTACCAATGACCCAGACATAGCTGGTGCTAACTCTTAAAATATAGGGCCAAACACAAATTTTGCCCCCCCAATCCCCAAAATTTGCATCTAAAACTAAAGAAAACATGTCCTGAAAGGCCCTCCACACTTCGCCCCTACTGCGCATGCGCAGTGTCAAGGACGTTCCGAAATTGGCGCCATTAATCATTCTAAGTTTGGCCCTTCATCAGTTAACATCTGACTGATCTTTGTGCTTTTAAATCTTAGTTTAAATGATGCCAGACACATAAATATTAGTGAAATGGTGATTCTAAGGAGGATAGAGAAGGAGGAGAGGAAAAGAATGTGTGACAGAATATTATCAGGGCTGTAACTTAAAATTTTTTAATGAAATTATGTTAAGTTACCTATTTTCAAGGCAGCAGCCATTTTGTTGTCATTCTGATTATTTAGTTACACTGTTTTTTTAAGTGTTTTCCTCTCTCCCTGTCCTTTAAGTTCCCCCTTGCTATTCTCCCATGCTTTTGGCATAGTTTCTGTAATTATTATTACTAAAATTTCTTGGGAGTTTTAACTGAATAACAGAATAAATTCTGTTCTTTCCCCATGTTTACGTCTTCACCTACGGGTGGTTAGGCGTTGTGTTCTGCATCTACCATCTGATGTTCTGCAGTTTCTTCCCTGGAAGTCTCTGTTTTGCATCAGATAGTGTATTTTTGGTAACTGATTTCGGGCCTGGGTGCCTGGAGTCTTATTTTAGTGTTTTTACACTCATTGTTTACATTTACAACAGCCCTCTGTGTGAGGGGGGGATTTCTAAAAAATAATATCTTTATGTTATTTTAATCATAACTAGATACATTATTATTGTTCGTAAGTGTTGAATAAATTGTTTAAAATATTTTTAAAATTTTTGTCCACACTTAGGCTTGGGATCCATTGGGGCTCAACGTTACTTTTCAGAAACTTGGGCTGTTCTGAAAAAATATTTTTTCAAAATATTTTGATTTCAATTATTTTTTCTATATTAATGGATCATATTATTATTATGTATTTTGATTGCCAGGGGTTAGTGCGAGTACCAGGACTTGTTTTCTTTTCACATTGAAAGGATATTGATCAATTGTTTTAAGAGGAAGTCTTCCTCTGACTTTATTATCATTCTATATGTGGTCAGTGTACTCGCATTAACTCCTGTTCTGTATCGTATGATTTCGATGACAATATGGGAAGCGTATGTCACGGTATGTTGTTGGGGATTTGGACACTCCGGTCCTTTCCCCGCAGGGTCACTCTACTTTTTCAATTTCTATTTCAGACGATCAAGATTAGGGTGATGTATCTGTGATGTCTTCCAACAGTGTGCCTCCGTCGTCACAATTAATGAAGGGCTAGCGGAAAAGTGCTCATGTAAATACGCCAATTGCCTAAGAGGACCCTAGTAGGTTCGACGGCCTTTGACGTCCGCTAGCTCGCCCGGTGTAGTGTCCATTCACCGAATGGTTCGGCAGCCGGGTTCGTCCGTTGCGGTCTAGAAGGAATTTTGGGGTGATGCGAGCACTATAAATTAACTTAATGCACACCCAGTGACGGCGGATCGGAGGGAGAACGCAGGAAGCCTTTTAGTCCGGTTCATAGCTCGTTCCGGTCCATCCGGACGGCAAGCGAGAGAGGCCCCTCTCTCGTTCAACAACATCTGGCCCCAGATGTTGTGGTACAAAATGTGTCGTAAGCGGAGCATACGTCCGTCGCTCGGGACGCTCCGTTGTATAGGCAGTCCGCTGAGACTGCTAAGGCTTCCTCTTCTCGTCAGCGCACACGACCGCACCTTGGCTGCGTGACCGCCGATATATTACCAGCTTCGCCGATCAAGGATTCTTCGGCGACCAGGTCACACCATCCGGTAGCCAGGGACACGAGGCCTGCAGACTCCGGACGTTCGCATAGGAAGTGTGCGGGAGTCAACGTACACGGAGCTTCCGGCGGCAATGCATCGTAAGACCGCTACTGCACAGGCCTCGGGAACGGATGTGCTTTCCTTAATAGCACAGTTTATCGCAGCATCCCAGCATCAACTGAATCTGTCGCATATATTTTATCCGACGATGCTGGGTCGGGACGCTCCGCGGAAGCGGGTACGGACGTCCGAAAGTTTCATCCGGTCCGACGGGATACCGAAAGGGATTCGGAGGATTTCGAGCTTTCCCTTTCGGAACAACATATGCTGTTGTGTATGTCATCAGACTTGGTCTTCTACAGCTTCTTTCGTCGGACCAGAATGCTGCGATGCCGGATAAGAAACTGATAGCGTCGGTGGACTTAGAAATTTTTGGTTCGGTTCAGGGACATCGTCCCTCAGTTCCGACATAGTCCAATAATGTCACACAAACTTTCGAATTATTGAACGACGCTATATATATTATTATTTTATGCTTGCTATCCAAGCATTTCTGGTTTCTTGTTCGAAGAGTTATGGAGATGTCTTTCAAAAGTGTGCCTCTGTCGTCATAGTTAATGAAGAGTTAGCGGCAATAAGTGCTCATGGAATATGTCTATCGCCTACGGAGTGACATTCGCTAGCTCACCCGGTGTAGCGTTCATTCATCGAATGGTTCGGCTGCCGGGTTCGTCCGTTGCGGTCTAGGAAGGAGATTTGGGTGATGCGAGCACTTTAATTACTTTAGTACTCACCCAGTGACGGCAGATTGAGGACAGATCGGAGGAAGCCTGTTAGTCCGGTTCCTGGCTTGTCCAGGTCCGTCCGGGCTGTGAGCGAGAGAGGTCCCTCTCTCGCCCAACAACATAGGGGACCGCATGTTGTGGTTCAGATATTTTACATTCGGAGCATATGTCCGTTGGTCGGGACGCTCCGTTATATTGACAGTCCGAGAGACTGTCTTTAATGCTTCCTCATCCTCACAGCAGGGCACACGACCGCACATTGGCTACGTGACCTCGAGTATCCGATCAGTTTCGGCATTCAGTGATTCCACGGCGAATAGGTCGCGCCATCCGGTAGCCAAGGGACACGAGGCCTATACACTCCGTTCGCTCGCATATTGGAAGTATGCACGGGGGTAACGATCACGGAGCTTCCAGCGGCAATGCATCGTAAGACCGCTTCTCCTCAGGCCTCAGTGACGGACGTGCTATCCGAGTTAGCACAGTTGTTTCGCAGCATCCCAGCAATTGACAGTTTCTCGGTCGAATCAGGAATTATCCGACGGCGCTGGGTCGGTGCGGTCCGCGGTTGCATCAGCTACGGACGACCGAACGCTTTATAGGGTCCGACAGGATGGCGAAAGGGATTCGAAAGATTTCGAGTTTTCCCTTTAGTTGTATCGGAAGATGCCTTTCATATCTTCTGGCATTATCTTCCAGTGATTATTATTTCGGACTTCATTGCTGCGATCTTGGATAAGAGACTTATAGCGTCATTGGACTCGGATTTTTCGATCGGTTCAGGGACATTGTCCCTGACTTACCGACGCAGTCCAATATTGTCATTACAACATGTGTTTTATTTTTCGACGCTATATATATATATATACAAGCCTGCTACTAAGCATGATAGTTTAGTTTCTTGTCCGCGTTGCTCATTTCTGCCATTTTATCATTTATACAAATAGTTTATTTTGGCAGAGCAGGGCATACCGAGAGTTCATATGCGTCTAGACGGTGTGATTATAGACTGCATATATTCTTTTTCGCCGTTTATGTCTTTTCCAATTTCAATGTTGGGAACGACATTATGTATAGTAGACTTAACTTAGACGCTTTATTATACGTAATCCGCCTTACTGAGGCGTTATCATTACGTCTTCAAGAAAAGATTTACGGGATATTATTCTCAATGTAATTTCTTTTAAGGGCAGTAGTTTGTTCACGTATAACTCCGCCCTTCAGTGGCTGATTGGAGTTAGTTAGACGTGACGCAGCCCTAGCTACATCCACACGCGTGGATAGTAAGGTTAAGAACTCTCTCAGAGTCGCTTCGTTCTCGGAGGAGCTTCTCTTCGACGGCAACTTTTCGGCAATCCATGAATTGCTCGATTTATACGTTCTCTTGTCTATCTAGTGATTACAAGAGATTCAGACTGGGGCAAACATTCGGTGGTTGACTCAGAGAGTGCCGCCGCAGAATCCGTCTGTTGGTTATAGTACACCAAGTTCAGTTTTGGTCCGTCATATTCCGGGTCGTCTGATTGTTTTATCGGACTCCCGTTCTCTTACGGGTCGCTTGTTGCTGTCAGAATGGACTCTCAACAAACAAGTATTCAATCAGATTTGCTATCTATGGGAGCGCCCAATGATGATTTATTTATGACACAGCTTGCTAATCAATTGCAGACGTATGTGTTGGCTTGTCCAGATCTCTGAGCTAATATTGTTAACGCTCTATTGATCTATAGGACGGAATGATAGGATACGCGTATCCTCCGGCGCTGTTGTTTTAGCAGGTATTGCTAAGATAAACAACCACAATACATTTCTGTTGATAGCATCTCTATCTTCACAGAGATCATGAGTAATTTACTCTCTTGTCTACTGTGGGTCTTAACGTGAAATCTTCCTCTATGTGAGGATCTTTTTCACTGGGTAAATCGTGTCATCTTTAACACAACCAGCAAGGTCGCAACCTTCGTGTTTTCCGTTGTGTGGTCCGTATTGCATTGTAAGCACTGTACTGGACGAGCTTTGGACGCGATTTCTTACTATAGGAGATCCTCTTCTTCGCTATTCTATGCGGCTAAAGTGGAGGCTCTTCCGTCGTGGTGTAGGGATCATTATGTTCATATTGTTGATCCCTCCATACTACTCATTGCTATTTTTTAGTATACTTGTTTCACAAGATCTACTGCAGCCTGTTATTATTTAGGTTATAGGTTTATGTTACCTCATACCTATGCACTCTACGATAGTTTACAATTGAGTCTTTTGTCTCTTTATCTAAGTCAGTTAGTAACTTTTTGATAAATAGACTTAGAATCTTTAGATTAAATTCCTATACGGATTTTAACTTCGGTTCTTATTTAGCTAAGTAATCATTTGAGCCTCTGGAAACAGTAGTTTTCAAATTCTGACCTTTTAGACAGTAATTCTGTTGGTTTCTCTTTTACTGTAGAGTCAGTGAGTTTCATGCACTATCGATGGATGATTTTCACTTTCATAGTTTCGGAATCAATACTTCCGTTACTATTTAGGTTGGATTGTTGCATAAGAGTTAGGCTCCTATTATCCGGAACCTATTATTTTAAGGTCCTTCCGTCTTCGTATGGGCATAGGCCTTTACTCTTTCCGGGTACAGTTTATGTATTTATAAACAGATATCTGTTTATTACAAAGGGCATAAGCTTCTTCTGTCTTTGATGTCTAGTAGAAGGACGTTACGCTCCATTTTATTGTTAATGGATTCTATTAACTATTGGTACTGCTTATGGTATATCATTGACTTAGCAGTTGTGCTTAAGATTTCGGCTCATGAAGTAAGAGTTCTTCTACTTCTTGGGCTTACATTAATAGTGTCGCTATTATAGATTTTTGAAGGCCGCTCATTGCGCTCAACCATCCACATTCATGAATTTTATCTTAGAAATATCGAGTCCATTTCTGGAGGCCTCTATTGTTAGGTCTATTATCTACTGCTCAGAATGTCATTCACTTAACAGTTGCTACTATAGCTAGGTAGGCTGTCTGTTTCGGCAGTGTCTCCGTTCGGCTGCCCTCTTCGCTCTGGGCTATTTGACCCAGGGCAAGAAAAAGGGGGGGGGGGGGGGGGAGGGTGTTCCCTTGGGTCACCTGTTTTACTATGAAAACAAGGGGATACCTCCTCCAGAGTTAGTAATTCAGAGCTGTTATTGGGATGGTTGTTTAGTGAGAAGTTTAGGTTTTTAAAATTCATTCAAGTCTTAGTTTTTAAAGTATAGCTTTTGAATATTGCATATGTCAACGGACATGATTATGCAATCCTCAGACACTTTTAGGAGTATAAGAGTCTCTATTCTCTAGACTTACTTTATTTATTGGCTTACTTTAAAAATTATTAGTATAAGGATTATATTGGATATTAATAGAGTACATGGATGTATGAAGCTCAATTTTGGAAGGTGTTGTATCTTTCTAATTTATCATAAATAAGAAAGATACATGTAAGGCCTATTATTTCTTTTTCCCTACAGGGGATGACTCTATTTTATTTTATTGAGCGTATTCCATTTTGCTCCATGTCCTTGGCCCTCCAGCCTTTTTACTATTCAGCTATGTCTGGGTCATTGGTACAGTATAAAAATGTTAAAAAATTTATAGTAATTTATATATTTTTTATACTTACCAATGACCCAGACGGGGATGGCCCTCCCAGGAGTTGGGAACTCTTGCCTCCCCGCTGAGTACATAGCGCTTATCAGGCACTGGTTATTAGAATGATTAATGGCGCCAATTTCGGAACGTCCTTGACACTGCGCATGCGCAGTAGGGGCGAAGTGTGGAGGGCCTTTCAGGACATGTTTTCTTTAGTTTTAGATGCAAATTTTGGGGATTGGGGGGCAAAATTTGTGTTTGGCCCTATATTTTAAGAGTTAGCACCAGCTATGTCTGGGTCATTGGTAAGTATAAAAAATATATAAATTACTATAAATTTTTTAACTTTTCAGCCACTGTAACCCTGTTTAACCGGAGCTTGAACAGAGTTAGAATGTTGAGGAGCTGACAGTTGCTCATCAATGCTCGGTGGTTCTCTCCGAGTACTCCGGCTTCCTGCACCCGTAAAACTGTCACGGTCACGATTAGCCATTGTGCATAAGTATGTGACCTTAAACACCAATAAATAAATAAGTAGAATAACTAATTTTTTTGACTTTTTCCATCAAAACCATAGCTTATGACCCCTCATTGGAACGAGCTCAATGAGCTCATTCCAACGAGGGTCAGAAGCTATGGTTTTGAGACAAAAAATGAAAAAAAATAATGAAAATTGAACAGTGATATTTAGCTTAACTTGACAAAGTCAAGATAAGCTATTGCCATCACGCGTGCGGAAGTCTGTTAGTCTGTTAGTCTGTGAGTCTATTCACATTTTCCTTTAGCACAGGCTACACCCCACAGTTCTTGTCTGATCATCATGAAATTTCATATGCAGGTTTGGGGTCATGTCTAGATGAGAACGTCCCCTTTTGGTCGTGACCGGTCAACCAGTATGGCTGCCCGAGCCCAAAACCCCAAAACCATTAGCACAGTCTACAGGTCGTATTTATGAAGGGATTTCATTGTAACTTGGTAGGATGCCTCTGTATAATGCCTAGATGAGAACTTCCCCTTTTGGTCATGATCTGTCAACCGTGATGGCTGCTCAAGCCCGAAACCCAAAAACTTTTAGCACAGTCTGCTGGTCATATTTAGTATGGAGGGATTTCATTGTAACTTGGTAGGATGACTCCAGATGATGTCTAGATGAGAACTTCCTCATTTGGTCGCGATCTGTCAACCATGATGACTGCCCGAGCCAAAAACCCGAAAACCTTTAGCACAGTCTACAGGTCATATTTATGGAGGGATTTCATTGTAACTTGGTAGGTTGTCTCGATATAATGCCTAGATGATGACACCCCCCTTTTGGTCGTGATTGGTCAACCGTGACAGATACAGGGGCCCGAAGCCCGAAAACCTTGAGCACAGTCTACAGGTCATGTTTATGAAGGGATTTCATAGGAGCTTGGTAGGATGACTCCAAATAATGTCTAGATGAGAATGCTCCTTTGGTCATGATCATTCAGCCTTTGTGGCTGCCCAAGCCCAAAAACCTTTAGCATAATCTACAGGTCGTATTTATGGAAGAATTTCATTTTAACTTGTTAGGTTGACTCAATATAATGCCTAGATGATGACATCCGCTTTTGGTCGTGATTGGTCAACTGTGACGGCTACAGGGGCCCGAAGCCCAAAAACCTTGAGCACAGTCTACAGGTCATATTTATGAAGGGATTTCATAGGAGCTTGGTAGGATGACTCCAAATAATGTCTAGATGAGAATGCTCCTTGGATCGTGATCATTCAGCCTTTGCGGCTGCCCAAGCCCAAAAACCTTTAGCATAATCTACAGGTCGTATTTATGGAAGAATTTCATTGTAACTTGTTAGGTTGACTCAATATAATGCCTAGATGATGACATCCCCTTTTGGTCATGATTGGTCAACTTTGACGGCTACAGGGGCCCGAAGCCCGAAAACCTTGAGCACAGTCTACAGGTCATATTTATGAAGGGATTTTATTGTAACTTTGTAGGATCACTCCAGATGATGCCCAGATGAGAATTCCCCTTTTGGTTGCGATCATTCAACCATGATGGCTGCCCGAGCCCGAAGCCCGAAAACATTTAGCACCGTCTACAGGTCATATTTATGAAGGGATTCCATTGTAACTTGCTAGGTTGACTTCATATAATGTCTAGATGAGAGCGTCCCCTTTTGGACATGATTGGGCAACTGTGATGGCTACAGGGGCCCGAAGCCCAAAAACCTTTAGCACAGTCTACAGGTCATATTTATGAAGGGATTTCATAGTAGCTCAGTAGGATGACTCCAGATAATGTCTCGATGAGAATGCCCCTTTGTTCGTGATCATTCAGCCTAAAAAACCTTTAGCATAGTCTACAGGTCGTATTTATGGAGGAATTTTATTGTAACTTGTTAGGTTGACTCGATATAATGCCTAGATGATGACATACCCTTTTGGTTGTGATTGGTCAACTGTGACAGACACAGGGGCCCCGAAGCCCGAAAACCTTTAGCACAGTCTACAGGTCATATTTATGAAGGGTTTCATAGGAGCTTGGTAGGATGACTCCAAATAATATCTAGATGAGAATGCCCCTTTGGTCGTGATCATTCAGCGTTTACGGCTGCCCAAGCCCAAAAGCCTTTAGCATAGTCTACAGGCCGTATTTATGGAAGAATTTTATTGTAACCTGTTAGGTTGACTCGATATAATGCCTAGATGATGACATCCCCTTTTGGTCGTGATTGGTCAACTGTGACGGCTACAGGGGCCCGAAGCCTGAAAACCTTTAGCACAGTCTACAGGTCATATTTATGAAGGGATTTCATTATAACTTTGTAGGATCACTCCAGATGATGCCCAGATGAGAATGTCCCCTTTTGGTTGCGATCATTCAACCATGATGGCTGCCCAAGCCTGAAGCCCGAAAACCTTTAGCACAGTCTACAGGTCATATTTATGAAGGGATTTCTGGTAGGTTGTTTTAATATAATGTTTAGATGAGAACGTCCCCTTTTGGACGTGATTGGGCAACTGTGATGGCTACAGAGGCCCGAAGCCCGAAAACCTTCAGCAAAGTCTACAGGTCATATTTATGAAGGGATTTCATGGTAGCTTGGTAGGATGACTCCAAATAATGTCTAGATGAGAACGTCCCCTTTTGGTCGCGATCATTCAGCCTTGATGGCTGCCCGAGCCCAAAAACCTATAGTCATATTTATGTAAAGATTTCATTGTAACTTATTAGGTTGACTCGATATAATGTCTAGATGATGATAACCCCTTTTGGTCGTGATTGATCACCTCTGACGGCAACAGGGGCCCGAAGCCCGAAAACCTTGTGCACAGTCTACAGGTCATATTTATGAAGAAATTTCATTGTATTTATTTATTTATTGGTGTTTAAGGTCACATATTTATGCACAATGGCTAATCATGACTGCGACAGTTTTACGGGTGGAGGAAGCTGGAGTACCTGGAGAGAACCACCGAGCAATGGCGAGCAACTGTCAGCTCCCCAACATACGAACTCCACAGAAGCAGAGTTAGCATTGGTTGAAGACAAGTGCACCATCGACGTGCAGTACGCCTTAGTACACAATGCCACCATGCCCCCACACAGGCAATGGAGATGAAGTGTCTTGCTCAAGGACACAAAGTGGTTGCTGCAGTGCCCGAGCCCAAAGCCCGAAAACCTTTAGCACAGTCTACAGGTCAAATTTATGAAGTGATTTCATTATAACTTGGTAGTTTGACTTCATATAATGTCTAGATGAGAACATCCCCTTTTGGCCACTGTGACGGCTACAGGGGCCCAAAGCCCGAAAACCTTTAGCATAGTCTGCAGGTCATATTTATGACGGGATTTCATTGTAACTTGGTAGGATAACTCCAAATAATGTGTAGATGAGACCATCCCCTTTTGGTCGCGATCATTCAGCCTTGATGGCTGCCCGAGCCCAAAACCCCAAAACCTTTAGCATAGTCTATAGGCCGTATTCATGGAAGGATTTCATTGTAACCTGTTAGTTTGACTCCATATAATGCCTAGATGATGACATCCCCTTTTGGTCGTGATTGGTCAACTGTGACGGCTTCAGGGGCCCGAAGCCTGAAAACCTTGACCACAGTCTACAGGTCATATTTTTGAAGGGATTTTATTGTAACTTTGTAGGATCACTCCAAATGATGCCCAGATGAGAATGTCCCCTTTTGGTTGTGATCTTCAACCATGATGGCTGCCCAAGCCCAAAGCCCAAAAACCTTTAGCACAGTCTACAGGTCATATTTATGAAGGGATTTCATTGTAACTTGGTTGGTTGACTTCATATAATATTCAAAATCTACCCATCTTCATTGGTTTCTGCAATCAACAAATGCAAAACCCGCATAATAAAACAATGCGTGATTTCGTGCCCAAACTCACTGGACTTCTTAATGACGCTCGAAAGTTGGAACGTTTATTATTTCTCTCGGCTCGAAAAGATGTTCTCTCTTACCTTGCTTCCTTTTCCCAATGTATGGAAAAAATTGAACTATTGATGCCTGAAGCTCTCACAACTATGAAATCCATAGTGTCAACCATGTTGCATTTGAACCAGCTCATTGAACAAAAAGGGTCAGCTGCTTTCTACGATGAGAGCTATTTCCCTACACTTGACAAAACGATGCTGGCCTTATCTTGAACCAGATGACAATCGAAAATATACAGGGAGAAACACAAGAAGCGATGCAGAAGAGTTATCCAATCATTTTTTAACATTCCATGGGTATTCCATGGCCACTAGTCTTGACGCTGCCCTATCAATTGTAACAGCCGAAATCCAGGGTATTCTTAAGAAGCTTGTTTCGAACATGACCTCCCGTTTTTCTGAATTCTTGGATGACCCAACCCTTGTCAATGCAGCAGTACTGCTGGACACAAAGCTATATCAGCATAAGACCACAAATGACCCATTTGACCATGCACAGCAAATTACTAAGTGCTTTTCAACTCTTCTTGAAATCAATGGGTGTGACCAATCGAGGTTGAAAATAGAACTGGGACTGCTTCAGACTCATATTTGCACTTTTCTTAAGACAACGTTGCCCACCAATGTGTGGCCCCAGGTGTTTACCGTCGGACCTTCCCTGGGTATATCTAACATTCTGCATGTCATTGAAATATGTATGGTAATCCCAGTGTCCAGTGCAGAGGTCGAGTGTGTCTTCAGCACTTTTGCCCGAATAATTGGGAAAGAGAGGCAGTCTCTCAATCATAGTACCATTGAGAACCTACTGATTATCAGACGCCATCCGGTCTGTAATAATCTTGAATTTTATAACAGTGCGGTTGACAGTTTTCTCACTGTTGAAGCAATAGCTGAGAAGAAAATGTCACGTCGGGTTGATGGATATATTATGAAGGGGGTTAAACGACGTTGCAAATGACAAAAGAGCCATGTTCGGAAAAGGAACTGTTTGTTCCTACCACAGTCAACTCAATAGAGGAATGCTGTAAAGAAGCGACAAATGATAATGCAGCTGCAGGGGATGCTGAACTTCTCAGCGATTCTGACGATCCCGACTTTACAGTGGAGGATATTGACTTTAATGAGATATCCTCTGATGGTTGTTCATCTGAGACAAATAGTGAAATAGACACAAGCGAATGACTGTCTACTGAATAACCAAGTCACCACCTGTATTTGAAGTGTTAGGATAATAAATATTTGATGGCTGTTAAGCCTGTTTTGAATGATTATTGAAAAAGTGTGTATGTGGTTGTCGTGGTGGTGATGGTGTGTGTGGGGGCCCGGGAAGTGGGGGGAGGGGGGATTCTTACCAATTAATATACTAGGCCTATTATGCCCTATACCTTGGAAACTTTAAGCATAGTAACCAGTGACGTGGTCAGGGGCATGCCTAACCCCGCAGCACCCCCAACAAATATCATATCCCCATCCCAAACACCCCGCCCCAAAGCCACACTACTGGTTACTTTGCCTCTGAAATGTACTTGATATTTAAGTTAACAAAACTAAAGTATCTATACACACTGCCAATATCGATTCATGGCTATGCTGCTCCCCTGTTGGAACCCCTGAAAGCGAACCAGGGCTTGTTTACAGTGGTAAACAGATTATCTTTCACTTGTAAAATAGGACTCGGTAACCAATGCTTGAGGTGCAAGTCCTCTAAAATGTAAAATGGGCAGCATTGGGATGAACAGAACGATTGTCTAAACTTGACTTTTCCCTTTTGTTGCGGTCACAATCAGTGACTTAGCCATAGCTGCAGAAAAGTTACTTTAAACACCAATAAATAAATAACTATGTGCCACTGATTGTACCATGCCTTGGAAACGTACATGTCATGTGACCTAACGGATCATCAATGATTGTGGATTATGTCTTCATTGAATCAGTTTCAGTCGTCATCAGTGGCGTAAAAACCGGGGGCAGGGGAGGCTTACTCACCCCACCTTCAGGTTTTTATGCCACGGCTGACGACTGACCATAAGGGGCCGGGTATTCACCCCCCCACCCCCCCCCCCACCCCCAGTGACCCCCCAACCCAAACTCCCCACGCAAAAAAAAATAATAATAATAAAAAAAATCCAAAAATTATTTACCCATGGTCCCGATTAAGCTTGTGGCAATGTTTGAAGTCAGTCCAAAACAAAACGCAAAAGAAGAGGCTGACAGAAACGGATAAATTTAGAAGCAAACCGGATAACAAAAGGAGCAGAGAAGTCGAATTTGCAGTGTCCAGCAGTCCTCACCTGGGGAGTCGATCACAGCAGCCTCAAAATCGCGGAGAGACTGAGTTTTGGCCCTCGTTTTTTCCAAATTTCCCCGGACCCCTCACCACCCAGAGAGGTTTAACCCCTTTCATGCACTCCCCCCACCTCGTGGTTGCATGGCTCAGATAATGCTGCAAGTCATACCGTCAGAATATTGCTGCATAATTAATTGGCACCTCCTTTGATTCTGCCCTGATTGTTACTCCCTTGGCCATCATCTCACAACAAATGTAATTGGATAGAAATGCCGGTGCACATTATTCTTGGCATCACATGATTAAACCAACAACATTTGGTGTTTTCCACCGACGACAAAAACTGATGACGGTTTCAAGGCATTTCTTGGTTGAAGAATTATGCGTATACGTCACACGTTAGATCTTTTGTTGTTTACATGTGCAGTGCTCATTTTAAAGCGGCAGAGCTTTCGTGACAAATGTAAAATGAAAGAAAGCTGTTAAAACAATGTTGCAACAACAGTGTTTTAACTGCTTCCTTTAATTTCTCAACATCGGTGTCGTTTTATCTTCACAGTACTTGGAAGATCGTCAAATTAATTATTTTCCAAGCGGTTGAACCAGTTTGGTCAAATTACTTAGGCTATTGAATTCTGAACTGAACTGTACTGTAGTATTCGAGTTACGCCGTTTCATGACGGAAATGTCGAAGTCGGAAGATTTGGACCAACATGGCCAGGTAAGATAAATTATGTACTGGTTTATTGCATGCACTTTCGTCTCAAGGCCATTGAAGTAACGGTTAACAGTTGGTCAGAATTTTGATTTTTAGCTCACGTTAGTACATTAGTATGTTAGTAGGTTAGTACGTATGTCCACAATTTCCTTTGGCAGACCTCACAGGTCACATTTATGATCAGATCACTTTGAAACTTGGTATGCTTGTTTGGGGTGACATCTAGATGGGAGCTATCGATTTTCTTCAATTTCCGCGTCCAACTTTCTTAGATCTTAGTTTAGTCAGACCACAATATTTCCCTTTGGCACACCCTACAGGACACATTTATGATTGGATTGCTTTGAAACCTGGTATGCTTGTTTAGGGTGACCTCTAGATGGGAGCTATCGATTTTCTTCAATTTCCGTCAAAAAATGTTGCCATGGCCAACATTCTTAGAACTTAGTTTAGTCAGACCTCAATATTTCCCTTTGGCACACCCTACAGGGCACATTTATGATCGGATTGCTTTGAAACCTGGTATGCTTGTTTGGGGAGACCTCTAGATGGGAGCTATCGATTTTCCTCAATTTCCGTCAAAAAATGTTGCCGAGGCCAACGTTCTTAGAACTTAGTTTAGTCAGAAGACCTCAATATTTCCCTTTGGTGCACCCTGAAGGGCACATTTATGATCGGATTGCTTTGAAATCTGGCATGCTTGTTTGGGGTGACCTCTAGATGGGAGCTATCAATTTTCTTCTATTTCTGTCAAAAAATGTTGCCGCGGCCAACGTTCTTAGAACTTAGTTTAGTCAGACCACAATATTTCCCTTTGGCACACCCTACAGGGCACATTTATGATTGGATTGCTTTGAAACCTGGCATGCTTGTTTGGGGTGACCTGTAGATGGGAGCTATCGATTTTCTTCAATTTCTGTCAAAAAATGTTGCCACGGCCAACGTTCTTAGAACTCAGTTTAGTCAGACATCAGTATTTTCCTTTGGCACACCCTACAGGGCACATTTATGATTGGATTGCTTTGAAATCTGGTATGCTTGTTTGGGGTGACCTCTAGATGGGAGCTATCGATTTTCTTCAATTTCTGTTAAAAAATGTTGTCGCGACCAACGTTCTTAGAACTTAGTTTAGTCAGAAGACCTCAATATTTCCCTTTGGCACACCCTACAGGGCACATTTATGATTGGATTGCTTTGAAATCTGGCATTCTTGTTTGGGCTGACCTCTAGATGGGAGCTATCGATTTTTTTCTATTGCCGTCAAAAAATGTTGCCGCGACCAACATTCTTAGAACTTAGTTTAGTCAGAAGACCTCAGTATTTTCCTTTGGCACACCCTACAGGGCACATTTATGATCAAATTGCTTTGAAACCTGGCATGCTTGTTTAGGGTGACACAGACATGTTAACCTCCCAAAATTTTTTTCAGGGAGATTGAAGAAAATTTTCAGGGAGATGACATGATTTTCAGGGAGATTTTTTTGCGCGTAGAAACCATGTGTGGATCGATCAATTTTAAATATAAATTAATACCAAATACCCCCTCCCCCCCCCCCCCCCCCCCCCACACACACACACACATAACAGAAAACAGCCCAACAACAATACATCAAAGGAACATACGTCAACGTTCTACTAACTGGTGGTGAGTGACCCAGACCTGTTAACCTCTGGAGGTGACTGTCAGTGAGATTTTGATGAGCTCCCAGTGAGACTCGGATGCTTGTCAGTGAGATTTTTGCACGTGGGCAGCACATCAATAATTTCCATGTTACCCCCCCCCTCACACACACATACATTAAACATTCCACCCTAATGTGTTTTATTTGAACAATTTGTCCTTTCAAAAGCCAAACCATAGAAATATAGAGAAAAACAGAAATCAGAAATATGGATGTGGTCATGTGCCAATATCTGAGCTTGTTCCAGTGACATCCATATTTCAGTGGTTTTATGTACAAAATGTTTGGAGATATTTTCGACCTTTTCAGCATTATATCAGTTATGGTGCTGTGTTGAAAGTTTTGGATCCATTTGGGTAATTATGGGTACTTGCGGCGACCTGCGGTAACCTGCGACGATCTGTGGTGTTTAGGCACACTCCAGAGCCCGGTTGTTGTGGTAATTAGATCTTCCAAAGCCCAGCGCCCCACCTTACCACACCGGTTACTCACTGGAAGTAGTTGGTCATTTACGAAGGGGATTTGGAATGGGGTGATCATTTTTCAGTGAAACGTGAAAATTATGCCACAGCCAGCCCAGGACGAAACATCTCGGGGATATTTTGTTGTCCATTTATCACCACGAATGAAAAAACGTGCAAGTGCCGTAAATTACCAACTTTTTAGAGATTTTTTTCACCAAAAACATAATTTTTTTCACAGCCTGCTTTATAAAATTGCGAATCGGAAATTTTTCCCTATATATTGAAAATTACAGCAACTCATATGTTTGAGCCGTTTGTCTCCAAAATTGGCTATAATTATCAGAAAGTGAAATCCAAAATGCACAATAAATTTGTGCGTATTTTTGCACATTTTTCGATTGGACAAGATTTTATACGTATGGAATTTATTTTTCGATTTGACTGCTACCTGTATACAAGCAAAGGTGTGCCTTTAATATATAATAAATTTCAGCAATTATCCTGCATCTCAAATTCATTTAATCCGCCTGTCAAATGTGTTGCAATAATCACAACACGGCCATTGACAGAAATGAGAATTGGTCATCAGTTCTTACGTAAGTGGTGACGTTTCACACAAACTTAATGACCTTGCCATTGAGAGTAGAGCATGTGCTTTTGTATTTGTAAACAAAAGCTGGTGGATTCAGTTTTTGTCTGGTATGTCGACTTTCCGGGAGATTTTTGGTCCAAATTGACTCCCGGGCGGGAGGGCGGGAGGGGATAGCTAATTCCGGGAGAATCCCAGGCATTTCGGGAGAGTTAACATGTCTGGGGTGACATCTAGATGGGAGCTATCGATTTTCTTCCATTTCGATCAAAAAATGTTGCCGCGGCCAATGTTCTTAGAACTTAGTTTAGTCAGACCTCAATAATTCCCTTTGACACACCCTGCAGGGCACATTTATGATTGGATTGCTTTGAAACCTGGCATGCTTGTTTGGGGTGACCTCTAGATGGGAGCTATCGTTTTTTAACTCAACTTGACAAAGTCAAGCTGAGCTATTGCCATCACTTCTCGTCCGTCGGCATACTTACATACGTACATACGTACGTACATTATTACGTACGTCCACAATTTCCTTTGGCACACCTCACGGGTCGCATTTATGATCAGATCGCTTTGAAACTTGGATATGCTTGTTTGAGGTGATCTCTAGATGGGAGCTATCGATTTTCTTCAATTTCCATCAAAAAATGTTGCCGTGGCCAACGTTCTTCGAACTTAGTTTAGTTAAACCTCAATATTTCCCGTTGGCACACCCTAGAGGGCACATTTATGATTGGATCGCTTTGAAACTTGGTATGCTTGTTTGGGGTGACCTTTAGATGGGAGCTATCGATTTTTGTCAATTTCCGTCAAAAAATGTTGCCGCGGCCAATGTTCTTAGAACTTAGTTTAGTCAAACCTCAATATTTCCCTTTGGCACACCCTACAGGGCACATTTATGATTGGATCGCTTTGAAACTTGGTATGCTTGTTTGGGGTGACCTCTAGATGGGAGCTATCGATTTTCTTCAATTTCTGTTAAAAAATGTTGTCGCGGCCAATGTTCTTAGAACTTAGTTTAGTCAAACCTCAATATTTCCCTTTGGCACACCCTACAGGGCACATTTATGATCAAATTGCTTTGAAACCTGGCATGCTTGTTTAGGGTGACATCTAGATGGGAGCTATCGATTTTCTTCAATTTCCATCAAAAAATGTTGCCACGGCCAATGTTCTTAGAACTTAGTTTAGTCAGACCTCTGAACAAACTGCATTTGTGTATCAACATTCTTCCTTTAGACAGTCTTACAGTTTACATTTAAAAATGCATGGATTACTCTGATGTTGTGCACACACAATGCTGTTATGTTGAAATTTCATCAAATAACATTGGTACCAATGATCTTCAATTTTGCCATTTCATTTATAACTTACGAAGTTCAAGTTTGTCAAGTTGAGCTACGGTGTCATTGACACTTTCATTGAAACATACTGTTAAAAAAAAAGTAATTTTCACCGTTCAGAATACCAAGAGGATTTTCGCCCAAAAGCCACCAGAATGCTTCATTTAATAATACATTTTTAGCTCAACTTTGACGTAAGTCAAATTTGAACTTATGCCATGGCCAGTTGTCCGTCTGTCCGTCAACAATTCAATATGGCTCGGGCTGAAGGCCGTATTTATGAACCGATCTTTACGAAACTTCTTGGGTACCTTTGTTATCACCATGGGACGAGAACGAGTGTTTTTGGGTGTGGTCCAAAATTCAAGATGGCCACCAGCAGCCATTTTGTACCAAAATTAGTGCAATCAGTCTTTTTTGCAGAACTTCTGTATGAAATTTCTGATTTGAATAAATTTTTGTGTGAATGTTTAGTAACATGAAATACATCATATATAGTACAGGTTTTTTTCTCGTGCAGAAATTATGCAAATTAGATGAACTTTGATTTATTCAGTGCTACTTATACACTGAAAGTGCACATGTCAATACGGCTCGGGCTAGAGGCTGTATTTATCAACTGATCTTCACGAAACTTCTTGGGTACCTTTGTTATCACCTTGGGACGAGAACGAGTGTTTCTGGGTGCGGTCCAAAATTCAAGATGGCTGCCAGTGGCCATTTTGTAACAAAATTAGGTCCAGTCAGTTTTTTGTCGCAACTTCTATACAGCTCGTATTTATGAATTGATCTTCACGAAACTTCTTGGGTACCTTTGTTTTCACGTTGGGACAGGAACGAGTGTGTTTTGGAGTGCCTTTGTTATCACTGTGCTATGAGAACAAATATTTTGGGGGTTCAGTCAGACCCACTCTGGGACTCAAAGATTTCTTTTCTAGTTTAGCATCTGACTGTCACCCACCTTTACAATACTTTACCTATACGTTTGTTACAGGCTACGGTCAGTATTTATGTACAGACCGTTACAGTATGTACCTTTGTTATCAGGTCATTACCTAGATGTTTGTCATTGCTGTGTCACATACTATACATGTACATGTCTTAACAAGTTGAGCTGCAGTGTCATTGACACTTTCATGTCAGTGCAGCTTACACACAGTACGTACACATGTCAATTCTGCTCGGGCTAGGGGCTGTATTTATGAACTGATCTTCACAAAACGTCTTGGGTACCTTTGTTATCACCTTGGGACGAGAACGAGTGTTTCTGGGTGTGGTCCAAAATTCAAGATTGCTGCCAGTGGCCATTTTGTACCAAAATTAGGTCTAATCAGTTTTTTGTACACAACTTCTATACGGCTCAGACTGGAGGTCGCATTTATGAACTGATCTTTACGAATCTTCTTGGATACCTTTGTTATCACCGTGGGATGAGAACGAGTGTTTTGGGATGTGGTCCGAAATTCAATTCAAGATGGTCACCAGCAGCCATTTTGTACCAAAATTAGTGCAATCAGTTTTTTGTACAGAACTTCTGTATGAAAGTTCTGATTTGAATAAATTTTTGTATGAATGTTTAGTATCATGGAATACATCACATATAATACGGGGGTTTTTCGTGCAGAAATTATGCAAATTAGATGAATTTTTATTTATTCAGTGCTACTTATACACAGTAAGTGCACATGTCAATACGGCTCGGGCTAGAGGCTGTATTTATGAACTGATTTTCACAAAACTTCTTGGGTACCTTTGTTATCACCTTGGGATGAGAACGAGTGCTTCTGGGTGCAGTCCAAAATTCAAGATGACTGCCAGTGGCCATTTTGTACCGAAATTAGGTCCAATCAGTTTTTTGTCAACTTCTATACGGCTCGTATTTATGAACTGATCTTCATGAAACTTCTTGGGTACCTTTGTTATCACCTTGGGACAGGAACAAGTGTTTTTAGGTGCCTTTGTTATCACCGTGGTATTTGAACACATATTTTGGGGTTCATTCAGACCCCCACTCTGGGACTCAAAGATTTCTTTTCTAGTTTAGCATCTGACTGTCGCCCTCCTTTACAATACTTTACCTATACATTTGTTACAGACTACAGTCAGTATTTGTGTACAGACCATTACAATACTTTATATGTACCTTTGTTATCAGGTCATTACCTAGATGTTTGTCATTGCTGTGTCACATACTATACATGTACATGTTTTAATAAGTTGAGCTGCAGTGTCATTGACACTTTCATTAAAAATTTTCTGGGGGGAGAACCCCCGAAGACCCCCCTTAAGGCACTCGTCGCTTTGGGATCTGGGTGCTATGATAATAACAATTCCATGATAAATGATTCGTCCTGCAAAAAGGCCGTACATGAGCCATAGATAGCAAGGTCATCCACGGCAACACATTGACGTAGAGTGTGGATGGCAATTTTGAGGACTGAATAATGTCTAGATGAGAATGTCTCCTTTTGGTCATGATCATCCAGCCTTGATGGCTGCCGGAGCCCAAAACCTTTAGCACAGTCTATAGGTCGTATTTATGTAAGGATTTCATTGTAACTTGTGAGGTTGACTTCATATAATGCCTAGATGATGACATTCCCTTTTGGTCATGATTGGTCAACTGTGACGGCTACAGGGGCCCGAAGCCCGATAACCTTGAGCACAGTCTACAGGTCATATTTGAACAGAATGTCTGTGCATTTCAAAGAAATGAGCGAGACTGATTTGGTCTAGCTGGGACTTGGTATATACAAGCAAGTTTTGCAATTCCCATTTCCATATTTGGTCATACCTCTTTGTAGTTTTCCTGAAAACGTTTAGCTAGAATACCCATGTCACAACTCTGGAATGTCACCAGTAACACATGACAATGGATGGATTGTTCAGGTCTGCACAAAAATACCATTCTGCAGCCTTCAAGACTGAGTCAGTTTGGAGGCAACAAATGGTAATTTTGAACAACCAAGGAAAGCCCAGTATTAAATTAAAATATCTGCACAGAACTTAGTTAAATTTATAGAAATAGCTCTTGAGGCTATACATGGTATAAAGCAACTCAGCAGATTGTACCTAGCCTGGTATACATGGAAACCATACAAGATCAGTTTAATTAGTGAAAGATATTCTTGTTTCAGCTTCAACTTCCATTAATACAAATTGTATTAATTCTTAATTATCACAATTCTTGTCTTATTTCATAATCCTTTCATAAACATTGAACATTATCCTTTTCATCAAACACAACACACAGACAAGTTAAGCTACAGTGTCATCGATGCTTTCATTGTGAATAGCTCTGCCAGTTTTGGCTGTTACACCCTTTCATTGTCTCCACTGGCCTGTACATCTCTTGTGGATCAAAACAAAAACTTGAATGTTCCTTCTCTTCAAAACCAAATCACAATGACTATATCATGTCCAGTGTTTACAGTAGGTCTATCAACCTGACATTCAATACTTTTATTATTTCCCAAAAAATTTTAGAGAGATTTTTGCGATGGCTCTGTCTATCCATCTGTTGACAGAGTTGATTTCTGCTCTCTATTTAAAATTCCACTTGAATGATCAAAACCACATTTGACATCTGGATTACACATAATGAGGGGAAGAAGGCTATTAATTTTGAGGACATTGTGTCTAAGGTTAAGGTCACAGTAACATTGAACTTGAAATTGGTTTCTTCTCCATAATTAAAAGTATCTTCATCCAATTTGGAGCACACTTTGGCTGTTGATAATGCGATTAAACCCCAATAAATAACTAAATAAATAACCCTTCACAAAGGTTCCGCTGGGTTATAATAAATGGGTCCGTTTCCAGACTTGGGGTAAGTTTTGATCATCGCAGTGAGACGCACATGCCTTTGAAGGGGGGTCTGGGGGGGGGGGGGGGGGGGTGAATTCTAGGTGCTCTGAGGTTGCTTCTGGAGGCACTCTGACCTAAAAATTGTACGAAAAATTATCCAAAAAACTTTGTCTTTTTACCTTGTAAAACTGAAAAAATTATTCATCGAGCATGTGTGTAAATTTTCGGACCGCCATTATGATATTATGTGAAGAATAATTCCTGACAGCTCACAAAATGTGCATTTTGACTTTAACATTTCAACAAAATGCCAATGTTTGACCCGAAACCCTGTTAATGTATAGTGTAAACAATTGTGCCTTTTATTAATCTCAAGTCCACAGTTTGGAAATTCAGCGGGTCATGCATCAAGGGAGAGCATTCCAAATTGAAGAACTCTAAGCAACGCCACCCGTGTCAGACTCAGTCTTAGTATTGTTAGACTGTGATGGTCGTTCGTAAGAACAAATACTAGAAGTTCCACAATAACTTATGTGAAAAAAGTTACTGAACTTCAACAGAAACACATTCCCACACGGAAACGGACACCACGCATACATGTTATTTTTACAATGTAGAAGTTTGTGTGGAAATGGCGTCTGTTTCCAAACTTCTCAAAATGGAAATGGGCGTCATTTCTTCTCAAATGTCTACAATGTAAACTAGCTTTGAATGGAAGGATGCGAGCTATATTTTGAAATTGAAGGCTCATGTTATCAAAGTCTGAGATCACTTATATTATTTAGAATCAGCTATGGAATACAGCGAATTCTATTTTATGAGACATATTATCATTGGGCGTCATCTATTGACACGTAAAACATGAGCAGTGTCATTAATTTCCATTGAATGGAAAAGAGATCAGGAGTTCTTTGAAAGCTAATTTGATTACCTCCCTTAGACTACGAGCGTTTACTTTTAACATGATTGCAAGATGATCCTACAGTTCACCGTCATTCACAAAGCTGTTTCATCCCAATCAATGCGGTTTCAAACAGAGTTGGCTCATTAGTGGATGAAGGACATTATGGAAATGTATTGGATGCAAGGAGCCATGGGAAGGGTGGGGATTTTCGCACATAGACTCACATTTGCCTTGTACTGTCAACCAGTTTTTGAGAGGGGGTACACTGTATTGCGTGAGGCTGCGTACTCACTAGTGATTGTTACTTGAAATCTTACAGATGTGCAGCTCAATTCATTAAGTAACCCCTTATCTAACACTACTTTGTAACATAAAATTTCTGTTTTTTGCTTTCAGAACAAAGGCTATGACCCCATAGACAGCTTCTAGCTGCCCGATATCGAGGCAATTGTCATTTGATTATCATATTTCCGACAGGTTTTCAAAATTAGTGTTAATCACATCAGGCAGATACACACTGTTACAAATTTCCTGAATATCAAAGCGTGTGGATGTCATTAGCATCTGCGTGCTTTGATGTTCAGGAAAATTGTATGGGCTATTGTGTGGGTCTGCCCTCCAAACCCGCATTTAGTTGACTTAGGGTAAACAATTGGTGGGGTTGACCAGGAAATGGTGAATTCGTCAAGTCCCACTAGGATGCTGCACTCGGGTAACTGACATTCGAGTTATAGGCCGGCCCTGTAATTCGAATGCTGGTTACCCGAGTGTACCATCCCAGTGGATCCTGACGAATAAGGCCAACACTAAACAGCTTACATGTACAATGACATGGTGTTAAAATTTACTATAGAGGTAGAGGTTTGAATGAGCATCAGTTTGCATGACGTGGGGCATCAGCAACAGACTGAACAGATCGCCTGCGGCCATGTTCGCATCTGGGCATTGAGAATAAGCTGGCAAGCTCAGGGACACTGGATAGCTTTTCAAGGACTTTCAACAACCCGTCGAGAATTTTCAATGATCACAGCATGGAAATACCAAAAGTAGCTTCACCACTAGACATTTACAGCAATGGACTTTTCCCCACATTTTTAACGGCTCAGAATGCCTTCAGACGTCACTGCAAAGCCTCCAAGGGAGGATTTAAGGTGACCTTTGAAGACATTCAATTAGAGAAACACCGAACAATAAACACCATTCATCCAGACAATTAGACTAAACCGTAATAGGTTTAAAAGTTACGATTTGAAGTCAATATTGATCTTGCTGGAGTTGGTCAACATAACCTTCGCCAATAATATCTATATTTGTATGTTTTTATGGATGGATATGGAGGGGGGGGGGAGGGGGTAGATTGGGTGGATCCCCCCACCCCCCCATTGATATTAGCTATTTCCCTACTTGTGGTGCCTTTTGGTGCCATGCCTCAAACCACACCCATCTTGACAAATTAACATACAAATGTAATCAGTGCAAAGGAGAGAGCAGTTCAACATTTAAAGTTGGCTGCCAGATGGTGGCAGACTTCAAATGTTAAACTGTTTCTCCTGAAAGCACACTGCAGTGTTTTTGCCACTCATCTTTCAACACAGTACAGTCATTCATGAGCATCTGCGTGATGCCGTGTGGTTGCATTACTACCCAGATGAATATTTGGGAAAGTGTGCAGAAATGATGTGAAAAGTGAATGCTTTAAATTAAGAATGATTTATTTTGGTCGATCGTCAGTTGAAGATTGTTTACACGTTGCCAGAATATGCTCAGAGGGTTATGAAACATGTCATTAGTTTAGCATAGGTCAACTCAAAAATCAACTTTCAGTTGAGTCATCTGCCGGAATTTGTCAACAACTCTAATCCAATCATCATCGGTCATAGGTTCGGACATCAATGGGATTCGCATAAGCGATTCAAGTGTCTTGGCTTTCAGTGATGTTCTCAATTCAGTTTTCACTAAATTCAGTAAACTGACAGCACGTTCCACTGAAGCAGTTCCAACAGGCAGCTCATTACAAGTAACTTGAAACAGTTTGGGTAAAATGCGTTTAAATTATGAGAAACAGCTTTTTGTAAAAGTTGGTTTGGGTCAAAGCGATTCCTTTCCGAAAGTTTATCTGCCCTGTCGCGTTTCTCGCATTGTGTTCGGTTGGGCATTTGTTGTACATGGTTGTCAATTTTAGCTTGATATTCCTTTAGAAACTCGAATGACTGGTCCTTAAAACCGCAGAATTCTGCTTTTGCTTCAATAGAATCAATTACTGGTTGTGCAGTGGTTAAATGACCCTTGTATTCATTTGTTTTAGGATTCCCGTATAACTGGATTAAAGTTTGAAAATCCATCGTCCCATAAAATTTTCTGTCCTCTGTGTCCTCTGCTAGGTTACGAGCATCTAAGACAGAGAATGCCTTCAGTAAGTCATTTGCTTCAAATGCTGTATCTATCTCACGTTACAAATCCTTTAAAATCACAGTTGCCAATTCAGTTATAAAAGTTTTCACAACAACACACATATTTTAGCGGAACTGACTTGCTTTGGCACACTGTTAAAATTTAGGGACTGATACTGCAGACTTTAATTCAAATGTCCAGTTACCTTCAAGACATCACATAAAAATAGTAACATGAGAATAAACCTTTTGTCTGTCAAATGTATTTTTAAACCCAGTGCCTTGGGGTTGCGTTTCTCTGCATGAATTTGAGCAAGTGAATCTATAATAGCTGTGTATCTGTCCACTACTCGAAGGCAGCAATTGCGATGTGTGAGCCATCTGGTTGCAGATGGCATAATCAACTTTAATACCTGTTCATCGCACACTTTTTGAACATTGGCTAAAACAGCCAATTTTTTAGGCGAATGTGTGAACATTTTCCAAAGCGACATTAGTGTAGCGTCAACATTCTTAATTTCACTGTTTTTTCATGAGGTGCACAAACGTTAACGCCAGTCTATGGCAGCAACAATTTATATACTGGGAAAACAGAGAAGCGTGACGAAACAACTTTTGTAAGCCTGTCTTCTCTCTGGACATGGAATTTGTTCCATCCAATGCAGTAAACAGTACATTTTTAATTTCAATATTCTTTTCAGTAAGCACATTTCCAATTAGGTCCATAACATATTCAGAATTGGTACGGTTTGCTGGAATACAAGCTTGCAGCTTTTCTAATACAAATTTCCCACCATCAAGCCACCTGCCCAGTATGACAAGTTGTTCAACACGTTCCTCATCAGTGGCTTCATCAGCAAGCAAAGTAATGAATAGCGATGATTGACATTTACTTATGTCTTGCTTTTCAATATATTCATTCAAACATTGTGTCATTTCATCAATTGACTGGTTACTCAGGTAAGAGGCTATTGATGAATTTAATGTTAAATCAACCCCAATATCCTGAAGAAAATTAATCAAAGATTTCATATTGTAAAAGTGTGCTATTTTATTCTTCACAAGAAATAGCAGAGACTTGAAAATTTTTATTATTTTCTCTCGATTCTCTGCCCTGATATTAACTGTCTGTCGATGAATGGACTGAACAACAGTTCTGGTTGAATCTGTGTCTTGACGATTTGTATACGAGTGGACAGACGCCACATGCACGTGTCACTCGGCATGCCTCATAAATTGTCTCGTGGGATGATCTCCGATCCGATAACAACTGGCTTTGTCAACCATGGCTGATCAGACTGTTGTCTATTGCTCCAGCGTATACACGTTACATAACCACCCATTATGCTCGTGGCTATATTTTGTCCAGCTGTAAAGGGCTTGGAGTCTCTCCACAGATGTAGAAACGCTGGCAGACTCGCTAATTTCTGCTTTCTGTTCGTCCGCTACTTGCATCCTATCAGGATCTGCAGGTGCAACTGCATTGCCTCTGGTTATATCGGCGTCTTGGCTATGGTTTGACGCATTATTGCTCGGTTGGATGTCAGTCGCATCACTTGTGATCGCGGCAGGTGAACTGTCTTGTACTTTTGCTTCGCCGGTAACGCTGACATTACAAGAGGCATCCAACACTTTTTTCTTCTTTGCATCAGTCGATGAGAAGAAAGATGTTATTCTTTTAGTACCTTCTGTATCCGACGATTTTAATTTCTTGATGTAGAAGCCCTCTTTGTGGCTCTATTTTCATAGCGTTTCGAATTCGTGCTACACAAGAATAGTACTCAACGGGTCACATATCCTCTCTCAGCATGACGTCACATACCACATGCTGACCTGATCTGGAATTGCGTCATGCAGTTCCAGTGCACTAGAGACACAATGACAAGATGCGGAGAGCGTCAGTGTTGATTAGGCCTACTAATTTTGACTTTGATTAATTGTTTGTCACTTACATTTTGTTTTTGCGAGATTATGATAAATTTATATTTTCCATATTTCGACTGACATTCAAAAAACTACACGTCCTGAGGGGAAAATTAGTTTGGGGGAATGGGTCCATTTTACGGACCCAAAAACAGGGTTGCGGAAGCCCTGCTTCACCTAAAATAATGGCCTTAAACAGACGGTGCTTTTCTCAAATATCCCCTTTCAAATTTTATTCTTTTTCAATTTTTTCCTGAAAAACCTAGCTTATGACACCTCATTGGAACAAGCTCATTGAGCTTTCATTGGAAACTTTCCTTCATGCATACCTGTTGTTGTCAGCTCAACTGATCTAATGCCCCAGCTTTGTTCTCAAATATTTGAGGTAACTTCAGTCATAGATGGTTTTGAGGTAATTTGCACCGGTGTACAGTTCTCGCCAAAATGCAGTAGAAGACATTCAGGAATCGCAGAAACATGGTTCTACCAGTTTAGTAGTGTGATATGCATCCAATCAAGTTCTGTGCAATACAACCTTCATTTTGATTTATAATATGCCTGTTTTACATGAAGATTAGACAAAATTTAGAAATCAAATATGTTAGTGTTATTTGGATAGCTTTAATAAGTTCTTTGCAAGTGTTGTCTTTTATTTATGAGAAAAAAACATCCCTTGCGGGAACCCCAGGAAGAGATACAGTGCTTGTTTACTGTGGTAAACAAGCTCTGTTTTATCTATGGTAAAATAGGACCCAATCACCAATGCTTTTGGGGTGGAAGTCCTCTAAAATGGGTATAAGCGATTTAACAAACTTTGACTTTATCTCCATGTTGTGGTCATGATTAGCCATTTTGCAGAAATATGTGAGCTTAAACACAAATAAATAAATAAATAAATAACTTGTATCACGCTTGTGTTTCAGCATCTATCAACATCTCCTGAACAAGAGCCAGACAACTTTGTTGAAAATACTAAAGCAACACTGATGCAGATGTACAAACATCCCAAACCATTGGAAACTGTTTTTCCTGGCAACAAACCACGCCTGTATAAGAAACATGAAGATGGAAGTTGGAAATCATTGGAAAGCTGATGTAGTTGCGAATAGAATTCCAATACATGAGTGGCCTTACTCTTTTTTATGATTTTATTGATATATTTATTTGATTTTATTATATATTTTTTGTAAACTATTTACTTTGGATATTGTGACAGCATGTGTGGAGGTTAACTCTTAAGCTGCTGATTATTTTAAAAATATTTTCTATCAAATCTAGTCATGGCTGCTGTAAAGCAGCCATGAGTAGATTGATGGAAAATTCCTGCCGATTTAAAAGTAATCATTGGACAGAAACTTGATACAATTTACAGGGGAAGGGTTTGGGGGGTGGGGGTGTTAATGTTGGTTAAAAGTGCCCAAATTATACGTATTTTTGTGGCAAGAGATTTTCAATGCTAGGCAGGTATATTTGTCAGCAGCCTGCCAGGAGTCAAAGCTCATTGTTAAGATGCTGTTCTTTCAACTTACAAAATGTCATCAAGGTTATGCTCATTCAGCCTGCCAGCTATGGAATTTTATTACTGTCTGGATTTTCTCAAGCGACACAAACTTGCATCGACTGTAATTATCTCTTTTTATGATCAGTATACTTCTAGGATCCATCATCTCAGAAAAAATGAAAATCGTTACTATTTTGTTAAGCTCTGAGGTCACCCTATTCTTATGTCACAACTAGACTTCTTCCAGGATCCTCGAACTCTGGAAAAAAAACTATTGTCATATATAGAGAATATGGAATGAGTGTTTTTTCTCATATAATATTTATGAAACAAGTCTAAGAATTTTCCATTTTGGCGAGCCCAAACGGAAAATTCGGACGAGTTTCATAAATATTATATGAGAAAAACACTCATTTCATATTCGATTTATCATATGAAAAACACACACGCACAAATTAGACACTTAGTATGACTTTTTAACCCATCACCTATCTTGAGTTGCAGACGGCACATGGAAAAAACATCCTCGTATAACTAATAATTTTCATTTTTTGCTTCCAAAACATAGGTTATGACCCCTCATTGGAACGAGCTCATCGAGCACGTTCCAATGAGGGGTCATAACCTATGTTTTGGAAGCAAAAAGTGAAAACATAAAAAAAAATGAGTGGCGTTTTTCTTGTAGGTAAAAGATTAATACAATATAACTCACCCTAAATAGGACAGATAACATAAATTCTCCCCACTGAAATTATGCAATGTGACCAAGTTGTATTTTGTTTAGCCAATCAAATTGTCCAGTTTTAAATTTGACCAATGAAAGCTCCCAACTCTAATTATGCAAATTATGAAAATGTGGCCCAATTGTATTTTGTTCAGCCAATCAAATTGTCTAGTTTTGAAATTGACCAATGAAATTGGCGGAAGGCTTTATTTATCACTGATTAATATGAAAACAAAATATCAAATGTTTTAAAGTGAACAGACAGACGAGTCATATGATAAATAATGTTTATTTTATAATATTTTATCAACTTTATATGCTGATAACCTAAAATGACACTCTCTACAGATCAGTATTCTAAATTTAGAATTCAGATTCTAATTTTATTTTCTGTTGTTTTGTCTTTCTATATACTGATAACCTGCCATGACACTCTTCACAGACCAGTATTATGGCATGTACCATAAATTCGGTACAGTATCAGTATTGTGTGGATACCAAAATACTGTACTAAAGCAGTTGAAAGATATCAGAATTTTTGGTATATTGGTTTTCTTCATCGAAAGATCAAAGTTACAAAGTAGAAAAGCCTTTTACGTGGTACTCACATGAAAAATGGCAGACACATTGTCATTGTCAGACAAATGTAGTCACAGGACTACACACTTTCGTCATGACTGAAATATGTGCATTTGTAATCTCAGTGCAAGAAAAGTACTCATAGATCATGACAATGCATGAAACCATAAGTCGCACATTGAACATAATCACAACAAAGAATTCCATGGTTTAAAAAAACTGATCAAGTCAGAGAAGCAGCTGAATTGAAAACAGACCTATGTTCTTGAGTTACTTACTGTCTCAAATGACTCTCAAAGCCACTAAACCCTGTACAGAGAAATGGAATACACGCCCTGTGCATATTGATCATTAAAGATTGCTCCATTTGTAGTAATATCAAGGTGTCCTATCAGTATTGAAGCATTGACAGATTGAGATCAAAGGGTGTGCAACCCAAATTTCTCCGTGCATGCACATGACTCATGAACCCCCCCCCCCCCCCCTCCACCAAAATGTTTTTATTAATCATTTACCCATCTAGATGCGAGTAAAATTTCTGAAATTAAATAACTAAATCCTCCCCCACACACTCTCACACAGGGAGGGGGGATGCAGAATTTTAATACATACACACTATGTGCATGTGGGGGGGGGGGGGGGGGGGGGGGGGGGGGGGGAGGTGAGAATGTCATTAAAATGCCACAAAGGCACATACCACCCACCCATTCCCTAATGCACACACCCACCCCATACACACACCCGAAACACAGCCCATATTGGATTATGGTAAATTACTTGGCTGCTCGCACACTGGTGTAACTTAGAATAATTATGTACTGGGTTAGTTTATGTACTTTTCAAACATAAGTTGAAGTTGTGAGTAAAATGTTCTACATCAGTTGTGTTTCTTTTAATTTATTGTGGGTAATGAATCGACTCCCTCAGCATTCTCTTTCAACAAATGAGTATTGTTCACATGATTCAGAGGGAGACGAAGGTGGGGGCTTCTTACAACTGATAATGTTGCAACTCTGCATAATGATACACCAAGGCATAATGTTACAAAAAATGTAAACAACCAATAATGTTATCAACTCTGTATAATGTTATAACTTTATCTAAGGCATAATGTTATAAAAATCAACGCATATTGTTAGTTTTTTTCAACGCATAATGTTAAACAAATTAACCAAAAATGTTATAACTTTATGTATATTCAGCCCGGTCACCTCTATTTCAAATGAACTCCAACTTGAAGTTGTGTTGCTGCCAGTTACCATCTTAACTCTTTGAACCCTGATGTCCTGGGGGATATATACCAGTGCTCCTGGGGAAATAGGGTTAATAGCGTCAGGAATGTTTCTGGGTCCTTCCTCCCCAACCTTAAATGCTATGTCAACAGGACTAAAATATTCGAACCACCCTTCACTCAAATTTATAGCTGTTGCATCTCACACATCAGCAACAAGACGATTGTCACGATTATTCACAGATTTGCCACGCCCACTTTCAATATTTACACCTGGGACCAAATTGTTACTATCCGCATCGCTTTTTGCCCTATATTCAATCTTGTCACTGCTGTAATCGTCATTTGTAATTTCATTGGATGGATAATCATCTCCATAAATATCTTCCCCGTCATCATCTGATTAAAGCATTTCCAACACCTGCGAGCAGTGAGATGCTTTTGTTTATTTACATTCGCTCCTGTCGCTTCATTGATTCTTTTTGACTGATAAATCATGACAATATTTGTTTGACCGTCATTTCCATGGTGTTTTGTTTGGCAGTGAAGCGTATGCATAAAACTCTTGTCGATTGGCTGAAGATACCGGGCATGGGTTTATTTGCGCCATCCCGATATATCGGGATGAGGGGTTCAACGAGTTAAACACGTATGTTGTACATGAGATGTGTTTCTTGCCCAGATAGGGGGGATCTCATTGGTAGACCTACCCGGGGGACTTATTTTGAGGGGACCTAGTCACATGACTTACATTCGGGTAGCCCTAGTAACCCTCCATCTCCTGACATCATCACCATGGTGATACACGTGCATGTGCCTCAAGGGTGTCAGGGGAATGACCCATTTGGAAGAATTTTTGGAGCCAGATCAGAATCTCGTGAGATTTCTCTCCAGTTAAACCATGATGGGAGGGGAAGGGGTGGGGGTGTGTGTTATGTTATCCGGAGAGTATGTTTACTGACACAAGTAGTCTCCTCTTCCAGGAAAGTAGTATATCATAGCCATCTGACCCCTTTAGGGTGGTGTGGAAGGGGGTGGGGTCAAATACCTCAATTTTTTTCCCTATTTTGAATGACTAAATCATGGTGTTGGACTTTGATTTGAGTTGACAGAATATAAATCAATCTGTGTCCTTACAATGATGATAATACCTATAGATTCCACTGACTGTATTTTACAGTATTCTGAGTAGAAGAATATTTGAATAAATTACTAAGTCTTGTGTGACTTCAAAAAATGTCAATAAATGCCGGTAATAAACCATTTATAATTAACAATGTTTCCACCCAGAGGGCTTGTTTGGGCCCCCATTTTGCATCAGTGATGGTAAAGCCATTTGGTAACTGAACGGGAAACATACAGAACAAGGTTTAGGCACTTTTCAGTCCTTTTTTCTCCTCCAACTTGTTGATTTAACATAGATGTATAGAAAGCCCTTTGCCTTCAAGAAAATTATGAGCTTTTAAAAACCAAACATCAGGAGTGTCAGCCCCCCCCCCCCCCCCCCCCCCCCAATTCCAAAATACAGGAAGACCCGCCAGACATATATGATGTAGGATATCAAGGAAAACGTGTTTTTTGCCAGTTTGGTGTCCAATATTTCGGAGGTTACCCCAAATACAAGTGGCTGACACCCCTCCCATCCCATTGGCAGTCTACACTTCCAAGCAAAACTCGATAGTTATTTATCACATCTCATTTAGTGTATATATGCCTCTCCACATTACTTGAACATAAATGCAACATTTCCTATTTTAATGTCACATCACAATAATTTGTACAATGTAATGCATATTCTCTCTCTATTCAAAAAAGAAGATCCACTTTGGCAATTTTCAGTTCAGAAATAATACATTCATATACTCATACTAAGTCACATGTCAAGTTTCAAGGACATTTTATAAATGCAACCGAATCTACCTTGAAATACCAAATCTGACCCCAAAAAGATTAATTTAAGACATTTCTACTTACTTTCTTACTATTCTGTGATCTTGTGAATATAAAAGTCATTTTAAATGAAAAAGTCACGGTAAATATTGTGCGATTTTTGGAGTCATTAGTGAAGTGTCGTAAGTGAATGAGTTCCATTATCCAATTTGTCGGGCAGGTTCAAATAGCCTCTTTGATAATCGCTAACATGTGACTTAACATACATCAGATTATCACCGGGGGCAGTTGGGAGCACAAAATGAACGTTAAAACGACCCCAATAATGGAACTTTTTAGTAAAAACAAATATTTTCTGAGACTTTTTCTTCTTTTTTTTCATTTAAAATATTTTTTATCATTACTGAGCACCCATAATAGCAAGAAATTAAGTGAGAAATATATATAATTACATTTTGGAAGGTCAGATAAAGTATTTCAAGTCAGATTCGGTATTTAGTGGGACCCTGACCAATGGACTCTCCTCCACATCCTGAGATTCCAATGTTGTCATGCCATACACCACTCCAAACGGTGTATTTGATGCTGATCGGACAGAGCTGAACGCTTGTTGACCCTTCTTGACCTCATACCCAGTGCTTTGAGATGGTTTTGGACAGTGCTGTTGCACAAACGCCTGTTGGGGAGCCAAAGGCATTTCAAAACCCTACTTGAAGCTATGGGTTCACGCCTAACGAGGCATGCCAGACTCCAATCTTCCCGAAGAGAGGTCTTTTGGGGTTGTCTAGGCCTTGGTCGGTCCTTATAACATTGTTGGTTTGTTAATGTTTACGGACAAGTCTGCTGATGACAGAATAACTATAGCCAAGTTGCCTACCAATAGCTTTGAATGACATGCCTGTTGCAACCAACGATTTGCCATATTTGTGCCTCTGACAGTCTCCTCCTTGCCATGTCATCATTTATTGATAAAAGAAGTGACAAATTTTCTTGTTTTATACCCATATATTGCATGTGGGTGATAGTATTTTTATGTGTACCCATACTATGTATGGTACACATAATGCCGTCATCCGGGGTGACCATCCATCGTTCGTCCATCCTTTGTCTGTCCGTCTTAGCGTCCATCTGTCCATCCGGCGTCCATATCCACTTCTTTGTCATTCGATAACTTGAAAAAAATATTGCTTGGATTGTCAAGTTACTTTATATTTGTGTTCAGGTTACTGATGTGCCGAGCTGTATAGTTTTTGGTGTAAATCGGATAATTTGATCCTGAGATATTAACCCTTTATCCTTCAAATTGAAAATTCCTCCAATCCCTTTGGCATTCGATAACTTGAAAAATATTGCTTGGATTGTCTAGTTACTTTATATTTTTGTTCAGGTTACTGATGTGCCGAGCTGTATAGTTTTTGGTGTAAATCTGTTATTTTGATCCTGAGATATTAACCCTCTATCCTTCAAATTAAAAATTTCTTCAATCCCTTTGGCATTTGATAACTTGAAAAATATTGCTTGGATTGTCAAGTTACTTTGTAATTTTGTTCAGGTTACTGATGTGCCGAGCTGTATAGTTTTGGGTGTAAATCTGATAATTTAATCCTGAGATATTAACCCTTTATCCTTCAAATTGAAAATTCCTCCAATCCCTTTGGCATTCGATAACTTGAAAAATATTGCTTGGATTGTCAAGTTACTTTATATTTGTGTTCAGGTTACTGATGTGTCGAGCTGTATAGTTTTTGGTGTAAATCGGATAATTTGATCCTGAGATATTAACCCTTTATCCTTCAAATTGAAAATTCCTCCAATCCCTTTGGCATTCGATAACTTGAAAAATATTGCTTGGATTGTCTAGTTACTTTATATTTGTGTTCAGGTTACTGATGTTCTGAGCTGTATAGTTTTTGGTGTAAATCTGATGATTTGATCCCGAGATGTTAACCCTTTATCCTTCAAATTGAAAAATTCCTCCAATCCCTTTGGCATTCGATAACTTGAAAAATATTACTTGGATTGTCAATTTTCTTTATATTTGTGTTCAGGTTACTGATGTGCCGAGCTGTATAGTTTTTGGTGTAAATTTGTTATTTTGATCCTGAGATATTAACCCTTTATCCCTTAAATTGAAAATTCCTCCAATCCCTTTGGCATTCGATAACTTGAAAAATATTGCTTGGATTGTCAAGTTACTTTATAATTGTGTTCAGGTTACTGATGTGCTGAGCTGTATAGTTTTTGGTGTAAATCTGATAATTTGATCCGGAGATATTAACCCCCTTTATCCTTCAAATTGAAAATTCCTCCAATCCCTTTGGCATGAGATAACTCAAAAAATATCAATCTGATTGTCATGTTACTTTATATATTTATTCAGGTTACTGATGTGCTGTGCTGTATAGTTTTTTATGTAAATCTGATAATTTGATCCGGAGATATTAACCCTTTATCCATCAAATTAGACATTCCAATCCATTTCTATATGTACCCATACCTTGTATGGTGTACATTATGTCAGCATCCGTGGTGGCCCTCCGTCATACAGTTTTCTACTAATTGCGCATATCGGTACACATCTGACGATTTCATCGGTCTATTTTTTGTTACATTGGGAAGCATCCTTCACGTGGTCGAGGGGATGTGGGTGTACACTATCAACCAGAAACATCATGTTTCACTGGATGAAATGTACTGCAAGACAAAGCCATCATTAAAACATAATAATCAGTAACAGCAACTTCACTGTCATGAAACATTTCAGGGGGTGTTTAATTAAGTTCCAGGTGTACAATTATCGCTGAGTAACAATCACAGATAATTTCTATTTTCTTTTGACCATGTGTGTTGACCCAGTAAGAAGCAAATTTAAGGCCGATATTCAAACATTTTAGTTCTCCATGATAGCTGTTGCTTTCTGGGGAAAAAGCCTCTTTGATTGTGATTGGTCCAGAGGTAAGACCATTTGGATAGATAACAGCTGATGAACCAGTTGGGCCTGGGTTACCTAATGCAGACCCATCTGTAAAAATAATCACGATATTCTGATCTAAATTATTCAAGCAGCTGAGAATTTCATTTCGTGCCATTTCTTTTTGATTATTGTTTTTGTTTGAAGAGTTCCCAAAGTCATGTTTAGTTGAAGATAATGTGATGTATGGAAGGAAATGGCAGCAGACTTTTTCGCACATGGGTTCTTCTTCAATCTGTATATCAGATCACCCTATGATCTATCATGCAGCAGATTTAATCAGCTTGATGGAGGTAAATTGAGTTTCCATATCTTTTTTTTCTTCAGTCGATTACTTTCTGCTTTTCTCAGTATTCTAACAAATACTCTTGTAGCAAGCTTTTTGAAGCTCAGATGTAATTTAGTAGTGTTGGCAATAATAAAAAGGGCTTCAGTAGATGAAGAGGTATGTAAAATCACTTTTTTGGTTATTAATACAAAGCTGCCTCCTGTTACACCTTTCGCTAATTTCCGATAGACTCTTGTTCATGTTGTATTCAGCTTCTTGTTGGCTGACAGTTGTGACTGAATTTGTCATATCGTCTGCATACTCGATGCACTGAATGTCTTTGTTTCTTGGTATGTCATTTATGTAAATTATGAATAAGATTGGACTTAAAACATAGTCCTGAGGCAGGCCTACATCTGTCTCAATCCATTGACTTGTGTGATTGTTCACAAGATTCCTTGATTGTCTTTCATTTAGAAATGAGTATATATATTTGATCATTTTACCATCTAGACCAAGCTCTAGTACTTTGAAGATAATACCATTCCTCATTACAGAGTCAAAGGCCCCCTTTGACGACAATGAATGACATGATGCGGTGTTTTCTCGCATTGACAGCCTCTTGTGTCGATTGAGTGATGTCTAATAATGCTTGAGTTGTGTAATGGATTTGGTAACTACAATTGAAATATAATATACAACAAAAATGATAAATTACTCTGTTATAATGCGCCTGCTCATAACAGAGGTTTAATTCTATTTTTGTTGGCTTCAAGTCATTTCCATCATCAAAATGCATCAATGTATCTTATTGGTTTACACCTTAGTGCATTGTGCTGTTGTTTCATTCGTCAAGGTGAAAGCGAGGAATCAATCAGATTCCAGTATTCGAAATCTTTCTCCGCAAAATTATCCAATATAAGAGCGGTCTCGCTCATAATTCGTCGTCCACTTTATGTTTGGGAAAAGCTTTAATTAGCTGGTCAAACTTAAACCTATATACTTGGTAAGTTATGGGGACACTTTGTAATCTGTAAAAAGGTTAACCATAATGGGTACCATCATTTTTGGACCCGTTCAACTTGCCCTGGTGAGAATCGACATTTCTGATAGTGATTTTCTCTAGGCCCGAGTTCTGTGGGAACTGTTCAAGTCAATAGATAATAAACCTCTTTTGGGTAAAAAGTGTAGTGGGCCAGCGGCTTTTGACCCATAATTCATAATCATGTCCATTTCATATCATACTATTTTTTTGCTTCTTGATAAACCACGTATAAACTGTTGTTCCAGTTTTCTTGTAAATTCATCCAGACCACAACACATAACTTAATTATTCTACCTCTAAGAGTTGAGTTATATTTTATCCATGGTTTGCAAGTTGACCCAGATCCTCATGAATCTGAAGACCAACAGGGAGATTTCGGCCAGGGTTCTAGTGCATGGGGAGTCGTTCACCCCACTCCCTGTTACAAATTGGCGAGGCGACCAGTATGTGGATATTACAGCTAATTACATTATGAGTATTTTCCTCAACAAGTTCTGCATTCTTTGAACGATTTAGATGAACTTAATTCATGGGGAAATTAGAGCTTGATTGTTGGTATGGACATTTCATTAGGTTTTGTTACAAATGCAAGGGCTTCTCCCCAGATGAGAGCTTTTGTAAATCTTTGGAATCCTACTTACAGGTTTCAGGTGCCTTAATGAGCCCAAGTATACCACTGCTGGTGAAGTGGAAGTTATACGGTTGGCCTATTTAAGGTTATCAGAAAAAGTCACTCTATGAGTGAGTTGAAGTCTAAATTTATAGACTGTTCATTCTGTTGTTTTATTTTACTCTGCGCCAGACTCCGAAATCTCACTGAAACTGGGATTAACAGGGGCCAAAATACTTCCTCCCCCCCCCCTGCCTCCCCCCCCCCCCCCCCCACACACACACACACACACTCACACACACACAAAATACATATTTTGTATTCTCGTCGGCGATCGGAGTAATGTGAGACAGGGAATTTGAGAGGGTCTGCACTGATCAGTCAACTCAGCCCAAACATGTATGATACGAATGTGAAAAATACCTGATAAAGGCTTTTTATCATCTTGTTATAGATGGATTTATTTTGAGACTGGTAAAGGTATTGAAGGTTAAATGTTCAGCCATATTATTTGACATTTGAATGTGCCAATGTAGCTCAAAAAGCTTATTCGTGAAAAGCTGCGAGTGGTGTTGCTAGTTAAAAATGTTTGCAGTTGAATTACAATTTTTCTGAAATTCCTTCACTTTCCGGGTTCATTATGAAGATGACCCATTTGGTGAATCAACCAATGGAGCATATGAGTCAACTCAACCTTGGGTAAATAATAGGAAGGGAAGTCGAGTTATATGTCCTTTAGTACAAAGCAATATTGAGTGTTTACCGGATTTAACCCCACAATTTTCCTTTCAACTTCTGGAAATGTTTAAGGTCAACTTTAAATATAATACACATGGCCAAGTTAGAGGTTCGTTAAGGTATTGACTATTAAGTAAACTTGATTCAAGAAAGAATCTTTTAGTAAGTCGATAGTGAAAGATAAAATGCTGGATGATTGCATTGCTCATTAGTTTGGATGTATTTTAATACCGTAGGTAAGACTCGGTAGTGACCAAAAAGGATGTTTTTCCTAGGAAGCAAAATAAGACGTCGTAGTCTGCTTATTTAAAGTAGGTAGTACACAGTGTGTTGGTGTGTCAATTTTCTATTGGCAATAGGCATTGACATATGTGGAACCTTACCTATCAAACAGCAATCGCGACGTGTAGGAGTTTGTAAATATTTGTATATTTCTCTGTTAAGTTATGCTCCCGGCGTCTTGGGTTCTGATAATAATAGGTGGTTTGTCTTCAGTTGTCTGGGTACTATTTTAATATTATGTAGATAATATTTGTGGATGTCATTGCGATACATCATTTAGCTCTGGCGAAAACTGAAGCTCTTACTGATATGTCAGATATAACTAACCTTGGAGGTGTACATTGGAGTGTCTTATATAGGGCTAGAAGGACACTCACACACCGTCCCAGGAGCAGCATGCGGCTAAGGAACGGAAAACCGCTGCTCCTCAGGCCTCGATGACGGACTTACTGTTGGAGATTGTGCAGCTGATCACAGCAACCCAGCAAGTGCAGATGCAGCCTCCCTCAGACTCAGAATCTGAGCTGTCAGACGATGCTGGGTCGGTCCAGTCGTTTGTTGCGCAGATGCAATGAACCAAGATTTGCAACTGATTCTTTCGGATGGTGAAAGGGATAAGGAAGAGGATTACCCTTCCATTTCGGAACAGTACATGGTTGCGATGGCTTTCATCCGTCAATACTACCCTGATTTTGTTCTGTCAAATCAGAATGCTGTGACGACAAGAGAGAAACCGCTGGCATCGTTGGACGCAGACTTTATCCGGACAAAGGAGGAAGTCTGTTTATGCAGGTGTCGCAGGCCTTCGGCCATATAGACGACTCTGTATTTATCGTCTTGAGTGCAAGGAAGAAGGCGGTTTCTTATCTTCCATATATATACCGTTTTTTGGACCACGTTCATTTAATAACGGTCGGTGAAGATGTTCAGAGAGTTCTTCTGCTTTTGGATGAGCAGGCCGGGGATCTGGAGGTATCCTTACCTGTATCATTCTCTATTCGCTCAGACACAATTGAGATTGCAATTTCTTCAAACAGAGCGAATTTGGACGTTATGTCTTACGTAGATCACCTTACAAGAGCTATGGTGCAACATCTCAAGGGAAAGGAATTTGAGGACGTTTGTACTTCTCTTAGAGTTCTTTCCATGGCAATTATGTGTACCATGCTTAACTCTGCCCTAAAAGTGGCTAATCTGGAGTTAATTGGACATGATGCTGCCCTTGCTTCGTCATCACTGATAAGATGACAAGGTGAAACGCTCTCTCTGAGTCACTCCAGTTTCCAGACATTTTATTTTCGACGACTAGCTTTCGTTAGTCTATGAACAGGCTACTAAGAAAGCATCTAGTGCTCTGATTTTGAAGTCGGCGTATCAACGACCCGCTTCAGCAGACAAGAGTAAAGGAGGGCGTTCCAGACAAAAATTATCAAAAGAAAACTCCTCACAAGGGTACAAGAAACCCTCTTATAATTATTCTGGAGGTCGTCGGTATAGCGACTCGGGAAAGGGGAGTAGGTCTGATCGGGACTATAGGTCAGACGCTCCGAGGTTTTTCGCGGGGAGGATGTGGTTCCTCCTCCCGTAAGCCTCGCAGGTCATACAGGTGGTGGTTTAGACCTCTATTGGTGGCCAGTTGGTGGAAGGCTATCAAGCTTGGCAAAAAACTGGATAACAATCACGGAAGATCGGTGGGTGAGAAGTGTAGTCTCGGACGGCTTACGGCTATCATTCCGAGCAAAATCCCTTTGGTCTGAATCTGACCCCCTGGGCTTTCACTCAAATAATGAACTCAGTAATGTCATACGTTGGAGCTCATTTGTCTGCGGTAACATCGGCTTACTTGGACGACCTTCTACAGGGATACAGCAACAGAATTATTCTTCAGAATGATGTTCAGAGTCTGCTTCTATTACTCTTACGTCTTGGTTTCATCATAAACGAGAAAAAGTTGTATCTAGCTCCGTCCAAGTCTTTCATTCACTTGGGAATGAGCTTTGAGACTTGCAACAATCTGGTTTGTCTGCCGTTACCCAGAGCGAAATTAGTCAGTTGTTATGCTCGCTTTTGTCTACACCCAGACGCATTAACTGGTTGAGTGCTAGAAGCCACTATCATGGCTTTATTGGAAAGTGCTGAAAGCCACTTTAATGGCTTTACACTGCGTAAGTTTGTTGATTTTTTAGCAGTAGAAAATAAATGTTTACATAAAATTACTTTGCTACAATTTATTGGAGAGTGCCGATAGGCACTCTCCAATATATTGTGACAAAATAATTGTTCATGAACAAAATCTTGCTAAATTAAGGCTTTCATTGCTGGTTGCATGGCATCTTTGATAAAAAATACACGTGTTTCAAATCACCTTTGAAAAATAATTTAGCACTCAACCAGTTAATAGTGAAGGAATTCTTGCGACTTTTGGAGCTATGCAGAGCGGCTGTGGATCTCATTCCAATGGGCCGTCTACGCGCACGTCCCCTCCAGATATTGTTTACTCTGAACTGGAGTGTGAAGACGCTTTCGCTTGAACCAGTATTGTTTTAACAGACCTATTAAAACAAGGGTTCAGATTTGGGCAGATATCCAGTGGTTAACTCAGGGAGTTCTGCTGCAAATGCCAGATCCGGCTTTCCCGATTATGACAGATGTGAGTCAGATGGGTTGGGGTGAGACCCTAAGTTCCGCAGACTTGAAGTGTCAGGGTCTTTGGGACCCTCGGTTCCAGGAGAAACACATAAACATCAAGAGATGATGTCAATATGGCTAGCGCTACAACGATGGACTCACATAATAATGGACGTCCATGTTGAAATTTGGTCGGACAACTCAACAGTAGTAGCGTACATCGGGAACCAGGGAGGCACCTATTCATTTCCGTTATGCCAACTAACGGAGAAGATTTTCCTATACGTTATTTAACCCGAGGATGTAGTTCTCCACAAAAGAAGAATATCTGTAGGTCCAAATATATAATTTATAGAAACAAATCATCTTGTCATGAGCATCAAACATGGAGCCTATAATATAAAATTTACAAATAATAAATATACTGCACATAAATCACCTGTAGACAGAGTATAATAAATATTTGAAAGTGAAGAAATACAATAATTCTGAGTTATGCGATCGCGGAATTCCGAAAAGTAAAAATCGACCCAAATATTACATTATAATAAACCTACCAATATGCATGATCCAAATAGTCTTATATTTTACAATATAAGTGGATTTGAAGATTTCAATACAAGAATAACAAAGATACGTCTGGTCAGGATGAAGGCTGAAAACGGATTTGAAGTGAACGGACACATATTACGTGTGGCGGGAGAAAGTGAGTAGTGTTAACGGAAAGTGCAAGTTAAGTCGGTAGTCAGTCAGCTATAGATTGAAGTCTGGTTTAACGCTTTCACACACACACTAACACAGATACAGCTATGTTTCCCGACATTTCCATTAAAGCGCCTTCCTACAAAGAAAACAAACTAAATTAATTTTCTCTTTCCCTAAAATAGAAAAGAAAGTAGGAACACTTTAAATCTGTCACACAAATTTCTTCAATCCATTTCCGTTGCAGGCAATGGTATTCTCTGTCTACATGGATGCACTGAAATTTTTGTTAAAAAAACCTTATAAATTTAAAAAACATGCTCATACTATTATTTAAAAGATATTGCATATTTATATTAAAATCACTTACGTTTCTAGGCCAATAATCAGCTGTTATCCATATATATATATTGCAGTGTGGTTGCCTGCAATCAAATGGTTGACATTTCCAGTGGTAATGCACACACATCTGCTCACCGTGCCCCAAAAGGCAATGCAGCAGTGCAAACCGCCCTCTCCTGTAAAGAGGCACTCAAACATGAATGTGTGAGCATCAGCTTGGAAATGTTAATTAACTCGTTCACTTCAGGAAGAAAGGCAGCGATGAAAACTGCCCTACCGGTGAAGTGACACCACCCCAAACAGAAAAAATTCCCAGAATACCACACATATAACAGCAGATTCTGTCCTATACTTTGTGTAAAAGTCTTACAGCCAAAAATCCATAATTACAGCAGTTATACTCTGCTGAAACATTATTTTTATTTGATTAAGAACCAATGGGCTCCCATATCAAACAAAAATCTCATCTGAAGAGTCAGATGCAGCTATTTGGGAGTACACCCATTGACCATAACGGTCTGGAGGATTCCGAATCCTGTTCGATCTCCTTGCATTAATTTCTTCCCTTTGTGCAGCCTCACTACCAGTTTCTTCACCAACACTCTCTCTGTTTGTGGACATTTCTTGGTCTCTCATACTGGTGGTTGCTTGACCAGTATCTGGTGTTAAAGAATCTGGTGTTGCTTCACTAAGTGTTGAAATAGGAAAAATTAACTTCTGTTGTCGTCTTTTAGGGATAATGTACCTCATATACTGACCAGAGTTTTCAGAATCAGTAGTGTCACTCGACGAAGAATTCTGTCTAGTACAATCACAAACTTGCTTGCTACGTTTCACTTTGCAGTGCTCTTCTTCTGAAGGGATATCAGGCGGGAGACAGTTAAAAGGAAGCAACATATTCTGGTGTAATGTTCGTGAATGGCCTTTTTTGTTCACTGGTTGGATCCTGTATACCGGGATATCAGAGTGTGGTATATCATGTACCAAATAAACTTCCTGTTCCCACCTGTCAGCAAGTTTGTGCTTCCCATCAAAGTTGACTTTTCATACCAGTACTCTGTCACCAACTTCCAGCTTCAATTCTTGCACTTTCAACTTCTGGTCAAAAGTTCTCTTATTTTGTTCACCGCTCCTGGCACTTGCTTCCATGGCTGCTTTGTAAGCATAACCCATTCGGTTGCGAAGTTTTTTAACATAATCTTCTTTGTTGCAGGTAACTCTTTCGTTTCCTGGATCAATGCCTAAAAATGTATCAACAGAGAGACGAAAATGCCAACCAAACATCAGATAGTGAGGGGAGAATCCTGTGGCATCATTATGTGTAGCATTATAGGCGTGCATCATGGGAGCAACATATAATTTCCAGTCAGATTTCTGGAAGTCCTTTAATGTCGCCATTATCTTTATCAGCGTCTGGTTAAATCTCTCGACAGAACCATTTCCCATAGGATGGTATGGTGTAGTTCGAGTTTTCTGAACCTGGGCAATCTTACACAGTTCTTTGATGACACGACTCTCAAAATTTCTGCCCTGATCACTGTGGAGTCGTTCTAGAAAACTGTAATACACAATAAACTTCTCAAACAAAGCTTTAGCCGTTGTACGGGCTATCTGGTTACGACAGGAAATGGCTTGGGCATACCGTGTAAAGTGATCTGTTATAACAAGTATATTCTCATAACCACCCTTACATTTTTCCAGGCTCAGAAACTTGATACAGACTAATTCCATTGGTTTACTTGTCTGTACTGGAACTAATTCAGCAACAGGTCGAGGAAGTGTTTTGTGTCATATGCATCAACCACAGTGCTCGACTTTATTCAGGATGTCCTTCTCCATGCCAGGCCAGTAAAAACGCTGCTTCGCCAGCCAAAGTGTCTTTTCTTTACCCTGGTGACAAACGTCATCATGGATACCTTTCAGAGCTAACTGCCTGAATGAGTCAGGCAAAACGAGTTGCTTGACTGTTTCACCATCGAGAGAAGAAGTTTGATATAACACACCATTCTCCACAGTCAGCTTTCTGTACTCTCGGAGGTACTTCCGCACTTCTGAAGATTCTTCGTTGCGCCTTCCCCTCCCAAGAGGAAAACTTCTCACAAGGGGAACGACTCTTGTAATGATGGGATCTTTTGCCTGTTCTTTCTCCCTGTCTACTTTATTCCAAGTATCTAATGATACAAATTCCTCACCGGCCGAATGTGGAATCGCATCACAACTCAGAGTGTCTACAATTGGAACCGAGGCAGCAATAGATTCACACACTGCCCTGACCACATCTGTAAACATCTGAGGTCTGTGTGAAAAACCATCAGCATCACCATTCTGTTTACCAGCCCTGTAATGCTGCGTAAAGTTGTAATCAGCCAAAGCAGCAGCCCAACGATGATTAGTTGCATCCAGTTTTGCTTTGCGTAAAATGTATGTCAATGGGTTGTTATCCGTGACCACTTCAAAGTTGTTACCATAAAGGTAGTCGTGGAATTTATCTGTAACAGATCACTTCAGCCCCAGGAATTCAAGTTTGTGAGCAGGGTAATTCCATTCACTAGGTCTGAGCCCTCTGCTTGCATAAGCAATTACCCTGTCAGTGCCATCTTCTTTTTGGTACAGAACTGCCCCAAGACCTGATGCACTAGCATCAGTGTGAAGGACAAATGGGAGTGAATAATCTGCATATGCCAAAATTGGTGGCTCCTGCAATTTTCTCTTCACAGTTTGAAAAGCTTGTTCTTGCATATCACCCCACAACTACCTGGCCTCCATTTTTTGGGGGTTATTTTTTTTTTGACGTCTTCTTCTTGGAATTATTATTACCATGTCCTTTCAATAAATCATTCAAAGGTGCTGCAATTTTGGAATAGTACATTATAAATCTTCTATAATAGCCAACAAATCCCAAAAATTGACGAAGTTCTTTAATATTTGTTGGCCTTGGCCAATCTCTCACTGCTGCTACCTTTTCTTGATCAGTAGTTATTACTTCGTCTGAAATAACATGTCCCAAATACATCACTGATGTTTTGAAAAACTCGCATTTACTAGGTTTTAATTTTAACCCATGCTGTTCTAATCTTTTGAAGGTAGACTGCAAATGGTTTATGTGGTCTCTAAATGTTTTCGAGAAGACCAGAATATCGTCAAGAAAGATCAAACATTCTTTCAAATGTGTTTCTCCCATGCACTTTTCCATTAATCGCTGTAGGGTTGCCGGTGCATTCATTATTCTGAATCCTATACGTTTGCACTCATAAAACCCAAGGTTTCCAACAGAAAAGGCTGTTTTGGGTTTATCATTTTCTTCTACCTCCACCTGCCAGTAACTGGAACGAAGGTCAAGTTTTGAAAAGTACTTTGCTCCTCGGAGTGGTTCCACCACGTCATCAAACCTTTTTTTCTCACCAGGACAATATTAGAAGAGTAAGGACTACTTAACTCTCTAATTACACCAGCCTCAAGCATCTCCTTAACATGCTGACAAACTTTGTCATACATCCCTGGTGGAATTTTTCTGTATGGCTGTTTGAAAGGCTTGTTGTCTTCTAACTCTATGTTGTGTTTCACAGCATCAGTACAGCCTAAGTCCATTGGACCCATGGAAAATACATTTTTCCACGTGCACAGACAGTTTTTAATTGCTGAAATCTGTTCCTCACTGAAGTCGTCTGAAGAAAAGTTTATTCCAAGATCATCCAATATATTAGTAGGATCTTGGCTCACACATTCCTCTTTACTGGCAGATAAACCAGAATTATTTACAACTTTGACTTCAGATATTTTACAGATTTCCTCCCTTGGTTTGATAGTAATATGTTTTGCCGATATATTACAAATCTTTAACAGGTATTTTAAGATTTTTAGAACAATGATCAAGTTTAATCAATCTGGGGCAAACCATAAAATTTAAGCCATCGTCCAAATTTTCTGTAATTAATTCACTAGTACATCCATTAGTATTTCTTGTGGTGCCATTAACAACAATAGACTGGTACGGTGCAATTTTCAATGGTTTTTTGGTTAATAACTTCAATTTGAATGAGCCTTTCTGTAAACTGTCAATTGCAAATTGCCATTCTTTGTGTCAACAAGCTGAGCAGTAAAAATTTGTGAAATATCTCAAGTGTCAGACCTAATATAAATTGAGGCCTGTTATATATCAATTATCATGATATAAGTTTTGTTTACTTCACCGGTACAATTCCCGTTGGTTACATATGAATCATCATGTTCAACTTTCTATCCATCATATACCGGCTCGTCTGAACGGACGAGCAGACTCGCTCTCTCAGAAGATCGCCTGTTGCAATTGGAGTGGACGCTCAACAAGCGAGTATTTGGGCAGATTGGCTACCAGAGGGATCGCCCCATGATAGATCTGTTTGCGACGCACCAGAATAATCAGTTGCTGTCGTTCGTGTTGCCATGCCCAGACCATCGAGCGTATGCAGCAGATGCTCTGACAAGCTCATGGGGATGAATGATAGGATATGCATATCCTCCAATTCAGTTGATTCTGTAGATTATGTTTAAGATCAAATAGTCTCGTTGTGAATCCTACTAGTAGCACTTCTGGCATCACAGAAACCTTGGATCAGTCTTCTCGTGTGCCTGTTATGGGACGTTCCCCGGAAGATTCCTTCATGAAAGGACCTTTATCAGGGGAAGTTTTTGTTCTTCATGTCCTTCTCCGCTCATAGTGGCATAATGGAGTCGGTTAGACGTGAGGGAACCATTGCGGTTCCTATATTATTTTATGACTAGCACAAGAATGATTAAAGTAATGTGGGTGAGGAGGGTTCGATATGACTTCGAATCCTTCCCCTGCCAATGTGTTTAGAGGCGATTACCAGGCAAGACGTAGTTTTCTTCCCGCAAGCCTTGTATGAGTTTAAATACATACATGCATTTCTTGACTTCTTGATTGGCGGCTGGGTCGTGTTCTATGGCGACCTCATGGGCACATCCACTTTTTAGTTGGTTGGTTTCCTGTGATTGTTCGTCTAATATGTCATATACTGGCGCATAATTCATCATAAATAAATTGCTAGCCTTTGGGTACCTTGGAGGTTGCATAGTCAGTTAACTAGTATTCAGATGATTACATGCAGGATTTCAATGCTCACCGTCATAATAATTATTAGGCAGACGCATTATTGTATGTTATGGACCTTAGAAATTATGAATTATTTCGGGGGCGGTCCGTGTCGAGCCTGTTAATCATACCTACTTCCATTTCTAGATTCAGGTTTCTATTAATGTCGGTACTCAATCGAATACACCTTGTTTTTACACTCTTGTATATTCGCATGTTTATAGTGTCATAGATATAGGATAGTACACGTTGGGGAGTGTTGTTACTGGAATTTATTGTACGCCTGAATGGGGTCGCCTGTGGGTTACCTCGAAAGTGTGTTTACTCTCCAGAGATTGTTCATTGTGGTTCTATTGGACATGTGTATGTTATGTATTATATCTCCGGTTTTCGACCTATTTGCGTATGCCGACTCCGGTGTACGTTATGTAGCAGGTGATATTAATTACCGGGATCATCGCTATAGCCTTAGCTTCTGAAGTGGCGTTAAGCACCATTTATTAATAATAATTAATACCTGAGTGCCTGTTCGACGAATATTTATATTGTTTTTTGGTACCGCTTTTACTGATTCCAGAGCGCTCCCCTCTTTCTTTTTGAAGATTCCTTCGAAAAGAAAAGGTGTGGGGTGATTTTTTACCTCTCCTCCGGCTTGATAAGTATGTAACTATGAGTGAAGCTGTTTTATCTGTAATTATATCCTGCATACAGCTGGAGTTTTATTGTATATGGCGTATGTCTGAGGGGATATTCTCTCATTTTCAAATACACCATCCTAATTTTTGGGGCTTAAAAATTGAGAACTCATTACATCCAAATAGCATTGTTTTCATGCTAAGTTTACGGAATTACTTGAACTGGGCTCCTTTTTATGATACGTCTTCTCTTTTACTGTATAGAGAGACATACATGTAATTCCTAATAATTTCCTTTCACCTTGGATTACAGGATTGGAACTATGTTGATCTACTAATTCTGAAGTCCTAGGCCCTCCACCTTTTTACGATTCAGCTAGTCTGGGCCATTGGTTTACAGTGTAAAAATATTATAAATTTAAAGTAATTTGTATATTTTTATGTTTACCAATGGCCCAGACAGAGATGGCCCTCCCATGAGTGGGCACTCATTCCTCCCCGCCAAATTATTATGTAGTACTCTTTTCTACAAAGAATGATGTTGGCGCCAATTCTGGTCACTTCATGACGTCTGCGCATGCGCGGAGAGTAAATAAATGTATGGAGTGCCAGATAGGACTTTTTTCGGTTTTGCAAGCACATTTTGGGGATTGGGGGGGGGTTCGAATTTTGTGTTTGGCCCTTAATAACTTTGAGTTAAGCTCCAGCTAGTCTGGGCCATTGGTAAGTATAAAAATATACAAATTACTTTAAATTTATTATTTTCAGGGGAATTGGCTTGGTGAGCCGGGTCTCATAAAAGTTTATAGGGGGGTGTTTTATGTGGAGCGCCACATTTAAATTCAAATTATAAAATATTAAAGATTTATTGGAAATCTATTTAACAACTGCTGTATGGTTATGAAAATGTGACACATTTTCTTTTTAAGGAGGGGGTAGTGTAATGGATTTGGTAACAGCAGTTGAAATATACAACAAAAATTATAAATTACTCTGTTATAATTCGTCTCCTCTTAACAGAGGTTTAATTCTGTTTTTGTTGGCTTCTGGTCATTTCCATCTTCAAAATGAATCAATGTATCTTATTGGTTTACGCCGTGGTGCATTGTGCTGTTATTTCATTCGTCGAGGTGAAAGCGAGGGATCAATCAGATTCTAGTATTCGAAATCTTTCCCCGCGAAATTATCCTATATAAGAGCGGTCTCGCTCATAATTCGTTGTCCACTTTATGTTTGGGAAAAGCTTTAATTAGCTGGCCAAACTTAAACCTATATACTTGGTTAGTTTTGGGGACACTTTGTAACCTGTAAAAAGGTTAACCATAATGGGCACCGTCATCTTTGTACCCATTCAACTCGACCTTGGTGAGAATCTACGTTTCTGACAGTGATTCTCTCCAGGCCTGAATTCTGTAAGAACCATTCAAGTTAATAGATAATAAACCTCTTTTGGGTAAAAAGTGTAGTGGGCCCGTGGCTATCGACCCATCATTCATAATCATGTCCATTTCATATCATACTATTTTTTTGCTTCTTAATAAACCACGTATAAACTGTTGTTCCAGTTTTCTTGTGAATTCATCCAGACCACAACACTTAACTTAATGATTATTCTACCTCTAAGAGTTGAGTTATATTTTATCCATGGTTTGCTAGTTGACCCAGATCCCCTCGAATCTGAAGACCAACAGGGAGATTTTGGCCAGGGTTCTAGCCCCTGGGGAGTCATTCACCCCACCCTCTGTTACAGTTGTGCTCTTAAATCTACGACAAGCATACTGGTTTTCATCTATCCAACCAAAAGCTTCAGCTTTCCAGCTGAGTCTTGTGGTGATGATCCTCTCGAGTAGTTTGCCTACTATACTTGTAAGGCTGATAGGTTGATAACTTTTGGCTTTGTTGTAATTTTCTTTTTTTTTGCCTTTTTTATATAGATTTTGTTGTCTTCTTTAAATGCCTGTGGGATGATACCTTCATTCCAACATTTGTTAAAATAGGTGGTCTGAGCAGATGCCATATTTTCTCCTCCTTCCTTTATCATAATCGGTAGAATTTTGTCAGGACTAGGTGCAGAGAGATTGTTCATAGAGCTTATTTCTGCCTCTACTCCTGGTAGAGTTATTACGCTATTTTCAGCTTCTGGTTCTTTCTCTGTATCCAGATTGGAGTCCTTTAATTTATCAGTGACAATGCTATTTACTTTCTCAGGGATGTACAAATTGAAAATTTAGACAACCCCAAAACGTTTATGCCAAAAAATTTGGATAACCCTCCAAATTTAGATAACCATTCACATAGAGCTGCTACGGTTAGTTGGATATTCGGTTTCCATTTGGTTGCAAAGAAACTCAACTGGTTAGAAATGCCATCAACCGGATAACCATACTCCTGATATTGCATCCGATAATATGAGATATCGAAAAACTTTGAAAACAGAAAACAGGCAACAGGTGACTGAAGAAGTGTACTCTGATGATGTGATTGTTCCATGACATGCATAACTTAATCAATCCCCAATGAAAAGCTAGACAAACTATAAACATTAGTCTCATTGAATATTAAATGAATCACGCGACCAAACGGTGCAATTTGTTTGGTCAGTATATGCACTACATAATGCGAGTTGTAAAACTTCAATCAGTAGCACCTTGTTAAGGTCCGTTGGTTTCTTTCGCTTGTCAAGTCGCCTCAATCGTACACGCCAGCAAAGAGCCCAAGGCAGACTATACTTGCCGATGAAGGCCTATCTTGTCTACAAAACCACAAGCGGCAGACTAGACTTGCCTGAAGAATAACAACAAGAAACATCAACTCCCAGCCTCTTCCATCTTTTCACCGCTTAGACATGATGCTGATGACGCTGTCTCAAATTAACATAATTATATCATACTGCAAACAAGGGTTGAAAGGGGCTTGCCCCAAAACGTTCCAGCAAAGGCACGCTAAAACCATTCTTTAGCTTCATTCAGTAGTAAATATCTTTATGTGACGCTTTGTTTTCTGACCAATCTTAATTTTTTTTTTTTTTTTAAACATATTTTTATTTCCCATAACTATTGAGCAAAAAGGGATAGGAGGACAAGTGCTTTCCACTTAGTAAAAACCTTCGCTCCCATAACATGAATACAGAAAATGTTACAATGGCGAAACAAACAAGTTTTTGAAATTCATAGATGTAAAATAAACTATTTGAATGGGTTTATATATATATGTGTGTAAATAAATATGAATATGTAGCACTAAACAAAGACAGAAAAAAGGAAGAAAGAAAGAAAGAACAGCTGTTGATGTCCCTTTTGCATTCTGTATCTCTCTCGATTTGAATCAGTTAATATTCAAAGCCAAAGGCCGCTTGGGCGCTGTTCTGATTAGGATGTGTTAAAATAATAATAATAGTAATAATAATATAATAATAATAATCATAATCATCATCATCATTTCTTCACCTTCTGTACTACAGCTTAGGGATGTGTCTCATTAGATCCATGCTGATTCACACAAAAGATAGGGAAAACGCTGTGTCAGCGACTCGGGCCACAAACAACGCAAGCGTGACTATCATCGTGACTGCGCAATCTGTGTAACGATGCACTGGCTCAACGTCACCCCGATGACACCTCCATTCCGTGACCCCTCCATGCAAATTCTATATTGAAGTGGGTACCTTGAGTCAGCCTTGTTTTACAAATATTACTAGATGGGAAACTCGTTGCCGAACCTCCCATTGCTACAAATAAATTGTTGCACAAATTTAAAAATCAAAGTGTCAGTTTTGGTTTCTAACACCGGATCACCGTACAATAGATTATCCACCGAATTCAGAGTAATATTAAGATTTGATAAATTACCAATAAGAGTGTTATGAGCGTTAGAATAAGATGGGCAGACAAGGAAATAATGTTCTGCGCCCTCAACAACAGTTATTTTTCAGATCACTACTACCAGTTCTAATTCTACTGTGAATGATATTGTGTTTTCTAGAACCATGCGAGAAATATGCAGGTGGTCTGCATATGGGGAGCCATATGAGTTTTTTGAATTCAGTAAGCGATGAGCAATTTTGTACTGATTGAGATAAATTGTTCCACGTTTCCGTGCAAGATGGAAAGAATGATCATTTAAATAGCTCAGTTCTCATCCTGTAAGGCATAAAATTCGACAAATTGCGAAGGTTATAAGATGATGTGTCACAAACCCGTGGTGGCAGAAGTTCATAGAGAAAATCTGGCGCATCGTTGTGTGTGATTTTGTAAATGATACACATCTTTTGAACGTGTCTTCTTGTTTCTAGATTATTCCACCCAACTTCTAACAAGAGGCGATCACGTGACACTGATCGTGTCATGCCCGATACGATTCGTGCGGGATCGCAGTGTATATCCTCAAGGCGCTTCATTAAATGGTGTGGAGCACCAAACAGGACTACTGTACTCTAACATAATCTTTCTCAGGAGCACTGCACCAAACAGGACTACTTACTCTAACATACATCTTTCTCAGGATCTGTCGGTTAAAAATGTGTTTCAATTTTCTCAACTGAGAAAGTCTTGCACAAGCTTCTTTACAGATATCATCAATATGGGCTTCCCAAATTATGTTGGATTGGATAGAAAACCCCAAATGTTTGTGGACAGCAACAAAATCTAGTGTTTCGCTGTTGAAAACAATATTTGGAAATATAACATCCCTGCTGAGTGTAAATAGTAAAGCATTAGTTTTTTTTAGCTTTAAATGTGACCAACCATGTGTCAGCCCATTTGTTAATTTTTTGGAGATCAGTGTTCATTTTAGACTGAATTCTATGAGTATCAGAAGATGACTCTGTCAGACAAGTGTCATCAGCGAACAGTTGAACAACAGACTCGATATAGTCGGCTATGTCGTTGATGTACACGAGAAATAAAAAAGGGCCAAGAACGGATCCTTGTGGGACTCCAGCTTCTATATCTTTATATATATAATCCGATTTGCAGGCGTTAATTTTCACCATTTGCCTTCGGTTTGTAACATAACTATGAAACAATCGTAGGAGTGAACCCGAAACACCATACATACTGCTTTAGTTTAAAAATTAATCCTTTGTGCCATACCCTGTCAAAAGCCTTGGAAATATCACAGAAAATGCCACAGGTTTGCAGGGGGGGGGGGTTCTTCAAAAACTTCCTACACAGGGCTGATTTTTTTTTTCCTCCCGAAAACCACCCTCCACCCCCCCCCCCCCCTTTTTGAGGGAATTTTTTTTTTCCGATTTCGAATGGTACACCCACCCCCCACAAACCACCAATCTGGTCTAAATTGTCCAAATTTTAAATGCTTTCACTTGCATTTCATCTTCCTATTTCATTCTAACAGTCAGTCCAATTTTTTAAGCTGTCCAAAGGGAGGTAACTAACAAAACAAAGACATGTGCCACTTGATGCAGCTCTATCAGTGTCGGTGCCAATTTTTCTTTAATTACATCTGGTTTCAGCTTTCCAAACAACATAAAGGGTAAGTAGATGGTACAATATCATATTTGGTGCTCATTAGTCATGAATTCATCAGAATTTCATGAGCATAAAAACCTGATTTCATGTATCCATTTATTTTCACAATGTCCTGCAACATCGAGCGGGCTGACACGACAACATGTGTTCTTTCTGAGTTTTCGCGGTGAGTTTTCTGTGAACTTCAAGTTTCAACTGAAGGATGAGTATTTTACAGGGGAGTAGGAAGGTAAAAATATTTGGGGAGAGGCGGGTGGTGACTGACTATATTCATTAATTGTGATTGCTTTTTATCTCTAAAACCTAATTCACACGAACACAATAACCATTTTCTGTTTTCTTATGCTTCTGGATGCTTTATGTTTTACCTGTTTTCACAAGTTTTATATTCATTTTATGTTTTATCCTTCATTTCTGACCTTAGTTTTAACCCTAGTTTTTTTAGTTAATTTTCTCTGAGGCGGACAGCAAAAACCTGCTATAACCAGATATAAATGCTCATTTTATTTACTTTGTTGCATTTACTCACAGAGTCAAAGATATTGGGCAAGTCGTTCAACCCATTTCCCAATGTAACAGTGAATGTAACGGCAAACACTGGCCAGCATTATTCACTAAAACTGCCATTCAAATTTTATTATCTTTTCACTTTTTGGTTTAAAAAACTTAGCTTATGACCCCATCAATAGAATGAGTTCATTGAGCTTATTCCAATGATGGGTCAGAAGCTTTGTTTTTGAGACAAAAAATGAAAAATTTTAGTCACAATTTTTTTCCAAGTGTCGTCTTCTATCCACATTGGTTAATGGGTTAATCTGGCATCTGAGAGCCATAGGTGACCTCCCAATTCATAATAACTACCCCAATATATTGTAAAATCATCCCAAAATGCGTCTCAACAAATTCCAACTGTAATTATCTGTTAAAAGTATGTGAGGAAAAAATTTAGACCACCTGGAAAAAAGTGAGTTTTGGATCTGCTGGACCACCCACCCACCCCGGCCTTGTGTATCGGAATTTTTTGAAGACCCCCCCTGCAGGTTTGCAGGTTTTTGTCTATTGCGTTGCAAAGGTTGTGATAGACTTCTATTAATTGGAATATGGTACTATTGTTTGGCAAAAATCCAGATTGAAATTTATAAAATAACCTGTTATTAAGGAAGTATTTATGAATATCTTTAAAAACAACTCGTTCCATGATTTTCCCAATACAGCATAATAAGGCTATAGGCCTGTAATTTTTGGGGTCGTATATGTCCCCCTTTTTCCAGATTGAAATTTATAAAATAACCTGTTATTAAGGAAGTATTTATGAATATCTTTAAAAACAGCTTGTTCCATGATTTTCCCAATACAGCATAATAAGGCTATAGGCCTGTAATTTTTGGGGGTCGTATATGTCCCCCTTTTTAAAAAGTGGAATCACATCAGCTAATTTCCACTGGTCTGGGTAGGCACACTCTGATAGGGATTTGTTGTAAAGAAGGAAAAGTGGTCTACTGACAGAAAACTTTGTTTCCTTTAACATTTTATGGCCTATTCCATCGTGACCATTTGACTTGTTGATTATAAGCTTTTTAGAATGTCGATAATGTCCTGTTCAGAAAAAGATATTTTACTGATGGATTGTGAACATCTACGTATAAAAGGTGGGAGCTTTTTGGAATGTGAGTTTAATTCACTGTTAATAATGAAAGTCTCGTTTAGGAGGTTTGCTTTTTCTGTGTCATTTTCGATTATTTCACAGCCCTCATCAGATACACGCTGGAGATAGGGGATGCCTGCAGAGCTGGAAAAGTTGTTCAAAAACTTCTTAACAACATGCCAAAACTGCCGAGGTTCTGTATCATGAGATACAGGAATCGTCAACTTTTTCCAAATATGCATTTTTGGCATATTTTTTCATGTTGTTGACCTTTGACGAACATGGAAATCGCTTTGTTTACACCCCGCGACCTGTGACCTTGCATAGATTAAAAGCCAAGATGGCAGTTTCGAAAAAGGCTTATGCCTATTGTACTACTTGCGCATTAGTGGAAACGGATTATAGCGACTTGCTTTGTTTTGCTATCTGCACTGTTGTCATTTTTCTGTTAAATATTTAAAATGCCTAGACCCATCCTGTAAAACAAAACAGCAACAAAAGAACAACACATTCTTTGATAAGACACAAAATCTTTTTCTGAGTACACCTTTTCCAGAGTCACAGTACACTTTTTAGACAGATCCCAGTCAACATTAGAGAGACACATTAAGGTAACTGAATGGAACAATGAACTTGACAAACTGAAAATGTGATCGTGGCAGCCATAAATGTTGCATAACAATCATCTGCCAGTGAAAAAAAAAGATTGTATTTGAGTTTTTCTCTCCATTTTATTATCCTATTGTGTTGTAATATATACATCATGAAATACTGCAGACTACCAGCTGATCACAGTGTATTTATTAGGCTTTCCCAAACCCAGTTTGGGAGAGACTCTTGTTATTCTTCTTTTTCAAAATTTTCTTTATTTATTTTTTCTTTTCTTTTTTTTTTTATTTTTTATTCTTTTTTTTCCTCCGTGAATTTTGTCTGTTGAACTGCTCAAAAACAAGCTGCACGATTTTGACCAAATTTGGCATACTTATGTAATGTCATAAAATCTAGTGAAATGCGGTATCATGTCTGTGAAAACGCATATTTTCAAAATATTCTGCCAAAACCGTCAAAATTTCACCATTTTTCAAATCTCTCAAAATTGATTACAGTTATTTAGCTCAAATTTTCCACATATTTAGAGCATAATATAATACACCACGAACACCACTCAAATCTTTCAACTTTAACCCCCATTGGCCAAAAATGACATGAATATAGATTTTTCTTCAAAATTGACCAACTTCAAGAGCAAATTTCTCTTATTACAAGCTTGTTGTAACAATTATTTTGGTATGGATAGATGCAACAATGATTGTGCTAAAAAGTTACTGTTTACTTTTTAATCTCAGATTTAACCCTCAAGCACAATGAGGGCAAGAATAAGAGTACCGTTTGAAAATTGCTTTTCATATCATTTTGGAAAGGGATAATTTCAAACACTTTTCATGTACATATTCACAATTGACTACCAAGCATATTTGCTGTTGTAAGTTTGGTTGTAAAGTTTAACCCCTATCCTATTCTGTTTGCATAAAAGTAGGTACCGTCCCAAAAAAATCCAATTTTTTCAGAATTTGGTAAGTTTAGGTGACAGTTTACTCCATTTTAAATTGATTGAGCTCTGAATGTTTTCTATAGCTGCATGCAGCAGTCAAAGTATGACAGATTGTGTTCTATGTTATTATTAAAGGTTTAACCCTTGGCAGATTTGAGACTTCCTATAAGGGTATGGTCGGAATAATTGTTATTTTCGCCAAAATTTACATGCAATTTCTCTGCACTGGAGCCATATTTTCTCAAAACGTTTCCCATGAGAAGATAGGACATTCATCCAAGAACAATTTTGCTGTTATATGTTTTATTCCAAGTTTTAACCCTCACCCACTTGTCGTGCCTTGACTTGGAGTACCCTCAACTTGTACATGTTCATTCAAATACCAAGATTCAAGATTCCGCCATGTCTCTTATCAGACACTCAGTCTGTGATTGATGTTCACACATTTAGAGCATAAAAATGATACACTAAAATCATCACACAAATATTTTAAAATTAACCTCTATTGGCCACAAATGATAAGAATAGAGCATTTGATCTTCGAGCGCTAATTTCTCAAATTGCAATGTTGTTGTAACAATTATTTTTGTATGCATAGATGCAACAATGCTTGCAGAAGAAAGTTACTGTTTAGTTTTTAATCTCATCTTTAACCCTCAAGCACAGTGAGGGTAAGATTTCCATTCGTAAATACTAAAATTAGCTAACATCGGTTACATTTTCCTGTCATTTTGGAAAGGGTTAATTTTAGATATATTGTTTTGCTATAGGTAGAGATGCTTAATGAACAAATCCGCTGCTGTAAGTTATGCTTTGGGGCTTAACCCAACATATGCTTTGGCCACATAAAGAATAGTATTGACTGACAAAAAATGATTTTCATTGAATTTTGCAAACATCTGTACTCATTTCCTCTAATTACAAGGTTGTTGTAGCAATTATTTTGGTATGGATAGATGTAACAATGATTGCAGAAGAAAGTTACTTTTTACTTTTTAATCTCAAGATTTAACCCCCAAGCACAATCAGGGTGAGAATAAGAGTACCATTATAGAATGCCAAAAATAGCCAACTTTGGATGCTTTTTGTCTAACATTTTGGAAATGGATAATTTCAAGCACTTTGCTTTGCTATATGTAGTCTGCATTTTCACATTGGAAAGTTGGGAAAGCCCGTAATTTGTCCAACAAATTACAATTCTTTAGTTCTTTAACGTTATTTACTCACTGCAATGTTGCATCATGGTCAAAGGTCAGTAAACTGAGCTGATCTTGTACCAATTGCAGGCAGTAACTCCCGTAATATCTCGGCTCTACAGATTATTATATTCACCTATTCACTCCCTAAGTTTTTAAGGGGCAAATTAAGGGGCAAACTGCAATGAAATGGCTAGATATCAAAGAGATTTTTAATTGTCATTGTTAAACATAGAATAATTGGAAGTTGGCAGTTTTTAACTGCCGGCTATCATAATCAGCTGATGCCCCATAACTGGTCGATTCCAATTGCCGATTCCGATTATCGGTTCACCACTACACCAAATAACAGATATCTGTCCAAAGCAGTTTTTTTTTAATTTAGGCTTTTGGAGCATTTTTAGTCTAGTCAGTTTGTCAAACTTCACTAATAGTTTGATGAAGGCAGGCATGTGATATTCTCCCTTTACCTAGAAAGGCGTAAACAATTGGTTTCCAGGCAATAATTTTAGTCCTACTTAATAGATGTCCATCAAACTTACAGGGTTGGTATCCTCATGATAGAAGAACCTTATCAAGGTTTGTTGGTCAAAAAGCCCAAGGTCACTGTTACTTAAATTATCACTTGTGGGCTTCTGGGTGACAACAGTTCTATTTATCACAGCTCAACCAAACTTGCAGCCAGTAATCACACATGGAAACGGAAGAACTCTTTTGATTTCGGAAGTTGGTAGCCACAAGGTCTAAGGTCATGGGTCTGTTATTATAAATAGAACTTTGTTGAAAATTGGTTTCTAGCCAATATTTTTTGTTTTATACTAGAAAAAAACCTGTGCATGCACAGGAATAAGAGGAAATATTAATGGAGAAATGAAGTAATTGAAATTCCGATGTTTTCATTGAAAGTAAAAACTCAGAAAACACTCCCTTGTCAAAACACATGTAATGCACAACCCATTCCCCGCCAAAAGTTTTAACGGAGATTTTTGTAATACGCAATTTATTTATCTTGCCACATAGATACAGAAAAAGAGGGGTGCACCCCTTCCAGCAGTTTTGTTGGAAATTAGGAAGTGGCACAAATTTATTTATTTATTTATTGGTGTTTAAGGTCACATATTTATGCACAATGGCTAATCATGACCACGACAGTTTTGCGGGTGGAGGAAGCCGGAGTTCCCGGAGAGAACCACTGAGCAATGGCGAGCAACTGTCAGCTCCCCAACATACTAACTCCACGCAAGCGCAGGGTTAGCATTGGTTGAAGACAAGTGCACCATCGACGTGCAGTACGTCTTAGTAGACAACACGGGCAATGGAGAGGAAGTGTCTTGCCCAAGGACACAACGCGGTTGCCGCAAGTGGGATTCATACCAAGGACCTCTCGGCTTGCAGCCTGCACCTCTATCTACTGAGCCACTGCGCTCCCCAAGTGGCAGAAAATTGACTAAGATTCTTTTATATACTTTCAAGGAGAGGGGACCTGTAATTTTTTCACAAAGATCATTGAAGATTTTTGTTTTATGTTCATCCAGACGTGGGCTGAAACATCCCTGTGTTGAAACAACCCTAAGCCACTTAAATGTATTTCATTGGAATCTTGGGCTTTAAATGGCGGGGAAGTGTGGGGGGGGGGTCGACTTTTTGGTCTATTAAGGGGGCGTGGGTTGGGCAGCACAGTGGCACTATATAGTAAGTCATACTGCACGAGTTAGTAATACATTGGGGGAATCAAGGCAGTTGCTTACTGTTGCTCAGTGGTTCTCTCCAGATACTCCAGTTTCCTCCACCCATAAAACTGTCAGACACAGGGTAACCCTGGCTGTCGAAAGTGCCATTAAACTCCAATAAATAAATAATTATTAAGGTGGCTTTGGTGTTTAGGACGACACATAACATGTGATTCCAGCATCGATTTACAATGTTATTGACTATCTGCGATTTGAATGAAGTTGTGTTGTCTCACTCCAAATGAAGACTGTCGGATAATGAACGTGAATAAAAGAAAAGGTTGCTTTGTATTTTCGTTATTGTTATTTTCAACAGTATTGTGTACTAATTGCGAGTCACCATCGTGTTAGTCTGTCTACAGTTGTAGTGAACTCCAGCTCCCAGTGACCTAAATGTGTTTTGTGTAGAGTGTAGTTTACCATTTCAGTTCTGAAATGCGAACTGGTAACTACAACGCACCTTTGAACCTGTCATTAGAATGAAGTGAAAATTCATAATAACTAAAATGTGTGGAATTTTCTTTTTTCCATTTGTTTGGCTTTCTCGGTCGATTCAGCATATCTGTATGTTGAATACATGCTTGAAGCAAAAATTGTCTGGATTCTCGGCTGGTCGATGAAACGCCTGACAGAGGATGACCATATGATGTTACTACTTATCTAAAAATACTTTATGTAGGAATTCCCATGTTTTTTCATTAATTTCTCGAAAAATTGAAATCTATGAAGCCCAAAACTTGTCGATAACGATGCTTCAAAACAAAAGGTAAGGTTCAGTGCCACAATTTCTGTCGTATATGCTGTCAGAAAAGCGAAAGGTGGCCCACAAAAAATTCTGTTCTTTTAGTATAATAGATGTCACACATTGACCAGATTTGCTGATTAGGTTCTCGTATGGCATGGGAAGAATCTCATTAATTTTGCTTTCAAGTTTATCGGCGAAATGTGAAGTTTGCAGTTACTAAAAATAGTCCCTTTTTGTTCCGGGTGAAAACATTAGTTGTATTTATCGCATCTCAAACCAACTTCCAGTGAACAGATTTGAAAAGGAAGAAGTTATTTCCAGTCACTTTATGCTTGGGTTTGTGCACCCAAATGTACGACTCAGGTCTGGGATATCAGGTGAGTTGAAGGAAGTTACAGGTTTGAAGATAATGCGATTGCCTCTTTGTTGCATCACTTTTGTGGTGCTAGGTTTGTTTGTTTGTTTTTTGGGGCTTTAATTACACTTGTGTGGTGGATGGTGTCCACAATCCCAATCAATCATCATGATGTGATATTACCAGGTAAATCTGTTGTCAAGTTATATCTACTTCTGCTTTATATGATAATGGCAGGAAGACAGCCATTCAGGGTATGACATTTCCTGACAGTGTATTTTCAGACGCTATAAAAATATTCCTCCTCAAACTTCTCTTCAACAAACATGAGTGTACAGTTGAAAGGGAAGCCCAATACTAAATATTGACTAATTCCATCTATCGGATACCGAGATGATTTTTCTTCTTTTTTGGAGGAGGTGTGGGGGGGGGGGGGGGGAGGGGTCCCATTCACCCCCTCCTTTGAAGAGCAGTGGTTTAACTGGACAAAATTCAATCTTATAATAAAACAAACAATCCCTTCAAATTTCACTGAAATCAGTCCAGAGGTTTTGAAGAAGTCATGAATACCATGTTCACAGTCTACTGATGGGACGAAATGCAATAACTATATGTCATCCTACAGAGCAAATGTGAGGAGCTTCAAAGGATTCAGTCTATGAAACCAGGTTTTATTTGAAACAAGAGGCCTTAATGGTTCAACTGAGAAAGTTGCTTGAAGAAAGATTCAAAGTCATATTCAGCACCTATGACTAACACCGCAGAGGAATGAAGTTATGCATTTTTTTATAACTCTGTTGTCCATGGTGAATGATTCAAATTCAAAGATTTCCAGTAACACTAAAGAATGGGTCATTAGCTTCAAAATGAGTCATTTTGTGCACAAAATTTTTACCCAAAGCATCTGAGGAGGGGTATGGTGAAGAGGAGTGACTGCACAGTGGTTTTTGCAGTTTGCATTAAATATCATGAAATCCTTCAAAACTCATGTTAAAGTAAAACTCGAGGCTCAAAAGAGGCTGTAATCGCTCGCCTGACAGAACTACATATAAAAATGTGATTTCCCATAGGATTTCCATCGTAACTATGACCCACAATTGCGGCCATGTTTGCAACACGATCAGCATTATATGAGGATCATTGGTAGAAGGTGTCCCAATCATAAATTATGAAGTTTCAAAACATTTGGCCTTGAAGTTTCAGAGAAGATTTTTCAAAATCGACCAATCAGAATCAAAGAATGACTCAGGCGGCCACGTCTTTCATCCAACAGGTATAAAATGAGGAACAGTAGAGAACCTCTCATGGACCATTCCTGCCAAATTTGGTTCACATTGGCTCAGTAGTTCCAGAGAAGATGAAAATGTGATTTCCCAGTGTTTCTATAGTAACTATAAGCAGCAATTGCAGCCATGTTTGCAACACAATCAACTTTAAATGAGGATCATTGGTAGAGGGTGTCCCAGTCATCAATCATGATGTTTCGAAATGTTTAGCCTTGTGGTTTCTTCAGAGAAGATTTTTCAAAATCCACCAATCAGAATCAAAGAATACCTCCGGCAGCCCTGTTTTCCGATGGGAACAAAATGAGGATCATTCGTTGAGTACACCCCCCCCCCCCCCCCTCCCCCCAGTGACCATTGTTGCCACATTTGGTTCACATCGGCTCAGTAGTTCCAGAGAAGATGAAAATGTGATTTCCCATAGGGTTTCTATAGTAACTATAAGCTGCAATTGCAGCCATGTTTGCAAACCGCTCAACATTAAATGACGATCGTTGGTACAGGGTGTCCCAGTCATCAGTCATGTTAAGTTTCAAAACATTTAGCCTTGTAGTTTCAGAGGAGAAGAAAATTCACCAATCAGAATCAAAAAATGCTTCTGGCGGCGATGTTTTTCAACCAACAACAAAATAAGGATCGTTTGTAGAGAGCCTCCCATAAACCATCCCTGCCAAGTTTGGTTCATGTCAGCTCAGTAGTTCCAGAGAAGATGAAAATGTGATTTGCCATAGGGTTTCTGTGGTAACCATGAGCTGCAATTGCGGCCATGTTTGTCACTCGATCAACATTCAATGAGGATTGTTAGTAGTGGGTGTCCCAGTCATCAATCATGTGATGTTTTGAAACATTTGGCCTTGCATTTTCAGAGGAGAATATTTTTCAAAATCCACCAATCAGAATCAAAGAATACATCTGGCAGCCATGTTTTCCAAAGGGAACTAAATGAGGACCGTTCGTAGAGCACCTCACATAGACCATTCCTGCCACATTGGTTCAGTACTTACAGAGAAGATAAAAATGTGATTTTCCATAGGGTTTCTAAAGTAATTTTTAGCTGCAATTGCAGCAATGTTTGCAATCCGATCAACATAAGTGAGGATCGTTAGCAGAGGGTGTCCCAGTCATCAGTCATGTTAAGTTTCAAAATTTTTTGGTTTTTTGAAAATCCACAACCAAAATCAAATAATGCCTCTGGCGGCCATGTTATTATCATCCGACGGGAACAAAATGAGAATCATTTGTAGAGGACCTTCCAAAGACCATTCCTGCCAAGTTTGGATTCACACCACCTGAGCTGTTCCAGAGAAGATGAAAATGTGAAAAGTTTAGGGATGCCGACAGATGGCAATAGCTTACATGGCCTTTTAGGCCAGATGAGCTTGAGCTAAAAACAAAAACACCCCCTCCCCCCCCCCCCCCCCCCCAAAAAAAAGACAAACAAAACCAGAGGCTCAAATGAACCTGAAATGCTCATCTGGCTCAAGTTGTTAAAAGAGATGAGTGTGTCAGTAAGTGATGGACAGCAAGAGCAATTTTTAGCTCAACTTGACAAAGTAAAGCTGAGATATTGCCATCACTTATCGTCCGTCGGCGTACATACGTACGGGCGTGCGTGCATACGTCCACAATTTCCTTTGGCACACCGCACAGGTCGCATTTATGATCAGATCATTTTGAAACTTGGTATGCTTGTTTGGGGTGACCTCAAGATGGGCGCTATTTCTTCCATTTTTGTCAAAAAATGTTGCCGTTGGCAACAACCTTTTAACTTAGTTTAGTCAGACCTCAATATTTCCCTTTGGCACACCCTACAGGGTACATTTATCATCAGATTGCTTTGAATCCTGGTATGCTTGTTTGGGGTGATGTCTAGATGGGAGCTTTTGATTTTTTTCTACTGGGCACATTTATTATCAGATCAGTTTTGAACTTAGTTAAGTCAGGCATCAAAATATTCCTTTGGCACACTCTACAGGGCACCTTTATGATCAGATAGGTATGCTTGTTTGGGGTTACCTCTAGATGGGAGCTATCGATTTTCTTCGATTTCCGTCAAAAAATGTTGGCGCTGGCGATGACCTTCGAGGAACTTAGTGCAGTTATGCATCAATATTTCCCTTGGGCACACCCTGCAGTGCACATTTTTGACCAGATCATTTGAAACTTGGTATGCTTGTTTGGGGTGACCTCTAGATGGGAGCTATCAATTTTCTTCCATTTCCGTGAAAAAAATGTTACCACTGACAACATTCTCAGAATTTAGATAAGTCGGACCTCATTATTTCCCTTTGGCACACCCTACAGGGCACATTTATGATTGGATTGCTTTGAAACCTGGCATGCTTGTTTGGGGTGACCTTTAGATGGGAGCTATCGATTTTCATCCATTTCCAAATCTTGCCGCTGTCAACGACCTTTGAACTAAGTTTAGTCAGGTATCAATATATTCCTTTGGCATGCCCAATAGAGAACATTTATGATCAGATCGGTTTGAAACTTGGTATGCTTGTTTTGGCGTAACCTCTAGATGGGAGCTACCAATTTTCTTCAATTTCTGTCAAAAAATGTTGCCGCTGGCAATGACCTTTGAACTTAGTTTAGTCAGACCTCAATATTTCCCTTTGGCACACCCTACAGGGAACATTTATGATCGGATTGCATTGAAACCTGGTATGCTTGTTTGGGGTGACCTCCAGAGGGGAGCTATCAATTTTCTTCAATGACCTTTGAACTTAGTTAAGTCAGTCATCAAAATATTCCTTTGACATGTTCTACAAGGCACCTTTTTGATCAGATTGGTTTGAAACTTGCTATGCTTGTTTGGGGTTACCTCTAGATGGGTGCTATTGATTTTCTGCGATTTCCATTAAAAAATGTCGCCGCTGGCAATAGCTTTGATGAACCTAGTGCAGTTATGCTTCAATATTACCCTTTGGCACTCCCTGCAGGGCACATTTATGATCGGATCAATTTGAAACTTGGTATGCTTGTTTGGGCTGACCTGAAGATAGGAACTATTGATTTTCTTCCTTGTCCGTCAAAAAATGTTGCCGTTGGCAATGACATTTGATGAACTTAGTGCAGTTATGCATCAACATCACCCTGCAGGTCACATTTATGATTAAATTGCTTGGAAACTGTACTTGTTTGGGGTGACCTCTAGATGGGAGCTATCGATTTTCTTCCATTTCTGTCGAAAAATGTTGCCGCTGACCTTTGAACTTAGTTTAGTCAGACCTCGGTATTTCCCTTTGACACTCTACAGGGCACCTTTTTGATCAGATTGGTTTGAAACTTGCTATGCTTGTTTGGGGTTACCTCTAGATGGGTGCTATTGATTTTCTTCGATTTCCATTAAAAAATGTTGCCGCTGGCAATAGCTTCGATGAACCTAGTGCAGTTATGCATCAATATTTCCCTTTGGCACTCCCTCCAGGGCACATTTATGATAGGATCACTTTGAAACTTGGTATGTGTGTTCGGGGTGACCTCTAGATGTGAACTATTGATTTTTAGCTCAACTTTGGCAAAGTCAAATTTGACCTTATGCCATGGCCCGTCGTCCGTCCGTCTGTCCATCTGTCCGTCAACAATTGGATACCGATCTTTACGAAACTTCTTGGGTACCTTTGTTATGACCGTGGGACAAGAACAAGTGTTTTTGGGTGCGGTCCGAAATTCAAGATGGCTGCCAGCCGCCATTTTGTACCAACGATGCAGAAATCTGTTTTTTGTACAGAACTTCCATAGGAAAGCTCTGATTTGAATAATTTTTTGTATGAATGTTTAGTACCATGGGATACATCACATATAATACAGGATTTTTTCTCGTGCGTAAATTATGCAAATTAGACTAACTTTGATGTTTTTTGGTGTTACTTTCAGCACTGTAAGTGCAAATGCCAATACGGCTTGGGCTAGAGGCCGTATTTATGAACCGATCTTTACGAAACTCCTTGGGTACCTTTGTTATCACCGTGGGACGAGAACGAGTGTTTTTGAGTCCGGCCCGAAATTCAAGATGGCCGATGGCAGCCATTTTGTACAAAATTTGGTGCAATCAGATTTTTGCACAGAACTTCCATATGAAAGCGCTGATTTGAATAATTTTTTGTGTGAATGTTTAGTACCATGGGATACATCACATATAATACGTTTTTTTTTTCTCGTGCAGAAATTATGCAAATTAGACGAACTTTGACTTTTTCAGTGCTACTAACACACAGTAAGTACACATGTCAATACGGATCGGGCTAGAGTCTCCAAAATTCAAGATGGCTGCCAGTGGCCATTTTGTACCGAAATTAGATCTAATCAGTTTTTTGTACACAACTTCTATACGGCTCAGGCTAGAGGCCGTATTTATGAACCGACCTTTACAAAACTTCTTGGGTACCTTTGTTATCACCGTGGGATGAGAACGAGTGTTTTTGGGTGTGGTCCGAAATTCAAGACGGTCACCAGCAGCCATTTTGTACCAAAATTAGTGCAATCAGTCTTTTGTACAGAACTTCTGTATGAAAGTTCTGATTTGAATAAATTTTTGTATGAATGTTTAGTAACATGGAATACATCACATATAGTACGGGTTTTTTTCTCGTGCAGAAATTATGCAAATTAGATGAACTTTGATTTATTCAGTGCTACTTATACACTGTAAGTGCACATGTCAATACGGATCGGGCTAGAGGCTGTATTTATGAACCGATCTTCACAAAACTTCTTGGGTACCTTTGTTATCACCTTGGGACGAGAACGAGTGTTTCTGGGTGAGGTCCAAAATTCAAGATGGCTGCCAGTGGCCATTTTGTACCGAAATTAGGTCCCATCAGTTTTTTGTCACAACTTCTACACAGCTCATATTTGTGAACTGATCTTCACGAAACTTCTTGGGTACCTTTGTTTTCACTTTGGGACAGGAATGAGTGTGTTTTGGGGTGCCTTTGTTATCACTGTGCTATGAGAACAAATATTTTGGGGTTCAGTGAGACCCACTCTGGGAATCAAATATTTTTTTATATTTTAGCATCTGACTGTCGCCCACCTTTACAATACTTTACCTATACATTTGATACAGGCAACGGTCAGTATTTATGTACAGACCGTTACAATACTTTATATGTACCTTTGTTATCAGGTGATTACCTAGATATTTGTCATTGCTGTGTCACATACTATACATGTGCATGTCTTTGTCTTGACAAGTTGAGCTACAGTGTCATTGACACTTTCATTTTTCATTTCCATAAAAAATTATTGTCGTTATCACCAGCCTTTGAACTTACTGCATTTGTGCAGCAATTTATCCCTTTTGCACTCTCTGCAGGGTATATTTATGAATTTCCATAAAAAAGAAAACAATAGGCCCCACAGGGCCTGAAGCACTCATCTTGAACAGAACACAATATAAACAGAGTCCAAGAATGAGTCTACATTAAGCAAGCCATCTCCATAGGCTACACTGTCAATCCTTGAGTCCCTCAGGAGTGACAGAAATAATCCGGGCATCATGCCTTTTCTTCAGTTGATCATAATGTAAAATGTAGAGCTCTGCTATGAAGCCACTTGATACAACCTATGTGGATTAATCTTAGTTAAACACCTCTAGAGGGTACTGAATACAAAATGTTTAAATCTTCAGCAAAATGGCCAATTCCAGCAACCCATATGGAGCCCAAATATTAACCCAGGCTCTCGATTTGAACACAGTTGAATCTGACCTCCCTAGAGATATTGTGTACCAAATATGAAAGCATTCTAGCATTCTGACTGTTGGATCTGAAGAAGAGAAATTTTAAAGAAATTTCTTCCTATTGCCCTAAGTTAAAATTTGGGCTATCATAGGGAACCCAATAGATCTGATTTGAACAAACTTTAATTGGGCTTCTATATTGGGCCCAAATATGAAACAATGGGCTTTATTTTAACAAACTTGTATCTGACAGCCCTGTGAATGCTGTATACCGAATATCAAAAGATTCTGATGATTGGTTCTGGAGAAAAGATTTTTTTAAATTTTTGCAAATATGCTGACTAAGCATTTTTTTCGATGCCCATTACAGAACACCTTAACATAACCGATGGCAATTTTTTTTTTTTACCATTCAGTTCTACTGGTCCTAAGGATACTGCATACCAAATAACAGCTCTCTGTTCCATGTGGTTGTGGAAATATGGGCGTTTGAAAATATTTCTATTTTTAGCTCCCAGGGTTCCCATGGGGATGTGGGAATTTTTTTTTTTTTTCATGTGTCAAGTACTTATGACTCAATAATACCACATACCAAATTTGGTTCAAACCGGACCATCGGTTCAGAAAATAGAAATTTTGTGCGGGACCAAAAATCTTACCCCTCCCATAACAAAGCCAAATATTGCTTCATGAACTTCGTTTGAACAAACTTGATTCTACACCTCAAAAGGAAGCTCCATAGCAAATATCAAGTCATTGTACACACTGGTTCATGAGAAGAAGATTTTTAAAAATATTTTTGGAGCATTTTTCCCCCACTCCCTCCCTATGGTGCTGAGCATGTTGAGTTGAACAAAAATGCAATGCCCATTCAGGACCATCACTCACACAAACTTTCAATTGAATTGGCCCAGTGGCTTTGGAAGAGAAGACCAAAACATGGTGTTGATGGACGACGGGTGGAGAGCGATGAGATTAGCTCAGCTTGACTTTGTCAAGATGAGCTAAAAATCTTTGGAACTCCCTGCTACAGACCTGCAGTCTTGAGAGGGTTAAATTAAAGACATGCACCCAGGAATCAGATAAATGTTTTCCAGCATAGAAAAGGTTCATTCAACATGAAATCAATAAAGAAAAACTCCCTTATGAGAGAGAAAAAATCTTTGGAAAAAAACACACTGAAGTCATGAGAGGATTAAATTAAAGATATTCAGACAGGAATCAGATCAATTTTTTTCCAAGGAACCAGAAAAAACAGTATTGAAACGTTTTTAGATCAACTTTGGCGAAGCCAAATTTGAGATATTGTCATGGCCCGTTGTCCGTCTGTCCATCCATCGCGCCGTAGACACGGCTCAGGCTAGAGGCCGTATTTATGAACGGATCTTTACGAAACTTCTTGAGTACCTTTGCTATCATTGTGAGACGAGAACGAGTGTTTTTGGGTCTGGTCCAAAATTTAAGACGGCTGCTGGCAGCCATTTTGTACAAAATTAGGTGCAATCAGATTTTTGCACAGAACTTCCATATGAAAGCTCTGATTTGAATAATTTGTTGTATGAATGTTTAGTACCATGAGATACATTACATATAATACAGGTTTTTTCTCATGCATAAATTATGCAAATTAGACTAACTTTGATTTATTAAGTGTTACTTTCAGCACTGTAACTGCAAATGCGAATAGGGCTCGGCCTAGAGGCCGTATTTATGAACCGATCTTTACGAAACTTCTTGGGTACCTTTGCTATCATCGTGGGACGAGAACGAGTGTTTTTGGGTGCGGTCCAAAATTCAAGATGGCTGCCGGCGGCCATTTTGTACCCAAATTAGTGCCATCAGTTTTTTGTACAGAACTTCTGTATGAAAATTCTGATTTGAATAAATTTCTGTATGAATGTTTAGTAACATGGAATACATCACATATAATACAGGTTTCTTTCTCGAGCAGAAATTATGCAAATTAGATGAACTTTGATTTATTCAGTGCTTCTTATACACAGTAAGTGCATGTGTCAATACGGCTTGGGCTAGAGGCTGTATTTATGAACCGATCTTCACAAAACTTCTTGGGTACATTTGTTATCACCTTGGGATGAGAACGAGTGTTTCAGGGTGCGGTCCAAAATTCAAGATGGCTGCCAGTGGCCATTTTATACCGAAATTAGGTCCAATCAGTTTTTGTACACAACTTCTATACGGCTCAGGCTAGAGACTGTATTTATGAACTGATCTTTACGAAACTTCTTGGGTACCTTTGTTATCACTGTGGGACGAGAATGAGTGTTTTTGTGTGCGGTCCAAAATTCAAGATGGCCGCCAGCAGCCTTTTTGTACCAAAATTAGTGCAATCAGTTTTTTGTACAAAACTTCTGTATGAATGTTCTGATTTGAATAAATTTTTGTAGGAATGTTTAGTAACATGGAATACATCACATATAATACAGGTTTTTTTCTCGTGCAGAAATTATGCAAATTAGATGAACTTTGATTTGTTCAGTGAAACTTATACACAGTAAGTGCACATGTTAATACGGCTTGGGCTAGAGTCTGTATTTATGAACTGATCTTCACGAAACTTCTTGGGCTACCTTTGTTATCACCTTGTGACAGGAACGAGTGTTTTGGGGTGCCTTTGTTATCACTGTGCTATGAGAACAAATATTTTTGGGTTCAGTCAGACCCACTCTGGGACTCAGGTTTCTTTTCTAGTTTAGCATCTAACTGTCACCCTACTTTTACAATACTTTACCTATATATTTGTTACAGGCTATGGTAGGCATTTATGTACAGACCGTTACAATACTTTACATGTACCTTTGTTATCAGGTCATTACCTAGATGTTTGTCACACACTGTACATGTACATGTCTTAAACAAGTTGAGCTACAGTGTCATTGACACTTTCATTTTGTTTGTTCGTGGCATCAATAAAAATCTTTGGAACCCACACTGCAGCCTTGAGAGGGTTAAATTAAAGACATGCATACAGGAATCAGATGTTTTCCAGCATTGAAATGGTTCATTAAACATAAATAAAAATCTTTCTAAAATAAACAAAAGCCCCCCCCCCCCCCCCCCTCCACACAGAATTGACAGATTGTAATAACAAGATTAAATGTTCATAACAGAATTTTTGTTTATTTAAGAACACAATATGTCAATCACACACATCTGTGAATGAAATGCTCCAGGGATAAAACTACTGACTCATCATTTTTTCAATACCCTCTACCAGGCACCCTGATTGAACTGGTGGCAATTTTTTAACAAATCCCTCCTTCTGGTCCTAAGGATGTTTCATACCAAATACCAGTTCTCTGTTCCTTCTGTTTGGGATATATGGGCTTTTGAATTTTTTTCTGTTTTTAGCCCCTGTGGTTGTCACAGGGCTGTGAAAAAAATATTTTTAGGCATCAATCGATTACTTAGGACCCACTTAAACTACATGCCAAATTTGGTTGAAGTTGGCCCACCGGTTCTTGAAATAGAAATTTTGGGTGGGGCCAAAAATCTTACCCCTCCCATTACAAAGCCAAATATTCCTTCACGAACTTTGTTTGAACAAACTTGATTCTATACCTCAAAAGGGAGCTCCATAGCAAATATCAAGTCATTGTACACACTGGTTCATGAGAAGAAGATTTTAAAAATATTTTGGAGCATTTTCCCCCACTCCCTCCCTATGGGGCTGAGCATGCCGAGTTGAACAAAAATGAAATCCCCCCCCCCCCCCCCCCCTGGGTCATCACTCACACAAACTTTCACTTGAATTGGCCCAGTGGCTTTGGAGGAGAAGACCAAAGCGTGGTGTTGGCGGACAGAGAGCGATGAGATTAGCTCAGCTTGACTTTGTCAAGATGCGCTAAAAACCCATTGCCACAAGCAATGACCTTCAAACATCTTCCTTTGGAATGCTGCAGAGGGCACATTCATTATCAGGTTGTTTTGAAACTTTGTATGCTTATGAAGGGTGACAAAGATAGGAGCTATTGATTTTCGTTTCATTTCCATCAAACACTGTTGCTGTTAGCAACAATCTTTGAATTTATTGCATTTGTGCATCAACATTCTTCTTTGACAGGGCACATTTATCTTAGGATTGTTTTTGAACATGGTGTGCTCATTAGGCGGGACCTCTAGATAAGAGATATTGACTAGCATTCATTTCTGTGAAAAAAGTTTCCGTTTCTGAACTTACTGCATTTGTGTATCAACAGTCTTCGTTGGAAAACATGGCTCTGAACTTACTGCATTTGTGTATCAACAATCTTCGTTTAGCCAGTCTTACAGTTTACATTTAAAAATGCATGGATTACTCTGACATTGTGCACACACAATGCTGTTATGTTGAAATTTCATCAAATAACATTGGTACCAATGATCTTCAATTTTGCCATTTCACTTATAACTTACCAAGTTCAAGTTTGTGAAGTTGAGCTACAGTGTCATTGACACTTTCATTTGAATTGCTATGACACAACCAAAGTCAATTCTTTGGGCTATTCATTTCTGCTGGTCCTTGGAAAGCTTCCTCGGCAAAAACAAAGCTCTGTTCTGTGAAATCTCCAAAAAGTGTCTGTACAAAATTTCTTTTTTTGTTTTTAGCTCAACTTGACGTCAAGTATGAGCTATGTATGGGAGTTATCAAATTTTTCTGAATTTTGTTGAAAAACATTGCCGCCAGCAGCCATCTTGGATTTGGCACAGAAATTGTCTGCAATTCCATTCACACACCCTACAGGCTGCATCTCTCACTTGATCAGTTCCAAATTTTATATGTGGCTTTGGAGCAATGTCCAGATGGGAGCTATGAAATTTTTTCGAATTTTGTTGAAAAACATGGCTGCCAGCGGGCATCTTATATTTGGCGTATAAATTGTCAACAATTCCATTGGCACACCCTATTGGCCACATCTCTCGCCTGATCTTCTTGAAATTTCTTATGTAGCTTTGATGTGATGTCTAGATGGGACCTATCATATTTTTCTAAATTTTGTTAAAAACATGGCCTCCAGCAGCCATCTTGGATTTAGTACATAAATTGTCAACAATTCCATTGGCACACTGTTCAGGCCACATCTCTCACCCGATCAGTTCCAAATATCATACCTGGCTTTGGGGCAATGTCTAGATAGGGGCTATTGTATTGTTTCAAATTTCGTTGGAAAACATGGCCACCAGCAACCCTCTTAGATTTGGCATATAAATTGTCAACAATTCCATGGGCACACCCTACAGGCCATTCTCTCACCCAATCTTTTTCAAATTTCATATGTAGCTTTGGTGTGATGTCTAGATGGGAGCTAACGAATCTTTCAGAATTTCATTGAAAAACATGGCCACAAGCAGCCATCTTGGATTTGGCACATAAATTGTCAGCAATTCTATTAGCACACTGTAAGGCCACATTTCTCACCTGATCTTTAAATTTCATATGTAGCTTTGGTGTGAAGTCTACATGGAAGCTATCAAACTTTTCTGAATTTCGTTAAAAAACATGGCTGCCATTGGCCATCTTGGATTTGGCATATAAATTATCAACAATTCCATTAGTACACCCTACAGGTCGATTCCCTCACCTGATCTTTTTCAGATTTCATATGTAGCTTTGGTGTGGTGTCTTTTCTGTAGGATTAATGACTTGCTGGAGCTTTCTATTTAGATCAGTCCCTTCTTGGATAGGTTGAGCTGCAGTGTCACTGACACTTTCATTAACTCCTGTTGTTCTCTCTAACCACCCACCCCCCCCCCCCCCCCCCCACACACACACACAAAAATTAGGACTTAAATCAAGTATTTACGACCCAGTTATACAACATGACAAATTTGGTTCTAATCAGCACATTGGTTCTGGAAATAAAAATTTTGAGTGGAGCCCAAATTTTGACCTACTGAGTATCTTTGAAAAGAAGTGAATCTCCATCACTAAAGTAAGTTCCATACCAGAAATCTAAGCATTAATGTGAGTAGCTTATGAGAAGATGTTTTTTAAAGCATTTTAGACTTATGGAGCACTAACCCCACCCTAAATGCCGGAGTAACTTTTGGGGGAAAAAAATCAGAAGAGTAAACTCCACCAAGATACTTAGTACCAAATTAGTTTAAACTTGGCCCAAAGGTTCTAAAGAATACTTAGTTGATGGAGCACAAGAAAGATAGTGACTAATCTTTTTTTCCATTGCCAACAGTGTTAAAATGGGCATCCCCATATGGCACCCCATGACAAAATCGATAGCTTTTTTTTTTGTCCACCTGATTCCACTGGTCCTAAGGAAGCTTCATACTAAATGAAAGTGTCAATGACACTGTAGCTTAACTTGTATGTGGTGTTTGATGAAAAGGATAATGTTCAGTGTTTATGAAAGGATTATGAAATAAGACAAGAATTGTGATAATTGGGAATATGTTTATTTCTGTTCCCTGTATGCTATGTTTTTGATAAAAATAATATGAGGTGTACACTGTACTAAAGAGCTGAGGGGTGGGTTAATATGACCTCACAGTTAATGTATGTGGCCCTCACAGTTAACGTATATCAACAAAAGTTACCAAGTTACAGTGAAATTATTCCAAAACGAGTCATCCTATCAAGTTACATTGAAATCCCTTCATAAATATGGCCTGTAGACTGTGCTAAAGATTTTTGGGCTTCGGACCCCTGTAGCCGTCAGTTTCCCAGTTGTGTCCAAAGGGGACGTTCTCATCTAGACATTATATGAAGTCAACCTACCAAGTTACAATGAAATCCCTTCATAAATATGACCTGTAGACTGTGCTAAAGGTTTTGGGGCTTTGGGCTCGGGCAGCCATCATGGTTGAATGATCGCAACCAAAAGGGGACATTCTCATCTGGGCGTCATCTAGAGTGACCCTTCAAAGCTACAATGGAATCCCTTCATAAATATGACCTGTAGACTGTGTTCAAGGTTTTCAGGCTTCTGAAGCCGTCACAGTTGACCAATCACGACCAAAAGGGGATGTCCTCATTTTTTGGAGTCAAACTAACAGGTTACAATGAAATCCTTCCATAAATATGACCTATAGTCTATGCTAAAGGTTTTGGGGTTTTGGGCTCGGGCAGCCATCAAGGCTGAATCATCGCGACCAAAAGGGGACGTTCTCATCTAGACATTATTTGGAGTAATCCTACCAAGGTACAATGAAATCCCTTCCTAAATATCACCTGCAGACTGTGCTAAAGGTTTTCGGGCTTCAGGCCCCTGTAGCCGTCAGAGTTGCCTAATGGTGTCCAAAAGGGGTTGTTCTCATCTAGACATTATATGAAGTCAACCTACCAAGTTACAGTGAAATCCCTTCATAAATATGAACTGAAGACTGTGCTAAAGGTTTTCAGGCTTTGGGCTCGGGCAGCCATCATGGTTGAATGATCGCAACCAAAAGGGGACATTCTCATCTGGGCATCATCGGGAGTGATCCTACAAAGTTACAATGAAATCACTTCATAAATATGACCTATAGACTGTGCTCAAGATTTTCGGGCACCTGTAGCAATCACAGTTGACCAATCACGACCAAAAAGGGGTGTCATCATCTAGGCATTATATGGAGTCAACCTGACAAGTTACAATGAAATCCTTAGATAAATACGACCTATAGACTATGCTAAATGTTTTTGGGCTCGGGCAACCATCAAGGTTGAATGGTCGCAACCAAAAGAGGACGTTCTCATCTAGACATTATTTGGAGTCATCCTACCAAGCTGCAATGAAATCCTTTCATAATTATGACCTGTAGGCTGTTCTAACGGTTTTCGGGCTTCGGGCCTCCTGTAGCTGTCACAGTTGCCCAATCGTGTCCAAAAGGGGACGTTCTCATCTAGACATTATATGAAGTCAAACCTACCAAATTACAATGAAATCCCTTCATAAATATGACCTGTAGACTGTGCTAAAGGTATTCGGGCTTCGGGCTCGGCAGCCATAATGGTTGAATGATCGCAACCAAAAGGGGACATTCTCATCTGGAGTGATCCTACGAAGTTACAATGAAATCCCTTCATAAATATGACCTGTAGACTGTGCTCAAGATTTTCGGGCTTCAGGCACCTGTAGCCATCACAGTTGACCAATCATGACCAAAAGGGGATGTCATCATCTAGACATTATATGGAGTCAACCTAACAAGTTACAATGAAATCCTTCCATAAATACGACCTACAGACTATGGTAAAGGTCTTTGGGCTCGGGCAGCCATAAAGGCTGAATAATCATGACCAAAAGGGGATGTTCTCATCTAGACATTATTTGGAGTCATCCTACCAAGCTACAATGAAATCCCTTCATCATTATGACCTGTAGACTGTTCTAAAGGTTTTCGGGCTTCGGGCCCATGTAGGCGTCACAGTTGCCCAATCATGTCCAAAAGGGGACGTTCTCATCTAAACATTATATGAAGTCAACCTACCAAGTTACAATGAAACCCCTTCATAAATATGACCTGTAGACTGTGCTAAAGGTTTTCGGGCTTTGGGCTCGGGCAGCCATCATGGTTGAATGATTGCAACCACAGGGGACAATCTCATCTGGAGTGATCCTACGAAGTTACAATGAAATCCCTTCATACATAAATATGACCTGTAGACTGTGCTCAAGGTTTTCGGGCACCTGTAGCCATCACAGTTGAGCAATCACGACCAAAAAGGGGATGTCATCATCTAGGCATTATATGGAGTCAACCTAACAGGTTACAATGAAATCCTTCCATAAAGATGACCTTTTGCCTATGCTAAAGGTTTTTGGGCTCGGGCATCCATCAAGGCTGAATGATCGCGATCAAAATGGGACGTTCTCATCTTGACATTATTTGGAGTCATCCTACCAAGTTACAATGAAATCCCTTCATAAATATGACCTGTAGACTGTGCTAAAGGTTTTCGGGCTTCGAGCCCCTGTAGCGGTTACAGTTGCCCAATCACGTCCAAAAGGGGACTTTCTCATCTAGACATAATATGAAGTCAACCCACAAATCAAGTAGGTGTGACCCACTTATACTACATGCCAAATTTGGTTCAAATCAGCCCATCCATTCATGAAATAGAAATTTTGGGTAGAGCCTAAGATGGGCATGCTACCACAGAGAGCCTAAATATTGACCTACCAACTTTCTTTGAACAAATTTCAGTCTTCACCACCTTAGGAAGTTTCATGCCAAATATCAAAGCATTTCTGGGGTAGTTCATGAAAAGAACATTTTAAAAATGTTTTAGGCTTTTGGGGCATTAACCCCAGTCCCAAGAGGAGTAGCAACTTTTTGGGGAAAAAACTCAAGAGTCTACTCCACCAAGATGTTTTGTACCAAATTAGTTTAGATTTGGCCCAAAGGTTCAGAAGAATTCTCAGTTGATGGAGCACAAGGTAGATGATGACTCAGCATTTTCCCAACGGGGTTAAAATGGGCCTCTCCATACAGCACCCCATGACAAACTGTGGTAATGACATGGTAAACTTTAGTTAGATTTAAATGTGAGTACATAAGATTAACATTTGTTCAAATGGGGTTCCACCACTCTCCTCGTGAGGCCCTGGGGGATGGGAAGGAGGTCTCTTGGGCAAAATGTTTGGGTTTTTTTTGCTCAAGAACAAGATTTGGAGGAGTGATTCTATGCAAAAAACCCCCACTTTCACCCTGTTGGGGGTGGGGGTGAGAGGAAGTGGATGGGATCAACTGGGTGATTTTTTTGTTTAAATTCAAAATGAGTTTTTATGTGGTTTGATTTTATGGAAAAAAAAACGCCTAAAACAATTCACCTAACAGACCCTTCTCCCCCCCCCCCCCCCCCCCATTCCCTTAGCTAAATTAGATTAACCATCTTAACATGCAGATGCTGAATGTGACCTAAAATCCTTCAAACGACTTTATCAGGTGAGCAATTAAGGCTCCTTGGGGCCTCTTGTTGCAAATATGCTGACCCAGCATTTTTTCGATTCCCTCTACAGTACACTATAACACAGCCGATGGCATTTTTTTTACTGTTGCATTCAACTGGTCCTACGGATGCTTCATACCAAATAAAAGTTCTCTGTTCTGTGCAGTTTGGGAAATATGGACATTTGAAAAATTTTCTATTTTTAGCTCCTGGGATTCCCGTAGGGATGCAGAAAATATTTTTGGCATGAATCACATACTTATGACTCAATAATACCACATACAAAATTTAATGCTTCAAATCGGCCCATCGATTCAGAAAATTGAAATTTTGGGCAGGAAAAAAAATCTTGCCCCTCCCATTACAAATGCAAATATTGTACTACAAACTCTGTCTTAACAAACTTGATTCTACAGTCTACACCTCAAAAGGAAACTCAGTACCAAATATTAAGTCATTGTACCCATCGGTTCATGAGAATATTTACAAAAAATTGGGTTCATTTTCCTCCACCCTATCCCGAGGCAGGGAAAATTAATGTGAACGAAATCAAAAGGCCATGTCAGAACAAACAAGCACCTCAAATTTAACTGAAATCGGTCTTGTGGTTTTGGAGGAGAAGTCATGAACACCATGTTTACAGACAACAGATAGTTAGTGATAACTATAATTCGCTCTGACTTTCAGAAAAAAATATTAAGTAACATTTCTCCTTCAATGCAACAGGTATATTTAAATGGATTTGTGTGTACATCTAATCCATGCCGTCTAAAATAAATTTCATTCAGATCAAATTCCCGAAGTGTTCCTAGGAATGAGTCATTTTCAATGTAAGGGTACTTTACAGAGTTGAATACTGTCATAGAAAACATTATTGACTGAAATGAGCCACCATACTTTCTGGACAAAAACGCAGCATGGCATTTTCTCTTCTGTTTACGTCAGCTTCATTGACATATTTTTAAAAGTTTGAAACATTATTTCTTTGTGGCACAATATATCACATTTTCATGCCTCAGCTGATATATACCACAAAAGAACAGAACAGATGAAGTTGGTTTGTCGAGGTTGGACGCCACCATGATAAGAATGAGAGTCTAGAGAAAATATTCTTTAGAAATGAATTTATTAAATATTTAAATGATTAAAATCAAAACTAATGTTCTTGGGATACATTATTTGTTGTATAGATTCATTTTGAACAAAGTTAAAATTCAGGATCCAGGAACTTGATTTGAACAAACTTGAAACTGCCCCCTGCCCCGGTATATTAAATATCAAAGAATTTTTCCATATTGCACTAAGTTATGCAAATATGAACCCAGGGGCTTGAATTGAGCAAACTTGAATCTGACCTCCCTAAGAAACCAAATATCAAAAGATTCTAACTGGTGGATCTGGAGATCATTTTTTTAATTAAAAAAAAAAATTCCTGGGTGCTAACAGGTATGCCACTTGTGGTGCCCCCTGTGGGGCCTGGCAACTTTATTTGAACAAACATGAACTGACATATGAGAAGGAACATGAATATCAAATTTGGAAACTGAACTAACAAGGGGCATAATTTCATTAATTACCCATGGACAACCGAGAGAACTTATCAAAGTATATGAACAGATCAAGTTTCAAACAAAGATTTTGCATCGATCATGTGGGAGGCAAGTTTTTTCGCACCTGTAAGGCTTGTCATTATAAGAAAATCAAATCCATTGACATTTGTTACATTATAGTAATTCCAGGTTATCACGCTAACGAGCTGAAAACAAGCAAAAAATTAACTAATTAAGGGCCATAACTCGTCAGTATGGCCAAACCAAACTGGTTTGTCTGCCTTGCAAGTTGCATTGTTAGTCTGTGTGAAACACACAGACTATTGTTTTTGCACGGTTTCTTTTCCTTTTTTTTCTTTTTTTTTCTTCTTCTTCTTCTTCTTCTTCTTCTTCTTCTTTTCTTCTTCTTCTTCTTCTTCTTCTTCTTCTTCTTCTTCTGTCTTCTCATCACTTTTTTGTCCGCAAGATAACTCAAAAACGAATTGCCCTATCTCGTTGATTTTTGGCATGCTGATAGACAGCCACAAGTTCTCGGCAACCTATGTTTTTCAGATTCCTGGGGTATCAGGGGTGTCTGTAGGGGTGTTTTGAAAGTGGATCACGCCCATATCTAAGGCGTGGTATGATGTATGGACCTGGGACCAACACCAAATGAGTCGACACTCGATGGAGATTCAAAATATGGGTCAAGGTCACGGAGGTCACCTAGGGGTCATTGAGTGCATTTTTCATAATTGCTAGAAATCACATTTTTTGACCCCCTAAAGCATACCTGACATACACACATGCATTTTGACGTAAAAAAGTGGGCGTGGCCAAAATTTTTGAAAGTGGGTCATGCTCATATCTCAAGCATGGTATGACGTATGGACCTGAGACCAACACCAAATGATAGTCCAGGCACATTAGACATAAAAATGAGAAAGTAAGGAAAAAAATCGAAGAAAGCTGATTTTTTTATATGTTTCCGGGACACACATTGCGGATAAAGTGTGAAAAGACCCCGCGAATCTGAGTTGAGCTTTTTTAGTTATAGCGTTTTTTTGATGAAAAAAAAAATTTCAAAAAAAATTCGACCCAGCTCCATATTTCTCATTCTTATTCGCTTAGTAGGGTGAGAATCATAAATATCGTGCTGAATTATATTGAGAATACATATCCCCAACAGAAAATGCCAACTTTGTACCAATCCTCACACTCAGTGGTGAAATATTCCCGAAAATGTACAAAATTACGAAAAAAAATTTATTGTCTTCATACACACAACGGTACACAACGTCCATTAAATCAAATCTACGACTACTTTGGGAGTTAAATTATATATCAAAAATTGCAGAAAAGCAGTGGCTTTATAATGATATATAACAAAAGTCATTTATTCCATAATGAACTGGTGAAACGTGTGAAATATTAACCATACCCCCTAAACTCAAATTCAAACGGCATCGACTTTTCTCATTCAAATACCGTATTATAGCATCATTGTTTCAATGTCCATGTTCGATTACAAAACTTGTGTTTGAAGAAAGCCGAACACTAGATAACATAGACTGCACAGAAGTCAATGAAATATTCTATGGACTTGCCAGAGGTGACTGTACAACAGCTGACGCTGTCAATAAAGAAAGTGTCAACCATCTACTGTCAAAATTACACGAACTGCTCCAGAATGCGTCCGTAGGACGCACAGGAAAGCTTTGGGTACAATACTACGAGCAAATAGGTCTTCTCCAGTTGTTCTTGAGAGCAGAGCGCACAGGCGACTGGGAACTCCACACATATTGTGTTCGCAATATGATTCCAGTATTTCGCGCAGGTGGTCATTTTGCATACGCAAAAAGTTCTCATCTCTATTTGCAGCAGATGAATGAGCTAACAGAAATAATGCAACAGGATGATTTGAAGTTGTTCACTGAGAAAGGTTACTTTACTATAAGGTGCTCAGATAAATTCTGGGACGGGATATATTCTGATCAGACCATAGAGCAGTGTTTAATGAGAATGTACAAGCTCCCTGGTGGTCTCACACATGGCAGGGGAATAACCGATAGCACTGTTGCGAAATGGGTACATGGACTACCTCTTTGCCTTCCGATATGTAATGCTCTCGAAAATTTTGTTCATGTTCACACTGGTCATGGCGAACAACATCGGGATCTTCGTCAAAGTTCACAATTGACTGATGCCAATGATATCACCAAATTATTGAACTGGCTCAGAGTGCATTCCCCCTGTCAGAATAGAGATCCACTACAATTAGTCTCTATAGCGACCGGGCTTGTGGCCGACGAAACTGTGAACTGTGACCAAGTTCGCAAAATTGGTGAATGTTGCGTATCGAATGTTGTAAGCAAAACGTTCAACAGCATCAAACTACGACGTGTTGACACTGTGAAGTCTTTCGCATCGATGGCAAATAGCATCAAAATCCGTGGAAGTAAGGTAGTGATTGACCCCACAATTCTGTTCAACCGCATCACATGTGTTATTCAGTCACAAGCAGAGATGGAAGAGTATCTCAAATATAAACACGCCCCGAAATCGCCAGCATTGTTTGATTCTGCTGGAATGAGGAAGACACAGAAAAGCACGCTCGGTAAGATCCTCAAAACATACGGTTCCGAGCAAACTAAAATCCCAGAACATTCTCTGTTTGTTGTAGATGGTGGATTTTTATTGAGGGCAGTTGTATGGCCTAAACAGTCGTCATATAAGGACATATGTACATCATATTCCAATTATCTAGTGAGACATTTTGGGGCGAACGTCGTGGTTGTGGTTATGCTTGTACAATGTCGACAAAGGGCATGGAACAAGCCCGTAGATCTAAAGACAGGTATTCCATTGATATCAATATCTCACCCGAGTTACCAGCCACCACACCCCAAACCGATTTCCTTGCAAATGCCAAGAACAAAACCCAACTAATCGATCTTCTAATGCAGGAGCTATCTGCTATCAATATTCAGTCCAAGCAGGCCGAGGCTGATGCTGATGTACTGATAGCCGAAACTGCACTTGACATCGCTCAAGATGACAACAATGTTGTCGTTGTGGGAACAGACACAGACTTGTTAGTCATTCTTACCTCTCGAGTTCAACCGGGATGTAATATTCACATGATGTATTCCATTACCCCAAACTTACTAGTTTCAGTTAGTGAAATAGCAACCAAAATGGGTGACCATAGAAGCAACCTCCTTGTAGCACATTCTATAAGTGGTTGTGACACTACTTCTGCACTCTTTCGAGTTGGTAAGAAGAAAGTATTCAGTACAATTGTCTCCGATGTTACTAGCGACTCACAACAGTATGTCAACACAATTTTGGCGGATGACAGTACACCAAGTGCAGTAGCCGCTGCCGGGGAACAACTTCTCCTGATCTTATACGGGAGTAAAACTGTTTCCTCTCTCGACCAATATAGATATGTCACTTACAAGCGTTATGTAGCAAAATCTAAACTGAATAAACCCATCGACCTAGCCTCACTCCCACCAAGCAGCGATGCTGCACAACAACATGTCTACAGATGTTATCTCAAGGTCCAACAATGGCTGGGCACTTCGCTTCCTCCGACGGATTGGGGGTGGTCGCTAGACAATGGACTTCTTGTACCGACTGCAGCCACAAAGCCATGTGCCCCCGATAACCTACTGAATCTGATCAGTTGTGGTTGCAAGAGTGCTTGTACAAAAAGGTGTGGGTGTAAAAAGGCAGGACTCTCTTGCTCAGGTTTGTGTAATTGCAGTTCGGATTCTTGTAACAACCACAGAAACACTGTCCTGTCGGAAATTTCTGAGTTCGATGAATAATATGTATATAGGTCATGTCATTTCTGTATATAGCGTTGATAATAGTCAATGTAACTTAATCCATGTTGATTGATTTGTACATTCTGTAAATATTATTTATTGATTTTTGTACATTCTGTAAATATTATTTATTGATCTAATGCTGCCAGACACAGACGTGTCTGTTCGGTCCCAAGCCCGAAAATACTTGAGTTCTCATGCTGACGAATTTTATGCCAAAAGGGGAACTCGGCCAGAAGCAGAGGGGGTCTTCCATAATGTCTATTTTGTAAGCAATGATAAAAGTCTTCAAATGGTGGTGGATTTTTTATCGTCTGTCCAACTAACATCCCGTTCTGTACTACGACCCTTTGGGCAAATCCGTTAGGAAAATCGTCATTTTTTGTGTAAATCCGATACTTTTTTGTGAATTTTCAATAATTTTTCGCAGAAATTGTCACAGAATGCACATTTTTCTCTAGGTAAATGTATATTAGACATTATGTAGCTCGAAATACGCGTAAACAAAAAATACAGTTGGATCAATTCGAGGTTACAAAGTTCGTGCGATTTTTTTTTATTTTTTTCAAACGCGTTTTCGAAAAAAGGCTGTAGAAAAAAAAGCTCAACTGGGATTTTAGGGGACTTTTGTCTAATCGTTCAGTGACATGTACTCGACATTCCCTGAAAAAATCAGCTTTCTCCGATTTTTTTCCCTAGTGAAACCTAATGTTCTTGGGCTATGAGTCGACACTCGATGGAGATTCAAAATATGGGTCAAGGTCACGGAGGTCACCTAGGGGTCATTAAGTGCATTTTTCATAATTGCTGGAAATCACATTTTTTGACCCCCAAAAGCATTCCTGACATACACACATGCATTTTGACATAAAAAGTGGGTGTGGCCAAAATTTTTTGAAGTGGGTCACCCTCATATCTCAAGCATGGTATGACGTATGGACCTGGGACCAACACCAAATGAGTCGACACTCGATGGAGATTCAAAATATGGGTCAAGGTCACGGAGGTCACCTAGGGGTCATTAAGTGCATTTTTCATAATTGCTGGAAATCACATTTTTTGACCCCCAAAAGCATTCCTGACATACACACATGCATTTTGACATAAAAAAAGTGGGCGTGGCCAAAATTTTTTGAAGTGGGTCACGCTCATATCTCAAGCATGGTATGACATATGGACCTGGGACCAACACCAAATAAGTTGACACGCAATGGAGATTCAAAATATGGGTCAAGGTCACGGAGGTCACCTAGGGTTCATTAAGTGCATTTTTCATAATTGCTAGAAATCACATTTTTTGACCCCCTAAAGCATTCCTGACATACACACATGCATTTTGACGTAAAAAAGTGGGCGTGGCCAAAATTTTTTAAAGTGGGTCACAGTCATATCTCAAGCATGGTATGACGTATGGACCTGGGACCAACACCAAATGAATCGACACTCGATGGCGATTCAAAATATGGGTCAAGGTCATGGAGGTCACCTTGGGGTCATTAAGTGCATTTTTCATAATTGCTGGAAATCACATTTTTTGACCCCACAAAGCATTCCCGACATACACACATGCATTTTGGCGTAAAAAAAATGGGCATGGCCAAATTTTTTTAAAGTGGGCCACGCTTATATCTCAAGCATGGTATGACGTATGGACCTGGGACCAACACCAAATGGGTCGACATTCAATGGAGATTCAAAATATGGGTCAAGGTCACGGAGGTCACCTAGGGGTCATTAAGTGCATTTTTCATAATTGCTGGAAATCACATTTTTTGACCCCCTAAAGCATTCCTGACATACACACATGCATTTTGACGTAAAAAAGTGGGTGTGGCCAAAATTTTCTAAAGTGGGTCATGCTCATATCTCAAGCATGGTATGACATATGGACCTGGGACCAACACCAAATGAGTCGACACTCGATGGAGATTCAAAATATGGGTCAAGGTCACCTAGGGGTCATTAAGTGCATTTTTCATAATTGCTGGAAATCACATTTTTTGACCCCCTAAAGCATTCCTGACATACACACATGCATTTGATGTAAAAAAGTGGGCGTGGCCAAATTTTTTTAAAGTGGGTCACACTCATATCTCAAGCATGGTATGACGTATGGACCTGGGACCAACACCAAATGAGTCGACACTCGATGGAGATTCAAAATTTGGGTCAAGGTCACCGAGGTCACCCAGGGGTCAATGAGTGCATTTTTCATAATTGCTGGAAATCACATTTTTTGACCTCCAAATGCTTCCCCAAAATTCAGACGTGCATTTTTTCATGAAAAAAGTGGGTGTGGCCAACATTTTTGAAAGTGGGTCACGCTCATATCTCAAGCATGGTGTGACGCATGGACCTGGAGCCAATGCTAAATGAGTCGACACTCGATGGAGGTTCAAAAATATGGGTCAAGGTCATGGAGGTCAACTGGGGTCATTGAGTGCATTTTTTAGAATTGCTGGAAATCACATTTTTGACCCCCTGAAGCATTATTGGCATACACACATGCATATTGACTTAAAAAAGTGGGCGTGGCCAAACTTTTTGAAAGTGGGACACGCTCATATCTCAAGGATGGTATGACACACAGACATGGGGACCAACACCAAATGAGTCAACACTCCATAGAGGTTCACAATATGAACAAGGTCACTGAGGTCACCTATGGATAACTTAATGCATTTCTTAGTATTGCTGGGAATCACATTTTTGGACACCTAATGCATTCTCTTGACAAACCTTTTGAATGTTGTGCACATATATGCCTTTTCTGGTTTCTTAGAAGAATTGTTCTGATTCCATTATGAATATCTGCAAATACTGTTTACGAAAATCCATTCCAGATTTGTTTAAAAATATGTTACTCCCGAAAATAACCCTTCATAAATTATCTTTCTATATAGTTTTTTCCCAATAGATATTTTAACTCTTTTCTTACAAACTTGAATTTACTGGATGCAGTAAATTCTATTTCTCTAGTATTAACATTATTTTCTATTTCAATGATTTTTGTCTGATGGATTCTTTACTATTCTACTGAAATTTGGCACATATGTAGAGTTTCATTAGAAGTTTCTCACCTGGATCATGGCATTTCTGAAGTTTTTCTTTTTCTGCCAAAACCGTGCAAAATGTTGTCACAATTTTACGTTTTGCCACAATTCTCAAACAAGACCCAGGACGATTTGGCTGGAGCTTTCATTATATTTGTAGCATGACTTACTACCCCTGACTACATAAGCTGTATTACCCACGTTGCTCCCTTTTGACCTCAAAAGTCCGAGCAAAGTGCAATTTTGGAAAAACTGGTCAATTTTTACATGCAATTTCTCAGCTCTGCGGCCACATTTTTTCAAAGCGTTTCCTATGAGAAGTTTGAGCATTCATCCAAGAATAATTTGGCTGTTATATATTCTATTCAAAGTTTTAACCTTAAACTCGTTTTCGAGCCTTGAATTCGAGTACCCTTAACTCGTTCATAAAAATGGCTCATTTGTAGTTAATTTTTCTTCCATTTACGAATGGTATATCGAAAAGTGATGCACATGTTTGTATTCACAATTACCTATCGAGCATATTTTCTGTTGTACGTTTGGTTGTAAAGTTTAACCATATGCCCATTTTGTTTGCATAAAGATAGATGCTGTCCAAAAAACTCACGCTTTTTCAGAATTTGGTACGATTAAGTGACAATTACTCCATTCCTAATTGATTGAGTGCTGAATGTTTTCAATAGTTGCATGCAGCAGTCATAGTATGAAAACTTTTGTTTTATATGTGAGTATTAAAAGTTTAACCCTTAGCAGATTTGAGACTCCCATATGGGTACTGTCTGAGTGATTGTGATTTTCGTAATATCTGAAAATTCTGTTGACATTCAGATTTACAATTCAAGTCCATGAAGATTTTCCTTGATAAGGTAGCTGTAAAGTTTAACCCAATCCCTGTTTCGGATGCATAAAGATAGGTGCCGTCGAAAATAACTCCATTTTTCAGAATTTGGTAAGTTTAAGTCGCAATTTACTCCATCCCTAATTGATTGAGTGCTGAATGTTGTCTACGGGTGCATGCGGCTAGCAAAGTATGACAACTTTTGTTTTACATGTTATTAATAAAAGTTTAATCCTTGGCAGATTTGAGAGTTCCCAAGTGGGTACTGTTGAAATAATTGTTATTTTCGTAAAATCAGTACCTGAATATTGGTAAGCATGCAGTGATCTTTCGGTCGTATATAAAGGTGCAAATAGTTAAAGTTGAACAGTTCATCAGACAGAAATAATGCCAAACTCTGCCGTTGACAGGTATATAATGAATCGAAATTTCATTGCATTGAAAATAAAGTGGCAACGAACCGTCCCCACGGTTTCCACGCGAGGTGTGGTGTTTTCCACGCGGTCAGAACACTCGATTTTATGCCCAAATGTCGGCCAGGCTACGTAGAACAAGTTCTGAAAATTGCAAGTCGCTGCCTTCAGCGGTCTGGACACAATGAGCGTATGTCTGAAGTGCTATTTTAATGTCTTTTGTGCAAATTCTCATTAATCTTTTCCCGCCAAAAACCAACTCACTGCCGTTTTCTTTTCACTTTTAACTTCCGACGATTCTCAAAGGTTTCAATGTTGCGATGGGATCTCTGGGTGCTGTTCTTAAAGAAACTACTTTGATTTAAAGCCATCCCTCCGTCAGCCACGCTCTATTGTACCTTGTAAGTGGACCTACCCCAGAGAGGGGGGCACCACGAGAGACTGTGCCCATTCCCGCCCTCTTCTTTCGCTCCGACTTGAAAAAGACCAAATTCAGAAAATTACCTCCTCTCTTCAAAAACGCTATATGTCAGCGAATTCTCCGCGAATTTCCACGAAATTTTCACTCAGCATTCACGAATAGATGCTCCATCAGATGCCTGGAAAGGCGACACGAAATGCACATTTCCTCAAGTCCAATTCGAAAAGAGCGTATGCGCATGCGCATGAGGCTCCCACAGGCTATGCGCTCGGTTGTTGGATTTTTCAGGCACAGGTCGAGTTGGGCAGAGCTTCTAGAACGAACGTTGAAAATTTCGAGTCGCTACTCCAAAAACTCTCTCTACAATCTACTGTACATGTAATGGAGTGTATACTTTTTATGACCTGCCGGCAGTACCAACCACCCTTCTAGTTTTATATCTTGTTATTATTAATAAACGTTTAACCCTTGGCAGATTTGAGACTTCTCTTATGGGTACATCCACGGTGTTTTCACCCGGTCACAGGACTCAAGAAAGATACTAAACTGTCGAGCGGGGATAGAACACATTCTCAGAATTTCAAGTGGCTGCCTTGGACGGTCTAGTTACAATTGACGTATGTCCTTGTTATGCCCACAACGAATAGTCAGGGGCCATATTGTTTTACCTCTGTCTTTCCCTCTATCTTTCTGCATATAGGGTATATTGTTTGTCCGTCTAACCTCTCTTATTAGCTCATCTTGACAAAGTCAAGCTGAGCTAATTTCATCCCTCTCTGTCCGTCGCCCGCCGTGCGTCAACACCATTTTTTGGTCTTCTCCTCCAAAGCCACTGGGCCAATTCAAGGGAAAGTTTGTGTGAGTGATGATTCCTTCTACTTCTTCTTCTACCGGATAGTAGCCACCATCAATATTTTGATTATTCTGCTACTTTTTGGCAGGGATGCGCTTCTTCTCCCCTCACACACCATCTCTCTCTCTTTTTATACTTTCACTTGAGTGGAGAGGGAGGCCTTAAAGGATACGAGGCTCCCGGCGGTAGCTATGTTATCTGGCAGGTTATTCCAGTCCCTGATTGTCCTGGGATAGAATGATTCTTTCCTGATATCTGTCCGACATGATGGAATTTGGTATGCTTTGGTATGCTTTGGTATTGGTGTTTCTTGATTTACGCTTTGGTTGTATGAGTATGTCGACAGCCTTGGATTTTACTAGGTTGTTTGTGATTTTGTACATCATTGTCAGTCGGGCGTTTTTCCTGCGCTCTTGGAGTGTTGGCCATGATAGATCATCCAGCATGCTCTGGACTGATGATGTGTTGTGGTATCGATTTGTCACATACCTTGCAGCCCTTCGTTGAATCATTTCCAGTGTGTGTATATCGTTTTGTTGATGAGGGTCCCAAATGGCGCATGCGTATTCGACAGTGGGTCTAACGAGTGATTTGTATGCTGTTTCTTTTATTTTACTGTTGCTGATGTTTAGATTTCGTTTGAGGAGTCCCAGGGTTTTGTTGGCTTTATTGCATATGTTGTTGATGTGGCCAGTCCATTTTAGGTCTGAGCTGATGGTACAACCAAGGTATTTAGCTGATGAGACAGGTATATTGCCATGAAATGAGTAATCTGTCAGGATTGGCCGTTGTTTTCTGGTGATCCTGAGGACATTACATTTGTCAGGGTGGAATGCCATTTTCCAATTCGTTTCCCACACTGCTAGCTTGTCGAGATCTTGTTGTAGTTGGGCACTGTCGCTGTTTGATGTTATCGTCAGGTACATAATAGTGTCGTCGGCAAAGAGCCTTACTTTGGAACGGATTCCCTCCGGCATGTCGTTGATATAGAAGAGAAATAAGTTGAGGCCGAGTATGGAGCCTTGTGGAACTCCGGACTCTACCGGGATGGTATCTGACTTTTCCCCTTCCACAACCACTGTTTGTTTTCTGTTGGTTAAAAAGTTCTTGATCCATAAATTGTTTTTTCCTCTTATGCCGTATTGCTCTAGTTTGTGTGTTAGAAGACTGTGGCTGACTTTATCGAACGCCTTAGAGAAGTCCATGATTAGGCAGTCCGTTTGTTTGCCTCGATCCATATTTTCTGAGATGTCATTTATGAAATCCAGAAGCTGAGTTTCACATGATAGGCCTTTCCTGAATCCATGTTGGAGAGGGTAGAGGATGTTGTTTCTGTCGGCATGATTCATAATGCCGACAGAAACAACCCAGCATGGCATTTTTGTTCAACTCAACATGCCCAGACCCATAGGAAGGGAGTGGGAAAAATGCTCCAAAAATTTTTTAAAAGGTTCTTCTCAAGAACCAGTGTGTACAATGACTTGACATTTGATATGGAACTTCCTTTTGGGGTGTAGAATCAACTTTTTTCAAACGAAGTTCGTGAAGCAATATTTGGCTTTGTAATGGGAGGGATAAGATTTTTGACCCCGCCCAAAATTTCTATTTTCTTAACCGATGGTCCGGTATGAACCAAATTTGGTATGTCGTATTATTGGGTCATAAGTACTTGACCCATGCAGAAAAAAAAAATTCCCGCATCCCCATGGGAACCCTGGGAGCTAAAATTAGAAATATTTTCAAACGTCCATATTTCCCAAACCACACGGAACAGAGAGCTGTTATTTGGTATGAAGTATCCTTAGGACCAGTAGAATTGTATGGTTAAAAAATTGCCATCGGTTATGTTAGGGTGTTCTGTAATGGGCATCGAAAAAGTGCTGAGTCAGCATATTTGCAAAAATTTTAAAAAATCTTTTTCTCCAGAACCAATCATCAGAATCTTTTGATATTTGGTATACCGCATTCATAGGGGGGTCAGATGCAAGTTTGTTGAAATAAAAAAAGCTCATTGGTTCATATTTGGGCTCACTATAGGCGCCCGAATTTTTAACATAGGGTTATATGGGGAATATTCTTTATTATTATTTATTATTTATTTATTGGTGTTTAAGGTCACATACTTATGCACAATGGCTAATCGTGACCGTGACAGTTTTACGGGTGGAGGAAGCCGGAGTACCCGGAGAGAACCACCGAGCAACGACGAGCAGCTGTCAGCTCTCCAACATCGTAACTCTGAACTCTGCACCGCAGCACAGGCAGGGTTAGATTGGTTGAAGACATGCGCACCATCGACGTGCAGTACGCCTCAGCACACAGCGTCATCGTGCCCCCATGTAGGCAATCAGGGTGAAGTGTCTTGCCCAAGGACACAACGCGGTTGCCGCAGGTGGGATTCAAACCGAGGACCTCTCGGCTTGCAGCCTGCACCTCTACCAACTGGGCCACCGCGCCCCGGGGAATATTCTTTAAAAATCTTCTTCTTCAGAACCACCAGTCAGAATCTCTTTCTCTTAATGTTTGGTATGCATCATGCATCATTGTTACGAGGGTCAGATTCAAGATTGTTCAAACCAAGTCCCTAGGTTGATATTTGGGCTTCCTACAAATTTTAACTTTGTTCAATATGGGGGGGGGGGGGGGGGGGGGGAGGGGGTAATTTAAAAAAAATCTTCTTCTTCAGAGCCACCAGTCAGAATGCTTTCATATTGGGTATACAACATAGGGGTCAGATTCAAGTTTGTTCAAATCAGATCCATAGGTATATATTTGGGCTCGCTATGGTAGCCCAATTTTTTTACTTAGTGCAACATGAGGAAATTTCTTTAAAAATCTTCTTCAGATCCACCAGTCGGAATGCTTTCATATTTAGTATACAGCATCTCTAGGGGAGGTGGGGGGGGGGGGGGGGGGGGCAGATTCCAGTTTGTTCAATTCGAGTGCCTGAGTTAATATTTGGGCTCCATATGGGAACCTGAAATTTAACTTAGTACAATATAAGGGGATTTCTTCAAAAATCTTCTTCTTCAGATCCACTCGTCAGAATGCTTTCACATTTGGTATACAACATCTGTAGGGGAAGGGGGGGGGGGGGGGTTCCGATTCAAGTTTGTTCAACTCGAATCCATAGGTTAATATTTGGGCTCGCTATGGTAGCCCAAATTTTAACTTGATGCAATATGAAGAAATTTCTTTAAAATTTGTCTTCTTCAGATCCAACAGTAAGAATGCTTTCATATTTGGTACACAACATCTCTTGGGATGTCAGATTCAACTGTGTTCAAACCGAGAGCTTGGGTTAATATTTGGGCTCCCTGTGGAGCCGGAATTGGCCATTTTGCTGAAGAATTAGAAATTTTGTATTCAGTACCCTCTAGAGGTGTGTAACTAAGATTAATCCACAAAGGTTGTATCAAGAGGCTTCATTGGGGAGCTCAACATTTTACTTTATGATCAACTGAAGAAAAGGCATGATGCCCGTATTATTTTTGTCACTCCTGAGGGACTCAAGAATTGAGTGTGTAGCCTATGGAGATGGCTTGTTTAATGTGCTTATTCTTGGACTATGTTTAAATTGTGTTCTGTTCAAGATGAGCGCTTCAGGCCCCGTGAGGCCTCTTGTAATTTTCAATGTATTACATTTTTATTTCACAGGATATTTCTACATTTTCCAGATGTGTGCGTATTGTCAGAATTTTGACTTGCTTCAATATTTTACAAAACTACTGGTTGTTAAACTTAGTCCATTTTTAACTCAAGTTTGGCGAAGCCAAATTAGAGGTATTGTCATGGCCTGTCGTCTGTCTGTCCGTCTGTCGTGCTGTACACATGGCTCGGGCTAGAGGCCGTATTTATGAAACAAAACTTCTTGGGTACCTTTGTTGTCACTGTGAAACGAGAACAAGTGTTTTGGTGCCCGGTCCGAAATTCAAGATGGCCACTGGCAGCCATTCTGTACAAAATTAGGTGCAATCAGATTTTTTTTGGCGCACAACTTCCATATGAAAGCTCTGATTTGAATAATTTTTTGTATGAATGTTTATTACCATGGAATACATCACATATAAAACGTTTTTTTTTTCTCGTGTGTAAATTATGCAAATTACACTAACTTTTGATTTAATTAGTGTTATTTTCAGCACTGTAGGTACAAATACCAATACGGCTCGGGCAAGAGGCCGTATTTATGAACCGATCGTTACAAAACTTCTTGGATACCTTTGGATACCGTGGGACGAGAACGAGTGTTTTGGGGTCCGTTCTGAAATTCAAGATGGCCGCTGGCAGCCATTTTGTACAAAATTAGGTGCAATCAGATTTTTGCGCCGAACTTCCATATGAAAGCGCTGATTTGAATAATTTTTTGTGTGAATGTTTAGTACCGTGGGATACATCACATATAATACGGTTCTTTTTCCTCGTACATAAATTATACCAATTAAACTAACTTTGATCTATTTAATGTTACTTTCAGCACTGTAACTGCAAATGCCAATACGGCTCGGGCTAGAGGCTGTATTTATGAACTGATCTTTACGAAACTTCTTGGGTACCTTTGTTATCACCGTGGGACGAGAACGAGTGGTTTTGGGTGCAGTCCGAAATTCAAGATGGCCACCAGCAGCCATTTTGTACTTTAGTTAGTGCATCAGTTTTTTGTACAGAACTTTTGTATGAAAGTTCTGATTTGACTAAATTTTTGTATGAATTTTTAGTACCATGGGATACATCACAAAAAGTACGGGTTTGTTTTGCTCGAGCACAAATTATGCAAATTAGATGAACTTTCGATTTATTCAGTGCTACTGATACAAAGTAAGTGCACGTGTCAATACGACACGGGCTGGAGGCTGAATTTATGAACCGATCTTCACAAAACTTCTTGGGTACCTTTGTTATCACCTTGGGACGATAACAAGTGTTTCTGGGTGTGGTCCAAAATTCAAGATGGCTGCCAGTGGCCATTTTGTACCGAAATTAGGTCCAATCAGTTTTTTGTCACAACTTCTACACAGCTCATATTTGTGAACTGATCTTCACGAAACTTGTTGGGTACCTTTGTTTTCACCTTGGGACAGGAATGAGTGTGTTTTGGGGTGCCTTTGTTATCACTCTGCTATGAGAACAAATATTTTGGGGTTCAGTGAGACCCACTCTGGGAATCAAATATTTTTTTTATATTTTAGCATCTGACTGTCACCCACCTTTACAATACTTTACCTATATATTTGTTACAGGCAACGGTCAGTATTTATGTACAGACCGTTACAATACTTTATATGTACCTTTGTTTTCAGGTGATTACCTAGACATTTTGTACCAAAATTAGGTCCAATCAGTTTTTTTTGTACACAACTTCTATACGGCACAGGCTGGAGGCTGTATTTATGAACCGATCTTTACGAAACGTCTTGGGTACCTTTTGTTATCACAGTGGTATGAGAACGAGTGTTTTGGGGTGCGGTCCAAAATTCAATATAGCCACCAGCAGCCATTTTGTACCAAAGTTAGTGCAATCAGTTTTTTGTACAGAACTTCTGTATGAAAGTTCTGATTTGAATAAATTTTTGTAGGAATGTTTAGTAACATGGAATACATCACATATAATACGTTTTTTTTTCTCGTGCATAAATTATGCAAATTAGATGAACTTTGATTTGTTCAGTGTTACTTTTACACAGTAAGCGCATATGTTAATACGGCTCGGGCTAGAGTCTGTATTTATGAACCGATCTTCACAAAACTTCTTGGGGTACCTTTGTTATCACCTTGTCACTGGAATGAGTGTATTTGGGTGCCTTTGTTATCACTGTGCTATGAGAACAAATATTTTTGGGTTCAGTCAGACCCACTCTGGGACTCAAAGAGTTCTTTTTATGTCCCCCCCACCGACTAAAGTCGGGTGGCATATAGTGATTGAAGTGTGCTTGTGTCCGTCCGAGTGTGTGTCCATGTGTGTGTGTGTGCCTGAGCCAATAGCTCGAAGACTGTTTGGGCTACAGTCATCAAACTTCACACAATTATAAAGGACCATGGGAGGATGTGCCACACACCATGGCCGGGGTTTCTTTAGTTAAAAAGTAGTTTTTGCTCATACTTCAGGCTTGGTGTGACCTATAAAAATACTACCTACACCAAATGAGTTGAAACTTGCTGGAGGTTCAAAATGCGGTCCACCTCTATGCGGTCAAGAGAGGTCATTAAATGCATATTTTTTGCGACCTATTAGGAAAGTCACTTTATACCAATTAATGCAATTCTGAAGATTATACGTGTATCTCATCATTCAAATGGCAGCGGCAGTAATGTCAATTTCTGATTCCTTGATCGAACCCTATAAATGGTGTGCACATATATGCCTTTTCGGGTTTCTTAGAAAAATTGTTCTGATTCCTGTATGAATATTTTCTCCATGAAAGAATTTCACAAAAAGCAGTTAGGGAGTAAGCTGTGACTGTCACATACAATAACATGATCTGTTTATTTAATCTCATTGTACAGAATTAATTCCCAAACAAAGTTAATATAACAACAAACAACTTGATCATGAAGAATTCCAGTGTACATGTAATTGTAAAACTACACTGAAGATTTGTTATTGAAACCTATCACAATACTGTCAGGATTTCGGTAAAAGATGCAATACTGACATAGTTGACTGTACTGTTAACTGTATTAGTGCTATGACTGTTTAAAATTAATTTATTAGAGAAGTTCTAGTTTTATGTATGCCTTGTTTAGGTCACTAGATGCCCTTTTAAGAGTAGGCCATCAAATAAGCTCTTGGGGTTTTTAAGGTTTTTATGACAATATCTCCAATATAGAGTCTATGCACCCTTTGTCAGCGCGACAACTCAAATACGGATTGTCCTATCTCTATGCATTTGGTATGCTGGTTAACAATACCCAGTTTGCACTCATCTATGTTTTTTGCATCCGTTCGATCTGAATGACTGATCTGAAGTTGGTGGAGCCATTATTTCAAAGTGGGTTGTGCTCATTCTTCAGTGTAGATGTAAACATGGAACTACACCGACTGAGTTAAAAATTGCTGGAGATTCAATATATGGTCCACCAGAATGGGGTCATCAAGTGCATATTATTAAGAATGACTGAGAAATGCATTTACACCTTAATGTGTTTCTAAAGTTTATGAATGTATTTCATCACTCAAATTAGTGGGCAGAGCCAAAATTTTTCATTTCTGATTCGTGTATCGAACCCTTTGAATGCTGGTCACATATATGCCTTTTCTGGTTTCTTATAAAAATTGTTCTGATTCCTGTATGAATATCTGTAAATAATGTTAAGGAAAACCCATTTCTGATTTGTTAAAAAATATTTTACTCCAGAAAATAAGCCTTCATAAATTCTCTTTCTGTAGAGTTTTTTCCTGATACTTTCACCCTTTTCACACAGACTTGAATTTACTGGATGCAGTACATTCTGTTTCTCTAGTTACAATAGTGGAATCCCACCAGATCTCACACTCCACTTTTTTTAAGTACTGTTGCAATCTAACCTGCGATCTCTGCACTCCGATACTCATACTACCTGCACAATGCAAGCCTCAAGGATATGCATGGTAATCTGGTGAAACCAGGGGCCTTAATCGCTCACCTGATAAAATTGTTTAAAGAAGGATTTAAGGCCACATTCTACATGTTAATATTGTTAATTTAATTTAGCTAGGTGTTGGGGGGGGAACGGTATGTTGGGTGATTTTTATTTTTTTTAGTCGAGTTGTGACGAAGTCAAACTTGACTTATAGTTTGGTGAATGGCGGGTGGGCGGGCGGGCGGACGGGTGGGCGTAAACAATTGGTTTCCGGATGATAACTTGATAGTGGTTCAACTCACATTCATTAAACTTCATACGTAGGTTGGTCTTGGTGGGAGGAAGAACCCTATTGATTTTGGATATGCTACATCGAAGGTCAAGGTCACAGTGACCTTGAACGTAGTAAATCTTAAACAATTGGTTTCCGGGTGATAACTTGATAATGGTTCAACTCACATTCATGAAACTTCATAGGTAGATTGGCCTTGGTGAGGGGAAGAACCCTATTGATTTTGGACTCGCTACGTCAAAGGTCAAGGTCAACGTGACCTTGAACATAGTAAATCGCAACAATTCCTTTCCGGATGATAACTTGATAGTAGTTCAACCTACATTCATGAAACTTCATAGGTGGGTTGGCCTTGGTGCGAGGAAGAACTCTATTGATCTTGGACTCACCAGATCAAAGGTCAAGGTCACAGTGACCTTGAACATAGTATATCGCAACAATTGGTTTCCGGATGATAACTTGATAGTGGTTCAACCTAGAGTCATGAAACTTCATAGGTGTGTGTTGGCCTTGGTGCGAGGAAGAACCCTATTGATCTTGGACTCACCAGGTCAAAGGTCAAGGTCACAGTGACCTTGAACATAGTATATCGCAACAATTGGTTTCCGGATGATAACTTGTTACATTATGATTAACTGAAGAAAAGGCATGATGCTTGGCCTATTTTAGTCATTACTGAGGGGCTCAAGGATTGACAATGGATCCTATGGAGATGGATTGCTTAATGTAGATTCATTCTTTGACTCTGTTTATATTGGGTTCTGTTCAAGGTGAGTGCTTCAGGCCCCGTGGGGCCTCTTGTTTTGTTGTTTATTCACAAAACAGTTCTGAAAATAGTTGAAATCAGAAATTTAACGACTTAAACTATTTTGTTGCAAACCAATGTTTTCAGAAGTGAAAATTTCCCACAATGTAACCAACTATATCTTGTTAATTAACAGATCTTGGTGAGGTACAGTTGGTTAAATATTTGTCCTATGGTAAATAGTGTCATGGAAGAGATTTCCAGGTGGAAAAGAAAAGTGTGGGGCAGATTTTCTATGACGAGGGAGGTGCCTTCGAAACTAGAATTTTTTTTTTAATAGTCTAAGATATAGTTCATCCTGCCTTAGTATAATGAACTTATAAAAAATGTAAGGTGCAAAAATTTGAGAATGATCTTTTTGTCCATTTTTTTTTAAAAATGTCTTTTGCTGTTGCAATCATTGTCTTCATTTCAAATTCTATTTTGTTTATAGAATTATTTTCTGATGACTTGAAGTGTGCCATGAGGCATCCTCCAATGAATTGGATGAAAATAAACTTGATAAACAAGCTTTTTTTAGTCATTCCAAATGTTAAAAAGGTATGCAATGTAATGATTAGAAGATACACCTGACTTGCAATGTGATACCTATATCAATACACTGGCCACGATATGATTTCCTATCTAGTTGTGTCCAGTGCTGTTGAGCACAATTGTGCAAGTAATTGAACAAAACATCCACTGGTTTTGGACAAAATGCCTGACAGTTGTAGATAATTTACTTCCCTGCTTTGAGTGGAGAATGCTGTGGGTGAGTGGGGTGCTTATCAGTGGCTTCAAAAAATTACAAGAATTTCAGGAAAAAGGCAACAGAACAAAGGCATCCAAAACACCCTCCCCCCCCCCCCAAAAAAAAAGTAAAAAAAAAGTAAAAAAATAAAAAACCAAACAAAAATGTGCAAGATGATGGCTAATAAATCTCCAAATAAAATTTCTGTGTGTTTCTTAATGAAAGCATCATGTCAGCATCAAGATGAGGGCAAATTTAATCATAAAAATTTTCACTTCATTTTCTGATGTCAAATTTGTATCTGCAACTAAAATTCAAATTCAGTGGCTTGTGCGGTTTCCTGTAATTGGAAGTTAAGGCAACTGTGTTGACATGAATGTGCTATTGTTAACTGGTGGTCAACAAAACAAGGAGAGTGCCAATGGAATGATTAACTCGGTTATCAGTTGTTTAGTTTAATCAGAAATCAGTGTTTCATACTCTTCATGATATATCTAACAATATTCCAAATTGCAATACCATAATGGATATTCAAGAAAAATTGTAAAGCATTTTAATAGATACACAGTTTCTGAGGAATGATAGATAATTATTTGCAACAGAAGGAAATAAATTTTCCCATGACTGTTTGCATCGCTAGATAGTATCTGACCTCAGTCATAAACATGACATATGATTAGGTGTTGGTTTACCATTTTTAGTCGAGTTATGACGAAGTCAAACTCGACTTATAGTTTGATGAATGGCGGGCGGGTGTAAACAATTGGTTTCCGGATGATACCTTGATAATGGTTCAACCCATGTTCATGAAACTTCATAGATACGTTAGTATTGTTGAGAGGAAGAACCCTATTAATTTTGGACTTGTTTGGTCAAAGGTCAAGGTCACAGTGACCTTGAACATAGTAAATTGTAAACAATTGGTTTCCGGATAATAACTTGACTACGGTTCAACCCACGTTCATGAAACTTCATATGTAGGTTGACCTTCATGAGAGGAAGAACCCTATTTATTTTGGACTCACTAGTTCAAAGTTCAAGGTCACAGTGACCCTGAACATAGTAAATCAAAACAATTTGTTTCCAGATGATAACTTGATAATGGTTTGACCCATGTTCATCAAACTTCATAGTAAGGTTGACATCAGTGAGAGGAAGAACCCTATTTATTTTGGAGTCGCTAGGTGAAAGGTCAAGGTCACAGTGACCTTCAACATAGTAAATCGTAAACAATTGGTTTCCGGATGATAACTTGATGTTTCGACCCACGTTCATGAAACTTCATAGGTAGATTGGCATTAGTGAGAGGAAGAACCCTATTTATTTTGGACTTGCTAGGTGAAAGGTCAAGGTCACAGTGACCTTCAACATAATAAATCGTAAACAATTGGTTTCCGGACGTTAACTTGATAATGGTTTGACCCACATTCATGAAACTTCTTTGGTAGGTTGGCCTAGCCGAGTGGAAGACCCCTATTTATTTTGGACTCACTAGGTCAAAGGTCAAGGTCACAGTGACCTTGAACATAATGAATCGTAAACAATTGGTTTCCAGATGATAATTTGACAATGGTTCCACCTGCGTTCATGAAACTTCACAGGTAGGTTGGCATTGGTGCATGAAAGAGCCCTATTTATTTAATCACTAGGTCAAAGGTCAAGGTCACAGTGACCCTTCACATAGTAAATTGTAACCAATTGGTTTCCGAACGATAAGGTGATAATGATTAAACCCACTTTTGTGCTGTCACAACTCGACATTGGATTGGTGATCCTATCGGCATTTTTTTTACATAAAATCACTTAAATCATGTGAAAACACATTTTGAAGCAAAGAGAAACTGGATGCTCAAGTGAGCCTAAAACACTCACCTGGCTCAGGTTGTCAAAAGAGATGTGTGTCAGTAAGTGATGGACAGCAAGAGAAATTCTTTTATTTATCAGAACGACATCCTCCTTAATATGGAGTCTGGAAGGGTAACATTGCTTGTTCTTTTAGACCTTAGTGCTGCTTTTGACACTGTTTGTCATAAAACTATGCTAGAGACAATGAATTCTGATTTTGGACATAATGGTGTTGCTGCTAGATGGCTATCATTATACCTCAAGAATAGACAGCAGCATGTATCAATAAATGGTAATCTGTCAAAAGACTTCCATCTTCAATGTGGAGTCCCACAGGGCAGCTGCTTTGGTCGTGTTCTGTTTCTATTCTATATTTCAACAAGAGCGCACATATCGCTGAAGCAATACAATGTCCCCTACCAGACTAATGAGCATTAATAATTATACAAATGTTGTAACCAAGATGTGATCAGCATGAATTCCGTTGAAGCGTTTCCAAAAAAAGTCCGAAAAACTGATATTTTGGCGCTTTTCAATATTTCCAAGGGCCATAACTCACACAAGAATAATGCAATCAGCATGAAACTCAAACTTGTTTTGTAAGTCATCATTCTATAGTAGGCTACCAAGAATGAAATCATTCGGTTGAAGCATTTAAAAAAAAAGTCTGGAAAACTAAAGTATGACTGACAGACTGACTGACAGACTGACGGATGGACAGAGTGTAAATGAAACTTGATCTGTAAGTCATCGTTCTATAGTAGGTTACCAAAAATGAAATCATTCCGTTGAAGCGTTTCCAAAAAATGTCCGAAAAACTGATATTTTGGCGCTTTTCCATATTTCCAAGGGCCATAAATCACACAAGAATAATGCAATCAGCATGAAAATCAGACTTGATCTGTAAGTCATCGTTCTATAGTAGTTTACCAAAAAGGAAATCATTCTGTTGAAGCGTATCCAAAAAAATAGGCCGATGAAATCGTCAGATGTGTACCCATATGTGCAACTAGTAGAAAGCTGTATGACGGAGGGCCACCCTGGATGCCGACATTATGTACACCATACATGGTATGGGTACATGTAGAAATGGATTGGAGGAGTGCCTAATTTGATGGATAAAGAGTTAATATCTCCGGATCAAATTATTAGATTTACATAAATAACTATACAGCATAGCACATCAGTAACCTGAATAAATATATAAAGAAACATGACAATCGGATTGATATTTTTTGAGTTATCTCATGCCAAAGGGATTGGAGAAATTTTCAATTTGAAGGATAAAGAGTTAATATCTCATGATCAAATTATCAGATTTACACCAAAAACTATACAGCTCGGCACATCAGTAACCTGAACACAAATATAAAGTAATTTGACAATCCAAGCAATATTTTTCAAGTTATCGAATGCCAAAGGGATTGGAGGAATTTTCAATTTGAAGGATAAAGGGTTCATATCTCAGGATCAAAATAACAGATTTACACCAAAAACTATACAGCTCAGCACATCAGTAACCTGAACACAAATATAAAGTAACTGGACAATCCAAGCAATATTTTTCAAGTTATCGAATGCCAAAGGGATTGGAGTAATTTTCAATTTTAAGGATAAAGGGTTAATATCTCAGGATCAAATTATCAGATTTACACCAAAAACTATACAGATCGGCACATCAGTAACCTGAACACAAATATAAAGTAACTTGACAATTCAAGCAATATTTTTCAAGTTATCGAATGCCAAAGGGATTGGAGGAATTTTCAATTTGAAGGATAAAGGGTTAATATCTCAGGATCAAAATAACAGATTTACACCAAAAACTATACAGCTCGGTACATCAGTAACCTGAACACAAATATAAAGTAACTTGACAATCCAAGCAATATTTTTCAAGTTATCGAATGCCAAAGGGATTGGAGGAATTTTCAATTTGAAGGGCAAAGGGTTAATATCTCAGGATCAAATCATCAGATTTACACCAAAAACTATACAGCTCGGCAAATCAGTAACCTGAACACAAATATAAAGTAACTAGACAATCCAAGCAATATTTTTCAAGTTATCGAATGCCAAAGGGATTGGAAGAATTCTCAATTTGAAGGATAGAGTTAATATCTCAGGATCAAATTATCAGATTTACACCAAAAACGATACAGCTCGGCACATCAGTAACCTGAACACAAATATAAAGTAACTTGACAATCCAAGCAATATTATTAAAGTTATCGAATGCCAAAAAAGTGGATACGGACGCCGGACGGACAAAGGATGGACGAACGACGGATGGTCACCCCAGATGCCAGCATTATGTGTACCATACATAGTATGGGTACACATAAAAACTCGGGAAAACTAAAGTGTGACTGACAGACGGACAGACTGACGGATGGACAGAGTGCAAACCTATAGTCCCCTCAGGCGATGCTGGTAGGGGACTACAAATGTTCACCATCATTGAATCTCACCTGCCTGACGTCCATGGTTATGCCGATGACACACAGGTATATTTCTCTTTTCGACCATCAATCAAGGATCAAACTAAAGCTCTAGAAACCATTGAATCATGTATTTCGTACATTCGCACATGGATGGTTTCAAACAAATTAATGATAAATGATAAGACTGAATTCTTAATAATTGGTTCACGACAACAACTCACTGCAACTCACTAAAGTTGACATCAATTCAGTGAAGGTAGGAGATTCCGCCATCAGTGCAAGTAACAGTGTACGTAATCTTGGTGCCTTCTTCGACTCTACCATGTCTATGGACAGACATGTTACAAATATGTGAAATTAGGCTTTCAGAGGTCTATACAAAGTTAAACAGATAAGACAGTTCCTCACCAAAGACTCAACAAAACCCCTAGTTCATGCCTTTGTAACTTCACATTTGGATTATTGTAAAAGCCTTCCTGTTCAACCTTCCACAATATCAGTACTCTCGCCTGCAGATGGTACTGAATGCATCAGCCCGAGTGGTATGTAGGGTATCACAATCTCAACACATTACTCCTGTTCTGAGGGATATGCACTGGCTGCCAGTTAAGTACAGAATAATTTTCAAACTTTATTATTAGTTTTTAAGACACAAAACAACATGTCACCAGCCTACTTAGAAAAACTCCTTAATACCAAGAATGTGTGTCAATACAACCTGAGGTTCGATGGTAAAATGCTGCTACATGTTCCAAAACATAGGTGTAAGACATTTGGAGATCGGTCATTCTCATTTGCTAGCCCTCACTTGTGGAATAATTTACCAGAACACCTAAAAAGACTGTCAAATGTCAACCTTTTCAAGAAAGATCTCAAAACATACCTGTTTCAAAAAGCCTATAAGTGATGTTCTGGACTGTAAGATACTGTATATATTCTGTTTGTATATTTGCACGAGCTCAGTAACATGTACAGCGACTTAGAATATGGTTCTATATCTTCTGAACTATATAAATGTGTATATTATTATTATCATGACAAAACCAAAGGCAATTTTGGGGGGGGGCTTTCATTTCTGCTGGTCCTAGAAATGCTTCTCAGGCAAAAACAAAGCTCTGTTCTGTGAAGTCTCAAAAAGTGTCTGTAGGAAATATTTTTTTTATCTTAAATGTCTGTGGTTCTTTCTACCCTACCCCCTCCCATCCTCACACCGGGAGCCCATATTTTGACCCACTGAGTTCCTTTGAAAGAAAACTTGAATCTGCATCACTGAAGTAAGTAAATACCAGAAATCTAACGATTCTTTCAAGTGGCTTATGAGAAGATGATTTTAAAAGCATTTTTAGCTTATGGGGCATTAACCCCACCCCAAGGGGCATGGTAACTTTTGGGGGTTAAAATCAGAAAAGTAAACGCCACCAAGATGGTTTGTACCAAATTAGTTTAGGCTTGGCCCAAAGGTTCTTTAGAGGAATACTTAGTTGATGGAGCACAATAAAGATAATGTCTCGGAATATTAACTCAGTTTTTGAAATATGGGCATTTGAATTTTTTCTATTTTTAGCTCTTGGTGCTCCCATTGGAGTAGTGAAAAAGAATTTTGTGCATAAATCAAGTAGTTATGACAGGTTATGACCCAATTATACTACATGCCAAATTTGGTTCAAAGCAGCCCATCAGTTCCTGAAATATAAATTTTGGGTGGAGCCCAAAAGGGCATGTTACCAGAGAGAGCCCAAATACTGACCTACTATCTTGGCTTAACAAATTTCAGTCTCCACCACCAAAGGAAGTTTCACACCAAATATCAAAGCATTCTCTGTGTAAGCATGAAAAGATTTTTAAAGTGTTTTTTTTACACTTTTTGGTCATTAACCTCAACCCCAAAGACAGTTGCCACTTTTCCGGGAAAAAAACTCGGAGTATACTCCACCAAGATTCTTTGTACCAAATTAGTTTAGATTGGGCCAAAAGGTTCTGAAGAAGAATACTTAGTTCATGAAGCACAAGAAAGATGATAATTCAGCATTTTCCAGCATTTTCCCATTGCCAGCCGTGTTAAAATGGGCATCTCTTTACTGCACCCCATGATAAAACTGTTTTTTTGGTCCATCTGTTTCCACAGGTCCTAAGGAAGCAGCATACAAACAAGAGGCCCCACAGGGCCTGAAGCGCTCATCTTGAACAGAACACAATTTAAACCGAGTCCATGAAGGAGGAAGCCATCTCCATAGGCTACACTGTCAATCCTTGAGTCCCTCAGGAGTGACAAAAATAATCTGGGCATCATGCCTTTTCTTCAGTTGATCATAAAGTAAAATGTCGACCTCCCCTATGAAGCCCCTTGATACAACCTATGTGGATTAATCTTAGTTACACACCTCTAGAGGGTACTAAATACAACATTTTTAATTCTTCAGCAAAATGGCCAATTCCGGCTCCATAGAGAGCCCAAATATTAACCCAGGCTCTTGATTTGAACACAGTTGAATCTGACTTCCCTAGAGATGTTGTGTACCGAATATGAAAGCATTCTGACTGTTGGATCTAAAGAAGAGAAATTGTAAAGAAATTTCTTCGAATTGCAATAAGTTCAAATTTGGGCTACCATAGCAAGCCCAAATATTAACCTATGAATCCAATTTGAACAAACTTGAATCTGACCCCCTCTAGAGATGTTGTATACCAAATGTGAAAGCATTCTGACGAGTGGATCTGAAGAAATTCCCTCATATTGTACTAAGTTAAATTTCATGTTCCCATATGGAGCCCAAATATTAACCTAGGCACTCGAATTGAACAACCTGGAATCTGACTACCTAGAGATGTTGTATACCAAATATAAAAGCATTCCGACTGGTGGATCTGAAGAAGATTTTTAAAGAAATTTCCTCGTATTGCACTAAGTAAAAATTTGGGTTACCATAGTGTGCCCAAACATATACCTAGGGATCTGATTTGAACAAATTTGAATCTGACCCCCTTAGAGATGTTGCATACCAAATATCAAAGCATTCTGACTGGTGGATCTTTTTTAAATTACCCTCCATATTGAACAAAGATAAAATTTGGGCTTCCATAGGAAATATTAACCCAGGGACTTGGTTTGAACAATGATGTATACCAAACATTAAAAGATTCTGACTGGTGGTTCTGAAGAAAAAGATTTTTAAAGAATATTCCCCATATTACCCTATGTTAAAACTTCGGGCTCCTGTAGAGAGACCAAATATGAACCAATGAGCTTTATTTCAACAAACTTGTATCTGACCCCCCTATGAATGCTGTATACCAAATATCAAAAGATTCTGATGATGGGTTCTGGAGAACAGATTTTTAAAAATTTGTGCAAATATGCTGACTCAGCATTTTTTTGATGTCCATTACAGAACACCCTAAAATAACCGATGGCAATTTTTTTTTACCATTCAATTCTACTGGTCCTAAGGATACTTCATACCAAATAACAGCTCTCTGTTCCGTGTGGTTTGGGAAATATGGGCGTTTGAAAATATTTCTATTTTTAGATCCCAGGGTTCCCATGGGGATGCAGGAATTTTTTTTTTGGCATGGGTCAAGTACTTATGACCCAATAATACCACAAACCAAATTTGGTTCATACCGGACCATCGGTTCAGAAAATAGAAATTTTGGGCGGGGCCAAAAATCTTACCCCTCCTATTACAAAGCCAAATATTACTTCACGAACTCAATTTGAACAAACTTGATTCTACACCTCATATGGAAGCTCCATAGCAAATATCAAGTAATTGTACACACTGGTTCTTGAGAAGATTTTAAAAATATTTTGGAGCATTTTCCCCCACTCCCTCCCTATGGGGCTTGGCATGTTGAGTTGAACAAAAATTAAATGCCCCTTCGGACCATCACTCACACAAACTTTCACTTGAATTGGCCCAGTGGCTTTGGAGGAGAAGACCAAAACATGGTGTTGACGGACAGAGAGCGATGAGATTAGCTCAGCTTGACTTTGTCAAGATGAGCTAAAAAACGATATTCAGGTTCAAGCAGTTTTACAAATATGGGTGTTTGGATTTTTTTTCTATTTTTAGCCCCCGCGGTTGCAAGAAGTTTCTCTGGGCATTAATCAAGTACTTATGACCCAATGTTACAAACTACATGCCAAATTTAGTTCAAATCAGCCCATTGGATTTTGAAATACAAATTTTGGGTGGAGCCTAAAATGGACATGCTCCCATAGAGAGCCTAAATATTGACCTACCACCTTTCCTTGAACAAACTTAAATCTTCACCATCAAAGGAAGTTCCACAACAAATATCAAGGTATTCTGTCTGGGTCTGGTGGTTTTTTCTAAAGATTTTTAGGCTTTTTGGGAATTAACCCCAGCCCGAAAATGACAGCAGCTTCATTTGAACAAAGTAGAAAGGATATACTCTGTGCGATATATATTTGAATTTGGCCCAGTGGTTTTGAAGAAGAAGACAAGTTTCCAAAGTTAAAGGATAATGCACAGCGGACGAGGAACGCCAAGTGATGGCAATAGCTCCCACTGACTTTCAGTCAGGTGAGCTAAAAAAAAATAAACAGCTGTGCCATGAGCACATGATATGGTTTGCCAATTATCTTTCTGGTAGGTCCCAGTATGTGGTATATCAGAACACACACTCTTCTCAAGTACCAGTTACAGTCGGTCTTCCACAGGGATCGGTTTTATGGCCACTTTTATTTCTTATCTATGTGAATGATATTGCAAATTCAACAAATTTAAACGTATTATCGTTTGCCGACGATACTACCGTTTATAAATCGGACAGTTGCATTGACTCTCTGCACCGCAATGTAAATAAAGAACTTAAAAATGTGAACACGTGGTGCTCAGCTAACCACCTCCTGCTAAACGCCAACAAAACCAAGTATGTATTAATTAACCCCCCAAAACGAGATGATGTTCCAAACAGACATATCCTTATCAATCACCCTCGAATTACCTGCGTAACCGACTCTGAAACCTGCAGTTCAGTCAAGTTCCTTGGAATAAATATTGATGAAAGGCTATCTTACAAAAGCCACCTATCGATGCTTTGCTAAAAAATCGCCAGAGCCAATTATGCATTGAATAGGGCCAAAAAGTTCTTGCCACGCCGCGCTCTGCTTTGCTTGTATTATTTTCTTGTCCACAGCCATATCATTTATGGGTTACAAATTTGGGGTCACTCTAAAAATATGAATAGTTTATTTCTAATGCAAAAACGAGTTATTAGAATTACAAACAACGGAAAATATAATTGTCACACTGATCCACTCTTTTCGAAAGACAAAATTCTTACTTGAATTGCCCGACCTGTACCAATTACATGCACTATTATTTGTTCATGATTGGTACTTCGATAGACTACCATCATCTTTTCAGAATTACTTTTCTTGTAACGTACGTAACGATGGCGTAACAACTAGACAGACGGGGCTATTAAAGATAGGAAAACTAGAAGCAAATCTCTGGATACACTCCCATCTAATCGATTTTCAAAACTATGGAATGATTTGGACGCTGATATTCGTAATATATACAATAGATCACGGTTTTCGGAAAACATTGGTTGAAAAATTCGTTAGAACATATTTACCATCAGTGTGTTGCAACAATCCCTATTGCCAAGAATGCAATTGATTTGTGGAAGGCTATTGAACAATATACCACACGTGAAAGTGGAATTGTCACACATCGTTGGCCGAGTCTTATAGGGTGCCGTGTCCCAGTGGAGCATAGTTCACTGTAATGCTGGGACAGGGATGTGTGGCGGATATAGTATTTATTTCAATGTAGCACTTAGAGATGGTTTTGTGAGTCCTTAAAGGGGGAGGGGGATCATTAACCCGCACGTAACAACAAGTTTATTTCCCACCACCATTACCTTACATACCAATTTAAGGGTCAATTAGCCGATTCTCGCTTGCCGGACTCTCGTTTGACTTGACATCTTGCTCGCTTCATGAAAGAATTACCATGAACTGATGGCGTTATAATTCAATATTACCTTATAGACTCTTGAAAATTGAAGAATTTTGGATAATGTTTGTGTGTCATGTATTGTTCTTGAGTAACACAAAATGACATATTTTGTGATATAATATCTATCAATACAGTTCATTGGCGGATATCATATCACAAAAAATGTGTTAAAATTCAATTTTGTCTCATAATCAAATTGAAGTTGCGACAGTGAAACTGACATTTATCCACTAGCCATCCACTATCCATGGAAACCCACATTCAACAGTTATAAGAATCAAATCAACATCTTGTGGATGCTAATAACGATCCGCGAGAGCGAGTAAGTCAACCTTAACAGCAACCTGGATCGAAGGTCTTCTGTACGTCACCAACCAATACAAACTGCAGTCTGCGATAAATGTTACAGCCTGTCTGGTGGATTTGGCAGGAAGACAGCCAACTGGGCTATGCCATCTCCACGCAATATATGTAACCAATTGAGTAATTGTTTTCATACATCCACATTCATTTAATTATATTTAATCTTGTATTACGATTACTTTGTACATGTAAGCGTTACATATATTGCAAGTAAACATTCATTCATTCATTCATTCGCCCATTATTAATTACAAGAGGGAAGCACAGAAGTTATATATTTATTTATTGGTGTTTAGGTCACATATTTATGCACAATGGCTAATCATGACCGTGACAGTTTTACGGGTGGAGGAAGCCGGAGTACCTGGAGAGAACCACTGAGCAACAGCGACCAACTGTCAGCTCCCCAACATACTAACTCCACACAAGCAGGGTTAGCATTGGTTGAAGACAAGTGCACCATCGACGTGCAGTATGCCTTAGTGCACAACGCCACCGTGCCCCCGAAGCACACAATAGGAAGCACAAATATTAACCCAGACACTCGATTTGAACCAACTTGAATCTCACCCCACCAGAGATGCTGTATACTAAATATGAAAGCATTTTGACTGATGGATCTGAAGAAGAACAGAACACCCTGACATGACGATGGCAATTTTTTTTTTACCATTCAATTCTACTGGTCCTAAGAATGCTTCATACCAAATAACAGTTCTCTGTTCTATGTGGTTTGGGAAATGTGGGCGTTTGAAAATATTTATACTTTTAGCTCCTGGGGTTCCCACAGGTACACAGGAACAAATTTTTTTTGCATGAGTTAAGTACTTATCACCCAATAATACCACATACCAAATTTGGTTCAAATCTGACCATCAGTTCAGAAAATATATATTTTGGGTGGGGCAAGAAATCTTGCCCCTCCCATTACAAAGGCAAATATTGCTTCACGAACTTTGTTTGAACAAAATTGATTCTACACCTCAAAAGGAAGCTGCATACCAAATATCAAGTCATTGTACCCACTGGTTCATGAGAAGATTTTAAAAATATTTTGGAGCATTTTCCCCCACCCTTCCCTAAGGAGCTGGGCATGTTTAGTTGAAAATGAAAGTGTCAGTGACACTGTAGCTCAACCTGTCAAGACAAAGACATGTACATGTATTGTATGTGACACAGCAATGACAAACATCTAGGTAATGACCTGATAACAAAGGTACATATAAAGTATTGTAACGGTCTGTACATAAATACTGACCGTAGCCTGTAACAAATTTATAGGTAAAGTATTGTAAAGGTGGGTGACAGTCAGATGCTAAAGTAGAAAAGAAATCTTTGAGTCCCAGAGTGGGTCTGACTGAACCCCAAAATATTTGTTCTCATAGCACAGTGATAACAAAGGCACCCCAAAACACACTCATTCCTGTCCCAAGGTGAAAACAAAGGTACCCAAGAAGTTTCGTGAAGATCAGTTCACAACTAGACTTAATGATTCTGGAGAATCATGATTTTTCCCGATGAGATTCCATGATTTTTCATGACACCACAGTGTCTGATGAATTGTTTTTAACTGTCTCACTGAAGTTCCTTCACTGATGTTATGAGAAAGGTGAGTATAGCAGTCTCAAATGACTCAGTTTGATAAAAAAAATTGTTTAGGTAAAAACCATCATTAACGGTGGAGTGGGTTAATGTCAATATCGTCGTCCAACAAGTTAATGACTAACAAAAGGAGTTATGTTTGTTTGACACATACCCACTTAGTGCTGTGGCTATTTAGAAATGGTCCATTTTATCTCAAATGTATCCAAAATATTGATGTCTGGCAGATTGTAGAGGGTTAACAAGTGCTAACAGGAATATTCATTCATGCAACTTGTAATGTCACACCAAGAACTGCGAATGGCCATTTTTTCTTTAAAATCTACAAGATGTTTTCAGAGAAATCCAGGG